>JAOWBP010004597.1:3083237-3135787 GCA_028571105.1 Tragopan temminckii
CTCTCATCCCCTCATCCCCTCTCTTCTCTTTTTCTCCCCTCTCCCTCTTCTCTTCTCTCCCAGTGGAGCATCATTAACTTATTTCCTTGCAGTATCCATCTGCCTACCCACCAGGACAACCTGTATCCACCCAAAGTACAATCAGCTCCATTCCTTGCTCTAGCAGGGTTTCATCCACCAGCACTTTGGGAACACTGTGAGGATGAGCAAATCTCAGACAGGATGGGCACTGCAGCTAGGAGCCTGCCCTGTGCTTTTGGGTGGCTGTATGAGAATGAGACCCCTAAATTATCTAATATAAGATATCTGAGATAATCTAAGATAAGAATCTAAGATTCCAAGCAGCATGAGAGGTATCTCAGCACAGTGCAGCTGCAGAGAGACTCCGTGTTATGACAATGCTTACGTGGTACTGAGAATCTCAATTCCAACCACACTCTGTTAGGCTTTGGCTGTAGGAATCATAACACATTAAATTGAGTTTTTAAAAAGCGTTTAAAGCAAGCATCTGAAAGCACTTTGCAAACAAACACAAAGGTGTTAAGCTGCACAGCAACTAGGTGAAGCAGAGGTATATTTGTCTTCTAATTAGGGATTCAGAGAAGTGGGAGCATAGGAAATAGGACTGCTTCAGCACGACATTAAGTGAATGTTTAAACCCCAACCTAATTTTTTGAGTCAGTTGGCTTTGGTGAGGAATAAGAACATGCTTAAATATGCTGAGTTATGGACTTAGGGATTTTCAGAGCTAGCTATGGGAATTAGGTACCCACTGACATACAGGGATTTAGAAAAATAATCCCTGCAGATTGAGCTGAGGTCCATCTCAGTCCAACATTCCTGTGAACAGGATGGCATGTGCAGGGTGGTCTGGGGATGGTACTTGAGGCCCAGCACACCTCAAGAACTTGTTTCTAACGGCTGTCTCCAGGGCTGTCAGACTCCTGGTGGGATGCCATAATGGGGTCCCATGGCCTAACCCCAAGCAGGGTCTGCTCCTCAAGCTCGGATGCTCCCACTCTGCTCCAGGCCTGGAGCCCCTCCATTCCCCACGTACGCTTGGTCACATCATCCATCACCAGTGACATGATGCTCACATGTGATGTGATGATGTTCATGTGTGACACGATGCTCGCTCAGACTCTGGGTTTCGCTGGTTGTTTATGATGACAATGGAAAAACAGATCAATCTGTCCTAGTGCAGAGGTTCAAAAAATGTCCCTGTGTTCCCTTCTCCTTCTTCCCTTTCATGATCTGTCCTCAGGTACTGGGCTGACCTTATGAGCCACTGTTGTGTCCCTATGGCCTTGGAGAGGGACCAGTCTGAGCACACCCCTCCATGCCAGGGGCAGAATTGCTCTCTCTTTGTACAGGTGCTGAGCAGCATTCAGTGTTCATGGGTGCCCTGTTTGCCTAGCTGACAGCTGGCATCACCGATAAGAGTTAATCAGCTATAAATAAATAAATAATGACGATAAAACCCAGCCAATATCTATTAACAAGGCTATTTGCACTTCCTTTTTTTTTTTTTTCCCCTAGTGTTCCACTTATCTTACAAAGAGGAAGGGGAAAAACAGCAAGGAAGATAAAAATGTTGGGCAAATCTTGCATGGCTGAGTTATGCTATTGGACCCGAGCATTTCAGTGCTATGGAGCAGACATCTGCTTCATGCTCCGGGCTGATAGCAAGCCCAGGCAGCTTTATCACTAGTTTAGTTTCCAGGTAAATATTTTTCAAGTGTAGGAAAGGTCCTTCAAAGCCCTGCACGTGGACATGCACACACATCATGCACAAATAATCTGTTTCTGCAAGATTTATGTCAGGCTGGACAGAATTGGGGGTTGGGGTACCTAAGAATTATTGTTAGCAAGCTGAAGGATAAACAATGGTGTTGTTAAAGACACTGAGTTTCTGTAGTCTGGAGTTTATAATTTTGTCATAAATAGAAATAATTGATCACCCATTAGCTAACATCATAAAGGTACTGTAGGCTCTCAGAAAGCATTTGTTTTGGTTGGCTTATCCTATTAAGTTGGAGCTGCATAGGGGATCTGATGCACTGCTGTGGTCAAACAAGAAGGTGATGCTGCCAGAGGTGGGGTCAGCTCCATGCAACCACCTCCTGCTCTGCACAGCAGAGCTTGGGCTGTGATTCACAGCAATACGGTTGCACACAGCATCCCAAAAGCTTGCTTCTTTTCCCCAGCAGGGCATGTTTTTGAGGTTTCATCCTTTTTTTGGGGGTGACACAATTTCCTTGACACACCAGAGGAAAGAGGGTTTCTACGAGAAGGCATGGCAGTGAAAAGACTCATAGATAAACCAGAACTATGGTGAGACCTTGGGCAGGCTGACAAAGCCATAGGTGATGTCTTGGGACCTTTGCATGACAGCATATGTGACCAACATTTGGGCTCTCCTGTCTATGGCTGTAAGTCCCATATTCACCGACTCTGGCCCACCAAAACTCCCTGGACCTCTCTCCAAATGCTTTGTGACCCTCCGTGGTCCTGGGCTGCTCTGTGAGGATGGGACTCATGGTAGGATCCTGTGGCCATCTCCAGCTTAACTATTTTTCTGTGCAAAGCCACGCTTCTAAAGGTTGAGTGCAGCTTACTGCGCTTTCACATAAATATCAATGGGATCTTGTCTGTTAAAATCCCATCTATTTGAGCATATAATTTTCCTGGAGTCAGAATCTATTAGTAAAATCTCAGCCCGTGTGACAAGATAACAGAATCCTCAAATTAAATAGGGTTTCCACAATTACAGCTTCCCCCTTTCTTTCCCAGTATTAACACCATAAACGCTTCTGTCAGATGAGATAAGATCTGAATACTATCCTGACAAGGCAAATGTTATCAGAGATCAGTTAATTACACACTGGATTTCAACAGAGGCAAATAAACCCCCTGTGGGTTTGTATGAGAACTGCCTTCCCACCAGCTCCTCCCCGGGCCACCAGGCACGCTTTACTCATCGGCCCCTCCTTCCCCACCATGACAGGATATGGGATTCATGTTTTCTGCCTGCTTTTAGACCTTTCCTGGTCTGCCCCACAGCAGGTCGTGGGCCCTGAAGGTGCAGCAGTTGGCTCAAGGGTTGCCTGGAGAAAAGGTCACGGAATCACAGAACGGTTGGGTTGGAAGGGACCTTAAAGATCACCCAGTTCCAGCCCCTGCTGTGGGCAGAAGACAGAACAGGTTGCTTTGGTTGGACAGGAGGCCCTGTGGCTCTGCAAAGAGGGGTGAGAGAGCAAAGAGCAAAGTGAACCCAGTGATGGTCTGATCCCAAGGTGGGACTTGGTGCACTGTCTGAGCTGGGCTCCGTGATGCCAAGACCCGAAACAAACACTCATTTTTTGCTTTCTAAATTTAACGTGCCTTGCCTAAGATTGCCATCCTGTGGCACGATGATCAGAGAGAGAGGCTCCTGTAGGGGCTGATTCACCCCATCCCACATCAGTGACGACTTGCTCTTGATGGTGCCTCTCCCTGTGGTGCTGGTGGAAAGGATCCTGCTCTTTTTGGGCTGTGTTTGGGTGGAAATCCATCTGATCCGACCACAGCATGAAGTGAGAAGCTGCCAGGGCGAGGAGACCTCGAGCTCAGCTCTGCTGTGTGGCCTGGGTTTGCCAAGGGTTTAAGCAATGCTGAGTTAAACTCAGCCTCATATACAAATGCAGTGTCTTCTCAGCATGCTGACTTTCACTCTGAGTTTACCTTGGTGTACTCCAGTAACTTTATAAACTTTATAAATCCTGTATAAACTTTATAGACGGCATAAACTTCAGGCACAGTCACTGCCTTCTCCTAAACTCTACAGGCTCTGCACCACTTCTGAATTGAATTTCTCCCTCTACACAACGTCTCACTCCACATTTTCCTCCAGCCCAGGACGCGCCTCTCAGCCTGCCTTCAGGGAGGAAGACCAATTATTCCTGCTTTTTTAAAACCACTTCCTAACGAACTCATATGTTCTTCCATTCTGCAGCTGGCTCTCAGACTGCACGAGATTGTTTTCTCCCCCTTCTTGCTATTTGCAAATAAGGTATTTGCAGCTGAATTCGGGTGGCAGCCTGTGTTGCGTGGGGGTGCTTCTGAGGATGCTGTGTGTTAGCACGGTCCTGTGTTGCTACAGTGCTGCAGGAAGATGGGACACTGCCACTGCAGCCCCAGAAACCGACGGGGTCACTGCAAAGCTGTCAGCCACAGCTTGTTACCTGAGTGACGGGCAGGAACAAGGACCGAAATCAGAGAGCTGCACAGAAAATCTCACTGCGTTAAGAACTGTGGTCTGTCCTGCATGCTAACTGCTGTCAATTACTTATTTTTCACACCCTGAGCATTGACATCAGCTGACGGTATGGCTGAAAATCTTGTCGCGCTTTGTTGTTTTCCTCCTTGTTGTTCAAGTCACGCCTGCCTCTATCAGCCCTGTCCTTTTTCCTCTTCTGTTCTTTTCTGTCCTGCAAACGTATGCAGGGTGTTCCTGCGAATGGCAGGGTTTACTCAACCGCTGATAACTCCAATCTAGTCTAACAAAGAAGTAAATGCACAATGACATCTCTTGTGCAAAGAGCTGTCATAAAGTGCGGCTGGCAATCCAAGTGGTATAAATGCTCTTTCGATTAAGTGCCTCATTGAGGTGAGCTGATGATGCTCCATTAGGCTGAGGTGATAGACTTCTAGTTCTCAACACAATTGGTGGGGAGAGGGATCCAGCCTCGTGCAGGCAGCACGGCTTTCGCTGTTCTGCTTGCTCCAGGTTGATCCCATCTATCACAGCTTTGCTCCTGAGCTGCAGTCCCCTTTCCTCGCAGTGTGTTCCCCCTTGGATTAGGCTTGCTGAAGCACAGTGGTCCTGGAGCAGCTTTTGGAGTGCTGGGGATTTGCATCAAGTCTGTTGATGTGTATTTTTTGCATGACAATAAATGAAGCTCCACCCCCCACCTAGACATCATAAATAAGACCAACATTTTCTGCTTGTTGCAGGAACAGCTTAGGAGAAGCCTCCAGCTTCCCCTTAAGGACTGGGTGTCCTTGTGCTTAAGCTTTGGCCCAAGGAGGTCCTCCAGCTCTGCACTAGGATTATCTTACATACAACTAAGCCTGGCCCAAGCCAAGCAAGAAATTAAAATTCTTACTGTTTACAGGGGAGCCAACCGCATGAGAGTGAGTGAAGGATGGCTGTGCCCTCACTATTAATTGCTTCAGTTTTACTTGCAGTTGGTGACAGTTATTGTCACGCCTGCTGGGACACGGGAGGAGCTCCATCCATCACCGGCCCGATCGCAGTGTGCTGGGAAAGGCACTGCTGCTGATAGCTCTCTTCCACTCCCTGCACAGAACACTTTCTCTCCCTTATTAAACAGAGGGAAATGGAAGAACAAAATTGGAATATGTAAAATGCTTGTTACTTGCATTTTCCAGCTGGCTGACGTTTCCTGATAGGCTGCTTATGGGGTATCCGTTATTGTTATTCACTGCAGCACTTCAAATAGCTATTATTATTTTTGTTACTTCCCTGTTGAACACAAAGGCATCAACTTTCCCTCTCACCTTGATAAAATAGGATGCAATTGCTTTCATGGTTAACAAGTCCCAAGCAAGTGCCACGGGCTCACCCCGTGTGACAGTTTCTTGGCTGGTGGCTCCAAGGGATACGTGCAAAACCATCACTTCTGCTTCAGAGTGATGAAATTTACACCGAGGCATTAGAGGCAGCCATAAAAAAGCAGCACTTAATTGCAAAGAAAAACACAGGGATGAGAACGTAAAACAGATTTAGGTTTTATTTGCTTGTGGAAAGCAGAAGAGGTGGGTGACCGCCGTTATTTGGCTGTGGAATAACTCAGAGATCCATTCCCTGAGAACCCTGCCCAGAATTTGCACCAAGCCCTCTAAGTACGCGCTCAAACAGGACTTCCATCATGTCAAACTTGTCAAAAGCGGGTAATGCAGATGAAACACTTAAAAAGAATCTCATTTTCAGGACAAGCTGATCACTCTTTCCTTGAAAATAAAGCCCTTGTAAAAGATCTTAATTTAAGCAGCCAAAGATTAAGCTGCCCAGAATGATTGCCTGCATTTGCCAGTGAATTTGCTGGCGTTTAGCACGCAGCACAAGGCTGCTAATGCAGTGTCACTGTGCTCCTGAGATCCATTGGGCTGAAAAATAGTGGGAGGGGGTGACAAAAATGAGACCACAGGGAAGACTAGTGCATGGTGAGGGCTGAATCCCAAGGTTGGACCCAATGCCTCTGGTGAAGTCAAGGAGTAAGCACCACCCTTTCCAGTTTGAAGAAGTTCAGCATACAACTAGAGGAAACAAAGCAGTGTGGAATTAACCCTAGAATCACAGGATCATTAAGACTGGAAAAGACCCCTGAGATCATCAAGTCCAAACACCAACCCATCCCCACCATGCCCACAGTGATCTTATGGATTGCTTTTTGCCTGTAGACGAGGAGCCCAGGCTGAATGGAGCTTTGAGCAGCATGGTCTAGACAGAGGTACCCTGCCTATAGCAGAGGAGTTGGAGCTAAATGATCATAAAGGTCCTCCCAAACCAAGCCATTCTATGACTCCGTGACTTCGGTCTGCTCTCAGGCTCCCTGTGTGACCAAGCTTAGGGGGCAAACTGAGATTCAGCTGTTTTGGAGAAACATGAACAATAGCAGAGTTGGAGCTGGCCCAGCTGGAAGGGGATGTTGGTTAGAAGGTTACGATGCCACTGCAGCTGAGAGCTGGGGGCAAGCTTGTATAAAAGCAGCAAAGAGATAAAAGGAGTAATCAGAGGAAGAAATCAAGCAAACAGAGCCCATTTCTTTGAGATATTTGAGTTCCAGGTCAACTCCAGTATCAGCATGCAGCAAGAAGCCTTATTTTATGCGTGTGTGTGTATTTGGCTTAAAAAGAAACATTCTCTTGCTTGACAGCTTCTGCCCAGATTTTTATGCCATTTTCTTTTCCCCGTAGTTATTTAATTATTTTTGTATCTCAACAAATACCATTTGCTTCTGGAATTGGAGCCTTGAGGCACAACCTCAACACCAAAACCTTTGTCAGAGTGGAGCAGGGCTGCCCCCAGGCTGCAGCCTCCCTGCTTCGATCTGCCTGGTGCATCCCAAGCTCTGCAGCATGCCCTCGCCAGCAAGGGATGCTTTGTGTCACTGATGTGTAAGAGGTAGCACTGAACATGTTGCTAGCTGTCCCCGGAGGATAACTTTTCATTATTGATGTGGAAAGTGGAAAATAAAATAGACTATTACACATTCTATCTTCAGGGAACTCCCCCCCCCCCATTTCTCCTCCCCTTCAGATATGAAGGCATTTCAATTCAGAGAATCATTCTGAGTACAATGAAGAGAAGTCAATTCCGAGAGCAGCAGGCACAGGTGACTTGCAACATGTCTCTGCCATGCATGCCTTTATTATTCCCTGCCAATCCTTGAGACAGGACGTCTTGTACCTGGAGTGCCACAGCTGTGCTGCTCTTTACAGTCATTAAACTTGACTTTGAAGTTGTAAGAAATATCTGATTCCTCTAGTTCAAACAGGCCTGGAGAAATGGCACGTAAAGGGAATGAAACAGCATTCCTTGGGTTGAACCACCAGCCGAAGAAAGATCAAAGGATGGCAGGGAAGAAAGTGTAAAACCTGTGTTTATCAGTGTTCCAGCTGCTGTGTCATGCGAGGAGAGCGCATCCTCCAATGCCTGCAGATGGCACAGCCCGTGGGCAGCTGGGCACAGCTGGTTGGCAGCAGTGTGCGTGTTTGCCAGCTCACTGGCCAAGTGGAAAATGGGCATTTGTAGGTACAAGCCCTTCGATTTCCCGCTGGGAAAAGAACACAGGCAGTCAGGGATGGGAGAGTAAATCAGAGCTCACTGATACGGATAAAAGAAAGCTTCCGGATCAATATTTAAGAGTAAGCTAGCAAAGGAAAACTGTGCTCTGTCTCCATCCATCAGCATTGCACGTGGCTGCTTATCTCACGCATCTGCTATCTCCTCCCAGGCTTCTCACTTCCCAAATCTACAGCACCATCTATAGCCCTCTCACCATGTCTGTGTGTTCGAGTCTCACTTTTACAAGGAAGGAATCAAGGATTTGGGCATCCAGCAGCGAGACCACTTCTCATGGCACACGTACAAATGCAATTAGGATAACTGCATTACCCTAATGATAATGAAATCACCTCCATAGCTGGCGGAGCTTACTGCAATCCACTGGGGAAAACTGGGTGCTGGGTTATGACTGAGATGGTACAAGAGGTTCCCTCAGCTTTGCCTGGATGCTGGTACACCTGAGGCAGACAGCACCTGATTGCACAGCATTGGAGCATCTAACTGCACAGCATTCATCCCCACAGCCTGCTGACAGCAAGTACTCCAGCTTCCTTGTACACACTGGGAATGCTTCACTGTGGCCTAGATCCTCACTCTGAGGTACAGCAATACTGAGAAAGATATGTATTTATTAAAAATGCATTTATATGTGGTTAGATGGGTGCAAAATCCATCCACTGAACTTCAGAAGTTCACCCCAGGGCTATCGGCTGTCACAGTCCCCTTATACCTGCAGACAAAGCAGCACTTCCACAGGGTGGATCAGCTCAGCAGCTGAGTGCCCAAACCAAACAGCATTGGGTGTGATGGGTTCACACGTGACATCTACCTTAAAAATACCTGAAGATGAACACCTTTGACGTTCACTGAAATAAGAATTGGAGGTATTCCTTTGGGTCTGAGAGACTTAAGTGATGTGACAGTGGGTTATCCCATTCCTGGCGGTACTCTAGTCAGGCTGGATGGGGCTCTAAGAATCCCATCCAACCCACCCATTCTGTGACTCTATGACATTTGGGACTGAGCAGGCAGCTGGGTGCTGCAGGCTCCTTGCAGACAATACATCCCTCTCTGCCCAAGTGGAACAAGCTGCTCTTTGAAAGTATGTCTACTATTGTCTATTAGGCCGTGGCTTAATTTAGAGACCTGACTTTGAGGTGGGAAGTCTTTGATAAGAAGTTCAACCTATGCATACTCTTCTGTTGCTAGAGGTCACTCCTCATGCTGTCACGTTCTCAGTGGCCCCTTCCTACAAGAACTTTGAGCCCTATTCTGAAGCAACAGAAAGCAAAGCTATGTGATGGTGGTGGTAGAAGGTTCATTTGTGCAGAAGTGTATGCTGTGCATTGGTACGGAACTGGGATGTCACTCAGGCAAGCTTTCCCAGGCAGCAAACTTCCACATTTATGTGCAAATGAGGAGACAGTCACACTGAACGAGAGGGAGAGGATGTTAATGAATCTTCTTCTAGGCTTTAAGGAAAACATATTGCCCAATGCTGTGGAAAATTAAAATTTGTTTCTAATATGTATGGTAAATTTAATGCTAAAGACCAAAGATAAATGGGAAGAGAGCTTAATCCAAGCTGACCCCATTTTTGCTGGAATGTCATTTGCTATGGTTTTTGCTCCCTCTTAGAAAGCAAGAGACACACTAATTAGTTCTTGCACTCTGCATATAAATTATTGCTCCCAAACATTTAAAGTAGAATGTAAAGGAAACTGAGAAAGGCACAGAGGGAACTGTCCTGTATCCACTGTGGATTTGCACGTAATCATAAACTGAAGGGCTGGTGCTGGATGGAAGCCTCATGGCTTGTTGCAGTCACCACTGACAGCTGCAGTAGCAATAGAATAAACAGAATTAAATTTACTTTGGGATGGAAAGATCTATTTAACTACAAAGGATCTGAACTGCACAGAGCTTCCCTGGTCTTCAGGTTCCTGGAGTTGGACTCAACTCTCTACTTTCTAAAGCTTTCCAAAAACAAAGCCCTATTACATGAGAATGGATTATCTGAAAAGACAGCTTGCAAAAAGTCCCTTACAGAGCTTAAGATGGAAACAGCCTCCTTCTGGCCTTTGTACTTAGTGGAAAAGATTCAGGAATAACACGGTGTGACACGATGGAAAGCACAGCTATGACAGCACAGCAGCAAGATCCTAGGCTACAGAAAATGAGGATTTGCTCAAATACAACAGCTGTGGGCACAGAAATAAAAAAAAAAAAAAAGAAGCTGCTTACCTTCAGAAAGCCTCAAATATGCAGGGATCTCCAGCAAGACCTCCTTCCACTGCCAACCCTTAAATGAGGGCTGGGAAGGGGTGCAACCTGTCTCTATCCCTTCTGGTCACTCAGCTTCATTGCTCACACCTGAGCTGGCCCTGCCTTCCCACCAGGTGCTCCATCACTGCTTCAAGCTGTGACTCAGCACTTCCACTACACATGGATGAGTAAGTTCCCTAAAAAAGATTGAAGTTGGAGCTTTATCTTCCTTAACTACTTCCCAGTGGCGCTCCTGAAAGTGTTTCCTGCACGTGGGGTTTTCAGACCTTCAAAGAGCCACGGGACATTCCCCAAAGCACAGAACTTGCAGAGCTCAGTAAAACACAGAGTGCAGCCACAGCCAAACTCTGAATGGCATCCCCAGTCCCTACACGTTCTGCTGGCAGTGAGCCTGCCTTCAGCTGGGGAGCTCACCACAACCTCAGCAGCAGCAGCTGATCAAAGTTTAGAGTTCAGGTGGAAGGTCTGACAGCTTGGTGCAGGACCCTTGGTGCCCTGCTGTTAGAATTTCATGAGCGTGTACTGTGACAGCTCATAATCAACCTGTCCACTTTTAAACTCGTCAGGTTTTTAATTTGTTTTCTTTTTAATCATTTACTTTATCTGAGTAGTGAATGTGCCCTGCTAAAAACAGCCTCCAGGCAACCAGGGAAGTTCCTCATGCAGTTGGCCTATGAGTGATGGGTGGGAATGCCTGTGTAGAAAAGAGAATGTTTAAGCGGCTGATCGGTAACCCCAAGAGGTGCAGGCAGAGGACAGCTTGCTTTCTGAGCTGTGTGAGCTGAGGGTTTCACCTGGCTTAGCAGCAACTCCTTGCCCCTGCTTACACGGCAAAAGGGAGAGAAAATCTTGAGCACCCCAAATCTGTAAGTGAGGCATCTTGGTTAGAAGAAATTTTAGGACTAATGAGAACTGCTTTCTCTCCTCCATACCACTTTTTGGTAGTGACCATGCTTTGGGAAGACTTTTCAGGCCATGTTCGTGTCTGTTCCTCCATAGTCATCCTACACACTTTTTCAGTAGCTGTGCGTGCTTGCATGACTCTTCCTCCCTGCAAAGAAACCCAGGTTCAATTCAACAGTGCTTTGGTGCAACCTGCCCTCACGGGGATGGAGACCCTTCACCTGCTAGGGTGAGAGCAGAGCAGAGGGGTTGGGGGATGATGGAAGCAGCCAAGCCTACGACTGCATCGCTCAGAGCTCCTGGGTGGCATAGGGAGCAATGCCAGCTCCCCGGGATGCGGATGTGCAAGCGATGATCTGGAACTGTCTCTCATCATTAGAGTACTTCGCATTCCAAACCCAACCTGACAGAAACGTTTTGTTCCGGGGGTTGAGGAGACGATGGGAGAGGACATCTCGGGGCTCGGCGTGTCCGTCCCCATCCCTGGCACGGATTGAGCTCTGTGTAAATGGAAGTGAATAATTCAGCATCTCCTCCTTTTTGGAAGATGTTTGCTGGCTGCGGGAGGCGGAGGCACACAGGATGTGTTGGGACATCGCTTCAAACCACGCGGAGAGCTCAGGAAACCAGCACGACCCCACGGTTTTATACCAGTATAATTACCTCTTCTGGGCACGCAGGGTATTTTTAGCCTACTTGCCTGAGGAAATTAAGCTCATCTGATCATGTAATGAATGTGTGTGCGTTTCTGCATGTTTATTCTGGCCTTAATAATTTTTGAACCCATTGGCTTTCAAGCAGGTTTGATGGGGGAGGAAAGCAGTCTTGGATACAATTAAGTTTTTATACGTACTGTGAAAACAGTGGCCAGGTGGAGGAGAGACTGTAAATGTTCCCCATCAGCATTTCTTGGCTGAATGACAGGTTGCAGCCCGAGCTTCTGCCTTATCAGCCATCGAAGACTCCACACTGGGGCAGAGGATTTAGAAAAACCCATTTGAGCTGCAGGAAAAGATGTGATTGGAGCTCGCAACCAAGCATGAAATGCAGATCTTAAAGAAAGCAGGCTTTGTTATTTCATGTTCTGATGGGACTGCATATTAACTGCTTATTAGTTGTACCAGCACAAAGGCAAGCGTGGATTACATTAGCAGGTATAAAGTCGTCGCTGGTAACACAGTGTGCTCCTCTTCCCCATATAAGTGCATTTCTGTCATTTCTGCACTCAGGGAGTTAATGCTGCTTCCACTCTGGGGCATAAATAGGGCTTAAAAGCCCCGAGTATCTCACACAGAGACTTCAGCTGGGGTGAACCACAACAGCTGTCAGATTTGGTTCTCTGCAGTACTCACAGTGACACAGATTAGGACTGGGGAAGAGTTTTCATGGCAGAACTCTGTAAATCCTCTGCACTGCTCTGCTGGGGGACCGTGGAAGCCAGGCTGCTGCCTGCAGCTGGGAAGGGGCTCATCCTGCTCAGCCCAGGGCCAGGCCCACAGCCCCTGCTTCCCATGCCGTGATGCAGAACATGTCCTTCAAAGGTGCATGGAGCACTCACACAGTGTAGTCTCCATTCTGTCCAGCATAATTCACATCAGGGCTTAAGGCCGTCTTGTACATTCTTTGGAAATTCCAGCCTTTGGTTAATTTAGATTCATTTTCCAGAGACTCCCTGAGTGGACAAGACTGCAGAAAAGCTTGGCAGCAGCCACAGTTTGGCAAGTGGGACTCACGGGGACAAATTGCTTCATTGGCCAAGGGAGATTTTGTTCATCCTCCTTTGTGTCACGGAGCGTGCTGCCAGCTTTGTGCTGGGCAAGGGCCCATGCAGCTGCACGCCATCCCTTCCAGCCACCCCCCTCACATCCAGCCCCAATTAAAGCATCAGCCCCAGCTTGAGATATGGACTGTATGGCTGCCCACCTCCCAGAGCAGCTGGGCTATGGGAAATGATTCTGCGTTCTCAACAAGGCAAAGCCAATCTGCTCAGCAAAGCCACCAGTGCCCCGAAAGGGAAAAAGCTGCCATCAAACCCACTGCCTGTGTCCTGCCAGAGGGATGTCACAGAGAAATACTGCAGGCTGCAGCCCAGGAACAACAGCAGCTCCAAAGAAAGGAGCCCCTCCACAGGGTTCCTTTTCCCCAGGCTTACCTCTCCCAGGTCTGCAAGATGATCGGTGATAGCTTCCCAGCTCTGCTGTTAATTAACAGCCCTGCAAGGCTCTGTAAGTCTGTGTTAGGACAGCACTGCACACCCTAGAAAAAAAGCCTCAGAGCCCATAAATGCATCTCTTCCCATTAGCTTGCCAGCTTAGAGCAGCTGGAATTAAACTGATGCCAACACAACAGCTCTGAGATCATTAAAGCTTTCCTGGACAAAAAGACCATATCTCAAGGGTCTGCTTGCCATAAACGAGCTGGGTGAAAACAGCAGGAAATACTGAGGTATGATATCCTTGCGAAGAAAGCCCTGCTCCACTGAAATGTGCTGCGGGGAACAGGGCAGATGGCTGAGCTCATCCTCTGTGGGGCTGTGAGCTAACACAGCCTGGCTTTGAGGCTGCCATGTGCAGAGACGGGCTCCATGCTGACAGCTTCCATTGGCTTCTAGAGAAAAAAAACAAACAGCTTCTGTAGGTGCAAAGGACTCTGGAAACACTACAGCATCCTGAGTTAGCTGGGGCTTGTGCTGAGATGGTCCCACAGCAAGAGAGAAGTCAGCAGGAGAAGGGAACAGAAGGCAGGGATGATGGCTGGCTTCTACCAGAGCTTCCAGGTGATCAGTTGGACATCAGTACCATTGCTTTCCAAGGTAGAATCCAGAATATATTTCAGCCTGTTGGGTTGTTGGGTGGTGGGGGCAGGCCCAGGGCGCTTAAAGGTTCAGCTGCTTTGAATGGAAGTAGAAGAGATACATCGAAAAGAATGGAGAGGAAGTCCCAGATTTTGACGTCACAGCGAACATGCAGTTTATTTTCCCCTCCAGGTGAAATGTTCTGCTCCCATTGAGGTCATTAATCCTTTTTGAAATGTTGTTTGTTTTCTTCAAGAAGGTCAAATTCTAAATGACAAATGCCGTTGTGAAATATAATGCGAAAAATCCATTTTGAAAATCCAGAACAAATGTGAGTTTTGGACCTTGCCCAGTATTTTCATCTGCCAGCACAGTTGAATCCATCCTGATGTGAATGCAATGAAGAGTTCCCATCCCTAATGCCAGCTTTTGGGAGAGGATTTCTCTAAGCAAATTACAGATTGCTGTCTGCTCCATCTACCAAGCCCTGCTTGAGAACTCCACGCAAAATCTCCCGAAATCAGGAAAAATCTCATTCAAAACCCAACAAATGATGGTCTTAGTCAGCTACAATGATGTGTGTAAGTTGGATGCACAACTCCCACTGGCGATTTAAGTTCACCTACGTTGTCCTTTCCAACTCCTCAGCTTAAAAACCTCTTTTAAGATGGAAAAATCCCCTCTCAAGAGGTGCTGATCCTCGTTGTATCAGAGCATCCTAGTAGCTGTCTATACGGCAGACTGCCCTGAGTCACCTGGATGTATGGCAGCTCCATACAAGTGCCATCATAGCATGACATCATGCCCAAGTCGCAGAGCACCAGGGCAGTTCCTAATGGCTCAGCCAGATCCCTGGTGCCCAGTGCATGGAGGACCTGCCTGCTTCTTCCATGGCTCCAATGAGTAAATTAAACAATACGATGAAACATATTACGTTTGCATCTGGCTCAAAGGGAACATAACAGCGTTAGGCAGCCCTGGTGCTCATTAAACGCCTCTGACTGGAAGGATGTAATGAACCAGTTTTATTACAATAGTAATTTCTTCCTATCACATTTGGTGGTTATATATTCACGGGGGATGTGGGGAAGGGAGGAGGATCAGCACAGACCGGTGCATTAAGATATATTACTGTGGAGAAGCTGACACCAGAGCGTGTGGCTGACAGACAGCAGAGAGCTGAGGCAGCGAGCAGAATATCCCCAAGTCCATTATAACACCGTCCAACTGACCTTTACAGAAAATATGTAAGAACAATAAAAAAGGGCCGTTGTGGCTCTGGGTGCAGCTCGGAGGTGGTTTCACAGCCCATCTCCCAGCAGCTGCTCTGTGCCATGGCGTGGGATGCTGTGGGTGAGGTGGAGGAGCTCACAGCTCTCCGAGTCCCTCGTAACCACAGCAAGTTTTCTAAATTTGTGCAAAGAGATAATCTGTGATTCATAACCATTTAAATAAATGGCTAATCAATTTCTATGGGTTGCTATAGAGTCCAATAAATCAAACCCAGGCTGATTATAGCCATGGCTTATAGCCATCTCATAATACCTTCCACTGATGTGCTTATAATAATCTGTAACATCCGCTACTGCTGTCGGTAACTCACTTAAAACACCAGTTACTACTTTTTTAACTTACTAAAAACACAGAGAGAGTAAATATTCCTCAATATCTGTAAACCACGTGACCTTTCCTGGTTGCAAACTTAGGGCTAAATCGATGCCCATCAGAGGCAAGGAAGGATTCCTTACCTATGATGGTAAGGAAGTTGATGAAGGTAAGGAAGGTGAAGGTGAGGAAGGTGATGGTAAGGAAGGTGATGTTTTGAAGCTGGGCTGGGCAAGGACCGTCCTTTCCCAAGGGAGACATAGGAACTCAGCATCAGATCCATCCCTTAGAAGCCCCACACCTGAATTTCTGCTTTCAAAGCCTACACAACAGCAGAGGAATTAAAAACCCGTGAGGCTGGATGCTTTCAGATCCCACAGCCATCAGGTTTTGCTTTTTTGCTCTGCCAATACACACACTTTTTTTCTTTCTGCTTTGACTCACACAACTCTTTGGAAGAAGCCCCATTGGCTTAAATATAGCCCAGCACCTGTAGCTGTCTGGGAAGAGAGGTGTAGTGATTTCTGCAAAACTCAAACCCATAAAAGCTGACACGCAGCCCCTCACGCTCACTAAAATCCATCTCCTGGTGAATTTATTAGTCTTAAGCAACAGCAGTTGGTCTGAAAAGAAAATGTATTTAACCTTTCTTTTTAATTGTCGCACTGTTAACCTGTCAGTTCTACACGGGGCTGTTAATAATTCCGCTTTAAACGTCTCAAAAGGAACTTTCATGTTTAAATATTAAACACTAAAACTTGGGCACGGTGAGAAAAGGATTGGTGCGGCACTTTCGGCAGTGATGTGGCTCAGCCCAAAGCCTGCTGGTGTGCCTTGGAATCGTCAGGCTGTGTTAAACAGGGCCAGAGCAAGGGCAGGCTCAAAGCCAGAGCCCAGGGTCAAATCTGCAGGGTGAGTAACAGGGACTGAGCTTTGGGAAGGAGTAGGTCAGACCATTGGAGGCAGCCTTTATCTGCACCCAAAGTGACACTGCACACTAAAGGGGAGAATTAATCTGGCTTGGCTAACTGCACTTGAACTAGCTGCAGTAAAAGAGAAGTGAAAACACAAAGGAATTGGTTCTGGAGGAGGTTTTAGCTTGGAATCAGCTCCAAGTGTTTCTTTGCAAACACGTGTCCTGCATTAAAAACCATATTGCTTTTGTTTTTACTGCAACTTTAATCTAAACCTGATATGGCTTTTTTCTTTCCCTTTCCATTTTTCCCAAATATGCTTTGAGATCTAACCTGAACCATCCCAATGTGTTCCTGTGCCATCTGCCCAGAGAGCAGGGAACACCAGCCCAGGAGGGGCAGGAGCCATCCCTGGGGGGGGGGGTCAAGAAACACAGAGATGTGGCACCTGTGGACATGTGTCAGTGAGCACCAGCACCTACCTGGGCAACCTGTTCCAATGCCTGGCCTCTCTTTCAGAGAAGAATTTTTTTCCTAATAGCCAACCTGAGCCTGAGCATCCATGTGCGTGCATCCGTGGACCACGCTATCAAGGAACCTTCTCTTCTAGCAGACACACATCCCTGCTTAGCTCACACACCTGGCACTTCTCCATCTGTCCCCTTCAGTAAAGGTATTTGAGTTGCACAGCCTTGGTGACATTGCTGCCAGCTCTCTGACAAGAAAACAGCACTTTGGTGTCCTCCGCCACATCATTCCTATGGAGCACAAGGACAAAACTTCAGAAGCCTGGCCAGGACAAGCAGGAGAGAGCTGATAACCCCATCCCTTCCACATCTTGAGCTTTCAGTAACCTGGGATGCCACGGAGCAAATTCCACACTGCTGCTTATTAAGGTGCCATAATTTAGAACCTCTCAGCTTTGCTAAGGCTCCCTGAGCACCACGTGCACCCTGTCTGCTGATGCATAAAGTAACCTAAATAAGTGTGATTTATGCACCAATGAAAAGGTGCAAGTTAAAATACCTCCCAGCCTAAAATAGCCTCTAAGTGAGAAGAGGGAGAGTAAGGGGCATCTTAGCTTTATGCCCCATAGAGCACCAGCTCTGAATTTGGCCCTGGGCCTCAAAGCTTTTAAAAACAGAGTGATTTTAATTTGGAGGAGGTCACACGTGCTCTTGTGCACATCTCCCCTGCTTTATTTGAGTCCTGGCCCACGCGAGGAGAGCAAGAGCAAGCTGAGGGCTGGCAGAGTTGCATGCTGGTGCTTGGCAAGCTGATTTTCCACCTCTTGTTGCTACCCTGCCTGTGTGCATCTCTGCAAAGCAAAGATAGAACAGGGCCATTCGCCTTGGTAGCAACAAAGCAGCAGCCACCCCGCATGTCAGCAGCTCAGCACGTTCTATATGACCATCTTTTATCACACTGATGCTCCCTTTTAGCACAGGGCAAGTTGTTTTCCACCCGTGCAGCTGTCTCAGGACCACATGAATTTACTGCTATCAGTGCTTTGCGCTGACCCGAATATTTCCAAAATTTGTGTCACCCTGCCCAGCACACGCTTAGTGCTTAATTGTCACCTCAGGCACTGCTAATATCCATAGCCTGTGACTTGTCTGCAACCCGGGCCACTCAGTGCTGCTGTGACGTGTGCTGGCATGGTGAGCATCACCACTGATGCCTGGCTGTGACATTATGAGCCTGTGACATGTGCACCAACCTTGGGGTAAGTGAGCTGATGTAGAAAGTAACGAATAAATATCCTCAGGTTTGAGGAGGGGATGCTGTCATAGGCTTTCTAAAAATAGTTGGTAGCTGGCTTTGTATGAAGCTTATTCTTGCCTGGGATGGGCAGGACTCTAAAGTGTCAAATCTGCACATTCCTCCCTGGGTGCATCCCTGTGTCCCAGGACCACGCTTCCCAAACACAGCACTGTGTGTCCAACAGAGCATCACTGTCCCCTGGTGTCTGGGGACAGCTGGCAGAGTCCAGGACAGGAACACAAACCCCAGCTGGTTGCTTTGCTTTGGTTGGCTGTGTCACCAGCACAAATCCATCTCAGACTCTCTGGGTGCCCCAGGTAATTCCATCCCCTCCTCTCCCAACCTCAGGCTCCAGGTGAGGGGTTCCCTCTGCAGCCTTCTGTGTGAGCTCACATGAATCTGCGAGCACATGCAAAGGAAAGCCTTGAGAGCTACAACTCACCCAAATCATCACGATTCCATTTATTTTTACATTAAATGTTTTTGCTTTATGTAAGGAATAAAAGAACTGTAACAACCACAATGAAATAAGAAAGCGAATGCCCAGAGGTAACTACAGTATAAAATCATATTCATCATATCATAATATTTTACATTTGCTTGTTGTTTTACGTGGATTACAGCCCCTTCAACACACGATCCAACAGCAGCAGGAGAGGAAGGGCAGCAAGAGCAGTCCCTGGCTCACAGGGCACCAGCTGAGGGCACTGTCCCATTCAGGGCCTGCCAGTGCCATCCTGCAAGGCTGCTGGGTGGACTTTGAGCAACCTGGTCTCAAGGGAGGTGTCCCTGCCTATAGCAGGAGGGTTGGAACTGGATGATCCTAAGGGTCTCTATCAACCCAAACCTTTCTATGTGATTTTATTAAGGGACAGAGTCCCCAAGCCACGTGGGTTGGAGATATTAGTCATCTCCTGAAAGGCTTCAGACCAAGATTAAATGCCTTCCTGGAGCTGCCTTCTAATAACATGTGCTTGATGAGGTGCAGAGGAAAGTCTGGATTGCAGCCACCTGCCTCTCACACTGGACCTCAGCAGCTGCTGACTTCCAAGCACCTCCCAAAGGCATCTTCTTCCAAAAGAACTGCTAACCCCCTAACTCGGGTGAGGGCATGGGATTCGTTTGTGAGCAACAGGGCTTTTGTGTTGTTTTTTTTTTTCCTGTTTGTTTGTTTGCTTCTGGCAAAGAAGGGAGTAACTGAAGCAGATTTTGGTCCTCAATCCTGAGCTGTGACAGCGCCTGTGGAGGCAGTTTGGTGTTTGCAGGACAGTGCATTCACTTGAAGTTCAAGACAGCAGCTTCTGCTGATGGCAGGCCGTGTGTCTCTTCCTGCATAAAATCCAACATGACATTTACTACTCTTCTTACAATGCTTTTAAATATCTTTCCAGATGCTTCCAAAGAACAATTTAAAATTATCCATATGCCATTTGTCACACGTGATGTACAGACAGTGCACTATTTCTGTCTTCTTAAGGCAGGGCGGAAGAATGCTTTGTGGGTTTTGTTTGTTTGAAACGAGTCTGTGTGGCAAAAAAATCTGCTGCATGCGATGCCACCGTGCCATTTCTATAGGGAGAGCTTTTGCCATGGCAGTTTGCAAACACGGCGCATGCATTAATTAATCATTAGAGCCTTCCTGCTCTGCAAGCATGCACGTAAAACTGCAACATGAACTGCAACCCAGAATGGGATAAGTAAGCTTCCAGTCCCATCCAGTGAGGTCTCAACAGAATTAAACATGGATATGTGGATCTGCAGGATGCTGTGGGCTGCTCCTCTTCCCCATCCCACAAACGCACACTTGTCAGAGAGAATGACAATGCTTCCTTCCCCTTCTCCTTTCCCTTCCCTTCCCCATTGCTTTTCTCTTCCTTCCATTTTCCATCTCTCAATTCACATCTCTCTACCTGTTTGCTTTGTGTAGCTCTGCATCACCCTATCACATCAGCCCACCACTTTCCCAAGCCCTCATGCTCCCAATCAAACTACTGCAGACCCAGACCTCCTTTCCTGCTCCTACTGAGTGCTCACTGCTCAGGATGGTGACTCCTCACTGTGGGCACATTTAGCACAGCTCTGTCTCTTTTTCTTTATCACCAAACTACAAAGACAAGGTTTCATTACCTGCGTGCTCACAGCGCAGTGAAACATTTACCTAAAAGGAGCAGGGTGCTCAGAGGGAATGGTGCTGACATGGAACACAAATGAGCTCTGCTCGGTTTGCTGCCTCCTTTAACTCACCAATACCTGGCAGCAGAGCTGGCTCCCCTGCACTCTCCTAGGAGAACTAATCCAGCAATTAGACCATTCTTAAGGACAGAAAGGAAATGACATGTCATGGAAGAGAGGAGGCACATTTGGCTTTGATACCCGGCTTTGCACTCGGGGCTGATGGAGGCATCTCCGTGTGTCCCTCTGTGGACACACTGACGGACTGCAGTCCGCCATGGGTTTCGGCTCTTCCCCTGCCTTGCAAACTTGCAGGGGGGCTTTGCAGAGCTATTTTAAATGCACTAATTGCTTCTGGTACTCTTCACTCTGTGAAAACGAATGTGCTTCAGCTGCCAAACCTCCCGAGTCACGTCCCTGTCTGTCAGGGAACACAGCTTCTCACCCGCGGTGCCCCAAGCATCGCCCCAGCTGCTGGCTGCCTTCATCTCCTGCCCAGTGGGGACCCCGTGGGGCCACCGAGGGGCAATCTGGGGACACAGAGTTCAGCACCTCTGCTCAGCATTGGGGTGACTTAGCAGAAGGACTCTGTGCCCTTCTCCAGAGGACATCGGATTTGTGTCCCCATCTGCCCTATGTGTAATGGGAATAGCAGGGCTGAGCTTTGTAGGCATTTCTCAGTTTGCAGGACCACAAGCAATGCTTTATCCAGAGCCCGCCTTATCCTGTGGACATCGATTTGGCAAATTTTGTACCTTGCACATCATGAAGGGGCTCAGTATGGGACTGCCAAGAAAGGAAAGCCCATACTGAGCAATCCCAATTCCCCTATTTGTGGTGGAGTTGGGGAGAAAAATTACATTTTCTGACTTCAAGCTGCTTTTTTTCCATCCAAATTGAACTCGGCACCCACACCCTTCCCAAAGCAAGCTGACCAAGATGGATGGACACACAAAACCTTTACCTCCAGCAGCAGCCAGCACACTGTTGGCCGATTGCTTTGTGTCCAGACTGTTGCTCTGCAAAGCCCACAGCCACTGGAATGGATTGCAGCCCTTCATCTTTCGAGGTGCAGCCCATATTTCATCAGCTCTCTCCTGCCACCCAGCCATGGGAGCACAACATGGAGTGGGTGCTGGCTGCCCACCGGTGTTTTAACTGTGTGTCAGAGTGGGCACAGGCATGGGAGGGAAGCAAATAAAGCAGACGAAATGAGATGCGGTAATTAAGTTATTCTTCATCTTGGAGATTGCTGTGGAGGACAAGATTGGTACAATGAGCCCGAGGCGCTTCTCCTTTCACTGCTCTCCATCTCAATGCCTGTGACACGGAAGATGAATATGCAGCATTTTCTATTTGTGCTACTAAAACGCCCATTAAATGCCAGCAGGGAAAAACGATACATAAACACCAGAATTCTGCTACACTGTGTGCCTGAGAGAGACAGAGGGAGCATCCCTCCTTTGTCTGGAGAGAGGGAGATGCTTTGGGCTGGGGGAGGGGCTGGTGATGGGCACAAGGCCTGAGCCTGGCACCCCCTGCTCTGCCAAAGGAGGTGCTAATGTGACTTCTTTTTCTTTGCAAAATAATGCAGATGAATGCCATTTTCCAATTGGGAAAGGATTTACCTTTATTTTTAATGCCCTATTGCATGACCAGAAGCAAGCGCTACAGGTCTCTGTGGCCAGAGCTCAGGCAGTATTTAGCTGGAGAACATCAAACTGTGCCCGCTGGTCCACGCTCTGTTTACACCCCTGCAGAAGGCTCCCTGTGACGGGGTAGGATATTGGCAGGGTACACCTGGCCCAGTAAATGTGTCGTGCTCCCATGCCAGAATCCCAGGCGACAACTGGAGAAACAAATAAATGGAGAAACAAATAAATGAACGAACGAATACACAACCAGTGGTTTCCCAGTGCTTGGAAGTGGGCACAGGACAAGCAGTTCTCACCTGGAGAACGCAGGACACCCTGGCAGGGTCAAGGTCAGCCAGTGGATGGAAGCAGTGTCCCCCGGGACCCCCAAGCACCACTGCCCTCCATGCACAGCTCCCTTTCATTTCCATTTGCATTTTGCAGTAGGAAGGAGCTGCAGGGCAGTATCTGCAGCCTCACACCTTGCAGGCTACACGGGCTGCCAGTACACACTCATTTCCATCCGCAGCAATCTTGGCAATATCTAAATAAAGAGAGCCGCCGGTGAGAGCTCCTGAGGAAGCCATCGGGGAGCAGATAAGCAGGGACTCTGTTGCTGATGCGTGATGCCAGGTCTCAAGCAATGGGAGGAGATTAGGATCATTGTGTTATCGACTGTTATCTAATTCGAGCAAATAACCATGTGCATGGCACATATTATCAAGCACACAGAACTCCTCCGAAAATGACATTAAGCTGGGAACTTCGCTGCTCCAGCTGCCACTTCATCTTTAATTCACCTCCCTGCCCCCAGGTGCTCCTGGGTTGCTGCAGTCGCTGAGCAGTGGGTGGCTGGGCTGCCATATGCACTCCACACAGCCAGGTGAGTACAGGGGGATGAGAGCTTTGCATTCTGCAGTGCTACGCTTCCTCTGCATAAGCAGTAAGCAATGTTATTTTAAGAACTTTTTTTTTCTTTTTTTTTTCCCCTCCCAATTGTTATTATTATGCTGCCCACAGACAGAGAGCAGAGGGAGGCCAGGAGATGTTGTATGGTGTTACTGGTGTCACACTGGGGCTGATGTCAAGTGGGAGACAGGCTCTGCTCTGGCATATTTGTCATTTAAATAAATAAGGGAGAAAGATGGGCTCTGAAAAGCGAGGCAGGATGTCTGTGCAGCAGGTGGGGACTGCAATAGGGAGCTAGCAGCACCTTGCTCTGCACCCCAGCATTTATCTGGGTGACACATCACAAGCACTGATGTTAATCTCTCACTTGTGAGCTGGCAAGAGAGGCTTTCTCTGATGGCAGAGGAATGGATGTGGTGTTCCAGCTCCATTTCCAGCTGCTGTCCTGCCTGACGTGGTGAAGATTTAACACTGCAGTCTCAACCACCTCTGTGGGAACCTATAAAAACGCCTGCACAGCAGAGCTGCTCACCAGAAAAAAAGAAAAAGATGAAATTTTTAATGGGGGAGATGTTTCTATTCATCGTCACCAGAGACTGAAGCTTTAGTCTTGGAAACTGCTATTTAACTAGAAATGTAAATTTAAGGTTTATATCCAGCACGCTTGGGATGAGATGCCTCCTTCTGGGAACTGACTGCTAAAGGCATGGCATCGCACCACTGAACAATGGAGTTTACTATTATGTTTATTCAAGGCTCATTTTGCCTAGATCAAGGTGCTGGGAAAGCATTACTTTGAAATTACCAATAACAGAGCTGACGCTACTTGGGAGCATCCTATCTCCAGCCTAAACCTGGTCATTATAATGATCCTTGCTCAATAAAATGGCAGGGATGGGCTGCATTTGGGATCAACATCACTGAAATACACACTGTCCCTGTCCCACAGCACTTGTAACCTGAACAGCACAACCTGCTTTCCTGGATGTGGGAAAGATGTTTCCTTTGTGGTGAAGTCTGGAGAGATTTGTGAATGGAGCTGGGGGTTTGAGCTGCTGCAAGGACACCAGATTTGGGCTCAGGTTCCTGCACCATGCCTTCATTTGCTGTGCTGGTTCCAGGCCATGGCACTCATTGTCCATGCAGCTCACGGCTCAGCCCCCAGCTTACATCAAAGAGTGGATGTTGATCTGCTGATGCTCATGACTGCTGCTCTCCTGCAGGGTCAGGCAGTGCACAGCCAAGGGAAACAGAGCTGGGGACAGGGAGCAATCTGCTGAGTGGCCCTCTAAACCTTCACAATGCTCAGGGTGAGCCCGATGGCTGCCTGCAAGGAGGAAAACTGCAAAGCATTTCTCTTGGAAAACCTGAGACTGATACCCAGGACTTCAGCCAACGCATCCCAGTGTGTTCAAACCCCACAGACATTCACAACCATGGCCTTGTGGGAGAGAACAAATCCCCCAATTGCTGCAGGGAGTCCCCTGCAGAAGGGGATGCTGGCACCATCTCTGCTAACAGAGCTCTGCCAGCTGGATCAGCTCTCCTGGATCTGCAGAGGAGAGGCCCCACCAACAGAGAAAGCAAGAGATTAAACCATCAGCACCCCCCCCTTCCCAGCTGGGTCAGTGCAGAGCGTATCCCTGCCTTAAAGAGGTTCTTTTGATGTCAGCCTTTCTGTTTTCTTTCTCTTTTTTAGCTAAACATCTAAATGGAAATTAATGTTGACCCTCAGAGAGAATATTTTCACTTCAAAAAGGTCCAAAAGGGTTAGTTCAAACATTTTGCATTTTCTCTTATTTTCGGAAGGGAAGATAAGTGGAGATCAACTCTTTGCTGTGAACAGTTAGGATGTTGGATGCCCAGAACCTTCTGCAGGGAAGGAAGCCAACACCATTCCCCCAGCAGCCCCACTGGGTGCCCCCAGAGCCCCCCATGCTCTGCTCCAGCCTGGGGCAAGGCAGCACGCCCAGAACCTGACAGCAGAGGAGGAGCAGGGCTGCTGTACAGCACAGAGGGTGAGTAATGAGCTGCATGTTTCATGTGCAGAAGATGGAGAAGCTAAAGAGGAGGATAGATCTGGCACACCTGGGACATGGAGAAGCAATGAAACCAGGGAGCATAATTAAAGCTAAATTACCCAAGGCTTTATTTATTATTTGTGGACTGCACGGACACAAACAATAAAAAATGCAGCCTTTCAGCCAAAGTGCTTTCTGGCCAGAATAATGGCTTTTATTCTTGGACTGTTTACAAGCGATGAATAAAACCCAGGAAATCCAGCTTGCAGTGTGATATAGAGCAGCTCAGCAGAGAGGAACCACGGAGGGCCACAGCAATAAAGAAATAAATAATAATAATCCACATTGCTTCTACACTTGTGCCTCCTTGCTCCCTTACCAAACACACAGAAGTCCCAAATGTCTACTGTGGGTCTGCTGGTGTTGATCTGGATACATAACCATCCAGTGGCACTGTTAAACATTCAGATTTTGCTTCTGATGTCCAGGTCAGGAGCATTCAAATCTCCTTCCAACTACCTGCTTTGCTTTTCAAATATGGACGGAGCAAGTGATGTGAAAACAAGCGTTAATGCTCAAAACCTACTGGGACGTGCAATAATTGGAACAGAACAGCTCTTCTCCTTTTCTTTTTTAATAAGAAAAATAAAAAGGGGAAGTTGGAGCTATTGAAAACTAGGTTTTACCTATTAACGCTTGAAAATTGTCCAAGTTATGACAAAAAGAAGACAGAACAGAGTGGGTGTTCATTCCTGCTAAATAATCATTGCTATATTATGATAGTTTTTATGATTAACTGCAAGATGGTATTTCTGTATATGCATTTCTCCTAGTCTTTGTTCCAAGATGGACTTTTGGGTGTAGGGAGAAGAAATAAGATTCCCTTCCCTCCCTTGAAGAAGCCACACTTATGGTTTTGCTACCTGGAAGAGGAAACCTGGAACAAAATGGGACTGGTAGAGCCTGGGTTGTGATTGGTGCTCCAGGCAGATGTTGCTGACTGCTGGATTAATCAATTGTGCTGCTTTGTGTTGTGATCCTGTTTTGGACACACAGCCCTGGGTCATCCTGTCCCAGATGGGATGAGCCCAAAGCTGGAGAGCTCCTCCTCTTCCTCACCTGTGACACCAGCAGCCCAATGCTTTGTGCCCTGGGTCCAACTTGCTCAGCCCTTTGCCAGCTGCCGTGGAGGACTACGAGGTCTGCTGCTGCTGAAGCACATCACCCAGTGAAGGAGAGAGGACTCTTGGCAGAAATTGCCTTTTAGTTGTCCTCTTGCCCTGCCGTGCCCCTGATATTTGCAGATGGGAAATTATTCCAAGCGGAGTGAAAGCATTAGGCTTAAAGCTGCCAAATTAAAGACACAGCGGTGTCATTACACGCTCAGCATGGCTGGGGGTTGGCCTGGAGGTGATGGCAGACCCAAAGGGTCCCATCCTGCAGAGCATCTGCAGGGAAATACAGGGCTAGGATCATCCAGGGCTGCTCCCTCTTTGCTGGTTTTCAAAGCCCAGAGGCTGACAAGATCCTCTGGGGTTGGATCTCAGTGATCATTCCTCATTCTGAGCAAAACAACCACTGCAATTTTTCCATGAGGGCTTCTATAATTCAAGGCTGATTCTGCAGTTGTGACAATCTCAGCATTCTTTTCTTTCCTTGCTGGTTTTGAACTTTCTTTATTGGAGACAAAAGATAAAAAAAGCAATCTATTTGCTGTTGGGTTTCCAAGACATATATACCTCCGCCTCAATGCATAATCTTACATTCAGTCTCCTGATTTGGGCTGAAATACCAGGCTGTTGGGTTTGTTTTGTTATGTTTTAGGTTATTAACACGCTGACTTGCACTTTAACGCCTTGAATTGCACCTTTCCCTGGGGGAAAAAACAAACCAGTATCTCCCATGGTAAAGTCAGCAGCAGGATGGGAGGCTGAGTTGTCGTGTTGGGGTTAGAAGGTGAGAAGAAGGAATGAAAGAAACAAAAGGAAACACGTAAGGGAAAGAAGCAAAACTACATCCAGAATGGATATGACCTTGTTAACCCTTATCAATAATTGAGGCTTCTGAACATGGATTTTCCATTATCCTGATGAGACCACAACTGTTGCAAACGTGTTGTTTGGCACCTAGAATTAATTGAGATTAAAAATGTACTATCTCCTTTTGGAGACAGTTATTACATATTTTTCCCCTCCACTCGTGCGATCGAAGCATCTTAAAGCATGTTTAATTGTCCCAACTGAATTTGAGAGACAACAAGGAGAAAGCTGAGTGCTCCCAATATGCCAAAGGCTCCTCATCCTGACATGCTCTCAGTGTGCAATCATAGAATCATATGCAATGAGCACAAGGACTGGGTGGGCACCTGCACCAAACTCCTCTCCTCCAGAAGCTCACAGGCCTTATCTTGTCCAGTAAATCAGTTTTTTTTCCTTCTTTCCACCTCCTGTAGATCATAAAATATCCCCAGTTGGAAGGGGCCCATGAGGATCACCAAGTCCAGCTCCAGGCTCCACACAAATCCAAACCCTATCTCTGAGAGCACTGCCCAAACCACCTCCATCTGTCCCACTCCCAATTCCTTCAGCTGGAAAAAGAAATGTACAAAACCAAAGAGATGAATCCTGCTAAGAAAGGGAACTCAAAGGGCTCAAGAAGTTCTCAACATGATGTCAGCATGGCATCAGTACAGGAAGACACTAAGTGTTGCTCAGTCCAGACAATGGAATCAGGTGAAACAATCTGAGTTACCTCCTAACCCACAGCACCCATCTCCCAGGCAAAAGAAAGCTTGAAGATAGGCAGATGCTACACTGCACTGCATTCTGACGAGGTTGTTTAATGTAAATTTGCACAAATAGTTTGGCAAAGCATTTTCTTCCTGGGAAACTACAGGGTTCCTGTGCTGGAAGGAGAAGGAAATGGTAGAAACCTAGTAGGAGAAAACATAAATGTGTCCTGATCCTCTTGCATGGCTCCTTCCATGCCACTGGGCTAGCACAGCCAACCACAGCCTGCAAACCAATGACATCAGCTGGGAATGGCCAACCGAAAGGATCCAAGGGAGGAGAACACCATGGCCCTTCCTTGCTGTCCAGACCTTCCATCTGGGGGAGCTCATCCATCCATAGGGAATGCTCTTTACAATCCCAACCACGCACTCTCCACATGAAAATAACTCATGGCTGAGGTCTCATTGCCTGCTTCAGAGGTCTGCATTTGGTTTGGTTTCCTGTCAAGAGTGTAACCACTTGAATTTATGCAGATTATGCACTCCTGCCAGGTGTTTATTTTATATGCTTTTCTTCCCCCCTGCTACACTAAGAAAGAAAAATTGGGTAATATTTGCTAATGAGGCAAGTGGGAGATTCCTGGGTCCCTTTAACTTCCTAGGAATAAAACATATCTTAAAAAAATTGCTGACCCTTTAAACCTCAAAAGTTATTTTATCTCAGGGACATGTTTCTTAGTCAGCGAAGGGTCTTTTCTAGAGGAGTTATTTGTAATTCATTAGTAACGGGATAATAGCCACGCTCCTAAATAATTCCAGTGCTTATAAAATACCATCTGGTACCAAGTGCCAAGGGCTGTATGCTGTGCTGGTGTAAAACCACAGAGCCCCATTGGCTTGAATGCATTCTGGTGGTGTTACACCCCCTGCCAGGCTTGCCTGCGAGCTCCTCTCCAAGGGCTCATGTGCTCAGCTCTGCAGGAGCCATAGCACTGCTTTGCATCCCAAAGTGCTGCTAGGGAGGAATGGCTGCTGCCCAGCTCCTGCAGCTGGATGGATGGTGTCTGTGACAGAGCTGGAGGCATCCTCTGCACCAATGAATAAAACCTGCCAAGAAAATGAGTGCGAGAGGAGAAAAAGGTCTGATTTTGAAACCTCTCTAATTTGAGCTTAAGTTTTATTCTGAACTAGATGGCAGAGATGGGTTTGCATGTGTTGAAGTAGATGTGCTGGGGTTACGTTCCACTTCTTTTTCTGCCATTTAAAAGGATAAAGCAAAAAAGCGAGAGGAGAGACAGAGATTTACCGGACACACCTAATGAGAAAACACACAGCTCGTGCTAATCTATCCAAATTAAAAGCACTTCCCACTCACAAATCCCGCTTGCAGGATCTGAAACTGCTTTAGAGCCTCAGGAATTTTTAAAGGACGTGCAGCAGCCACCAATAGATGTGAACACGAGCTGGTCACCCTGGACAATGCCAAGTGGGTCCCCAAGGCTTCTTGGGAGCCAAACACCCCAAAGCTCACTGTGCTGTATGCCAGCTGCTTTCAGGAAGGGAAAAACCATCCTTCTGCTTCGGGGTTTTTCTCCATTTCCATTGGATTACCTCACCTTTTAGACAAGGATTGCATTTGAACAAACTAGAGCAAAATGTCATCAGGGCTTTTGTCTGTAACATAAGCCATAATGGCAGTAAGAGCTTGGTGCCCTGGGAACTCTGCAAAGAACAGAGGAGGCACTCAGCATTTTGCAGAATTGAGTCTTTTTCACTCTCCTGCTTTTCCCTGTAGGTATCAGATACCAAGCCCTGATCCCCCACACCTGCAGCCAGCCCTCTGCCTGTATCTCAGCAACACGAAAGCTTCGACCTGCAGGCTGCAGCAGAGGAGCCGTGTGACCCTCTGCCAACACAGCACCGTACATCACACGAAGGCAAAACAAAACCTTTAAACCAAATCATTTTAGGATTCCTAGCCCAGATCCAGCCCTGGAAAAGTTACAGCTTATGGGCTTACGTCCACCCCTAGAGTACAAACCAGCTGAGAGCTCTGCAAAGCAATGCAGCTTTGCAGGCTTCAGCAGCAGCGAGGTGTCAGCTCCAGGGTTCCATTCCTATCCAGGGCTCTGCAAGGTGCTCTCCTCCCCTGGGCAGTGCTTGGAAGGTCAGCCTGCTTCATCACCACCACTCGTGGTACTGCTGCCCCAGCTCACTGCAGCACTGCCAGCCTCCTGCCATCCCGGCTTTTCTTCCTGTTTTTGTTAAAGCCTTTTGTCCTGCAGTCCTGTGACTGCTGGAACATTTTTAAGACACAAAACCACAGGCAGGATGAGTCCAAGCTCATGCAAGCTATTTTCCAAGCACTGAGCTGCTCTGATTCATGATTTGTGAAAGCTCCTAGCTGCCTCGTGCTGTCCAGCCCCAGGTTTGGGCAGTCCTAATCCCATATTCTGTCCAAATACATTTTTGAGCCACAGCATCACTGGGTATCACTGGGCATCACCGGGGCTGTGCTGGATGCCCAGCTCTGCTTTGGGGAAGGCAGACGGCAAAACAGGGGCAGAAGGGAGGAGGAAATGCACAGAAGGAATCATCTAAATGTTGAGAACTTTGACCCACAATTAAGTTTCCTTATTAATTATTTTTAATGGTAATAATGAACGAGTGAGAGTGGGAACAGGCCAGAAGGAAGGGGAGGAGATTGTCTGGTTGCACTTTCAAGTATGGGGAGAAAAATAAAGGTTGTCCATGTGCTGTTGTCATCTGCACAAAGCCATGCAAACACTGTGATTTATCTGGGGCTTGCTCCCCTTCTCTGTCTCCAAAGCCTTTCAAGGAGCTGATATTTGCAGAAGGTGCAGTGTAGCCCTGGATAAGGCAGAAGAATGAATCCATCACAACTTTCCCCCCTCACCCCCCTTTTCCTTGACAGCTTCAAGTCATAAAACTTGGGGAAGGCACAGCTTTCCCTTTGAGACAGGCAGCCTGGAGATGTGGTCAATATAGTTTTGTATCCCAACACCATTAAGACAAGCTTATCAGCAGGGAGCCAGGAGTGCAGAGCACGCTGGCTGACAGGAAAATCAAAGTTCCATTCTCTTTGCAATTCATATCTGAGCAACCCTTGCCTCCTGGCTGGAGCAGGCTCCCATCCTGATCTGACACAACGAGGTACATACTCTGCCTAGCTGGACACCACTGATTTTTCGTGGTTATCTTCTCCTAGACATTGGGAGCTGGACTATCTGACCTTTACCGATCCCTTTCGACTCAAGGGGCTCAATGATAGCCCTGCCCCACACAACCCCAGCCCTCCACACAGAGATCACTGCGTACAGAAGCAAAAGGACAAAAGCAAAACCTCCCTGCAAACACACAAATGCAGCTGTGTGCTGTTCCATCAAAAGGCACGAGTTCCCCTCCGGTCATTAAGAGGCTTTTACAGTAATATTGTGAATAGAAATAGGCACGAGCAAAAATACTGTTTTTATGCTCTGTCTGGGTTCATTTTTGGCACGACATAAACTTCTGCTGTATGTTTGACCATTCTCTTTGTTACCCTATGAGACCTCACACTGGGCCATACGGACATACTGTTCTCTCACCCAGATCCTTGCAACTCAGATGTCCTCACTGGAACCAGTGGAGCTGCAAAGGAATAAAAAAGGCCCCGGTAGGAGGTGTATATATTTGCAAGGGTTGTTTTTCTCCCCTAGCTCTGTTTCTTGCTTTTCTCTATCGTACAAATGTCTCAGAATGACAGACGGTTAAAAACAGAAACTGCAAATGGAAGCGTGAGGTTTTGCACACAGCTTTTGGGCCGTAACAAACCTCACCTGGCCTCCTCGTCTCTGCGATATCATTGCTGAAAAGTGCAAAGATCTTAGTTTTCCCTTCATACAGCTGAATTTGTCTCAGGCCTTGGCTGAAGTGCTGGGACTCCATTATGTCTATAATGCAATATAAAATCTGGAGGCACCCACATGTCTCCTGCTTGCTTTCTCCTAAAGAGATGGGCTGCAAAGGAACATCTGTGGGCTGAATGCATTGAAATCAGAGAATCACAGAATGGTTTGGGTTGGAAGGACCTTTAAAAACCATCCAGTCCAACCCCCTGCCCTGGGCAGGGACACCTCCCACCAGACCAGGCAGCCCAAAGCCCCATCCAAGCTGGCCTTGAGCACTTCCAGGGATGGGGCAGCCACAGTTTCCCTGGGCAACTTGTGCCAATGTAAAATAATGAGGCAAGAGGAGATCACAATCACTTCAACAAGAGGTGGGAGGGAAAGCAAATAAACACAGAGCCTCGATAAAAATGTCCAAAAGACCTGAGAGATCTGGGATAACCCTCCAGCAGTCAAAATCTCCATGGCACATCCATGACTGCTAACTGGAATAGTCAGCATCCTAGACTAGTTTCATTTTTTAAGAGTAAAAAGATGGGAGATACGCTCACCACTTGGAAGGAAAAAGACATCAAAGCAGAAACAAATATTTTGTTTCCTAAACTTTGTATTGCATACATATACATGCAAACAGTTTTGCACATCAGAGCGTTGCCCCTGGTCTTTTATGGCATTTCCTTTCTGTTCAGCAACGTGCTGAATCGACAGGGCCATTCCCCTTTCATATTTCTGTAATTAGCCCGCTTTAAATCCTTCAGCAGCTCTTCAGAAATATGTTGATTATTTACAGTACATGCAATTCAGATGTCACTGGATTATTAACCTTGGCTGTGTAGTCTTAAATGTCTGGATTAGCGGATACGTGTTTGTTTCCTCTGCTTGGCAGAAACCAGCAAGATAACAGGTTGGGACAGCCAGCTCCCTGCAACCACCCTGCACCTGAAGGCACACGGAGAAGGGCTGCAGCAGGAGCTCTGCCACATCAAAGTGCCAGGAATCTGGAGCTGCAGGTCCAAAGGTACCGTGGGGAAAGGCCCTGGGGAAGGTCAGCACAAAATGGCACAAGACTCTGCTCTCAATGGGGCTTACAGGGAAAGAGTTGAAAGCAGAGGTCAAGCCCTGCAGGGGCCTTCCAAGTTCCAAGGCACTGCATGCAGATGTTTCTCCTGTGCCCACACACAGCACTATGAGCTTTCCTCTGCTACACTACTGAATTTTGGGACTCCTATTCTTAATCCCTTTGCAAGCAGGAGATGGGAACTTGTTTAGACACGTAGATGTGATCCTGTAGAGATGACAAATACCTGCTGCTCTGCAGACAGCTCAGCTCCAAAACACAGCACAAGGGGGGCTGGGATGCAGAACAGAACATCCCACAGCTGATCCCTCTGCACTGAGCCCTGCAGCGTGTCCTCCATCCTCCAAACAGCATGGAAGCAGCTGAAGGCTGTCCCTCCCAGCACCCCTGCATGGAGCAGGGCTTGGCTGGCCCTCCGCAGGATTTCTCATTCCTTCTACAGCCATTGGGGCCATTTACTCTTCCTGAAGAGCACCACGACGTTCCCAACCCTTATGGGAGACAGGTCCTCAGGAAACACCACTGCTTCCATCACATCTGCTGAGAGTTAACACAGGAACCACAGACCTGTGGGTTGGGGTGTGCAGAGGGAAATGGAGGGACAGCAGCAAGCATGCATTTGTAAGTGTTAATATCAGTATCACACTGGCTTGAAAGCAAGAGGTTCCCAATGCAATGGAAATGTCAAAAAAAAGCTCTGTGTTGCCTCAAAAATACTTCATTTTGATCCGTTTTAGACAGCTGTTTTTGCAATAAAATTGAAGTGAATGTCGAAGTGAAAAGCTCTTTTGCATGAGGCCTCCCCAAGGTTTTCAGCTCTGCAAGGGCATTTCTGTTTATTTTTGGGATGTTTTGCAGAAATAATTTTGCAAAATAAACCAAAATATGCAAACATGTTCGAGCACTGCTATTGTGGGTTGGTTTGAGGGTTTTTTTGGTTTTTTTTTGCTAACATTAATCCAGCTTATCCCAGTGAGGAGCAGCAGGAAGAGCTCCTGTCACTACAGACATCAGCAGACAATTCTTGTGGAAGTCTCAGGAAATTCCCCTCAGTTCCAAACATGGAGGAAAGAAATGCCACTGGTGATTTTCCCCTTGTAATTAGGCTTGCAAAGGTTGACTTGCACAGAGTTAAAACATGGAAACATTTAAAATATCAGTGAGTTCTGGCAACCTAACTAGAGCGACATTTATATGATAATTTGGCAATTAAATATGCGAGCATGGATGCTTTTCCTTTTCAAACATGCAGGTATGGTGCTTTCACAAAACAGCTCTCAGCATTTTATGGGTTCACCTTCTGACTCGAGTGGATAAATATTATCTGCAATATGTGGATGGGGGATGCTTACATCTGCCCCAATTCGTACCCATTCAGCAGCATCTCGCTGCACACCACTGTTCTGCCAGGCAAATACCGCCTAAGGGAGCACCAGCTGGAAAGCCCATTTCTTGCTCTTTCAGCATCAGGATGCACATTGTTAACAACTGGGGAGAAGAGCGTAGGTGCAAAACAGCACAGGCACCTCAGCAGAATATGCTTACAACAGGACCCCTAGGTGAACAAGGCAAAGCCCCAGCTGAGGTACTGACAGCCTGGATATGGGCTGTGTGTGTGCCTGCAGCCCCACAGCCCAACCTGGCATGGATCCCAACCCTATTAAAAATAATAATAATTAAAAAAAAAAATCAAGAAAAACACAGCATTGCTCTTCAATAGACTCAGGTTTAGTTATCACCCAGGCTCCTCCTAACAGCAGATGCACCAGCTCAAAGCCAAGATAACTGCAGAAACAAGGGCTGCACCTCAGAGAGGGGCCACTGAAATGCTGAAGCTCTCCCTTCAGCTGGGCTCTGAGCACATCAGCCCCTAACACCAAACGTGTCCCTTCCATGCATCTCACCATCTCACTTCCTCTGCTGATGAATAATTTGGAGTGCCTCAGCCATTATTAAATAACGGATCTTTTCCTTGCAGAAATAATTGAATACTGGAGCTGAGAAATTGAGGTCACTCTCAGCAATGCCCCCTCTGACAATGCTGCTCCCACCACAGCAGCAATCCTGGTGGTGTAGGGGAGTGGGCGCTTAGGGCTGCAGGGTGTGCTGACATTCATCTGCTCACCTTGGGCTGCTGAGGGCTGCAGGGAGGTTTTAAGGCTGGCTTTAAGGCTATGGAGTCACTTGAAAAATCATGACTGTTACTGAAGTTTAGGACAGATTTGGCTGCAACACCCAAAAAGGAGCCTGCTGCTGCATGGGGCTGAACTGCAGGTCCATCAGTTCTTCCTTACTGGAAGGGAAATACAAACTGTTTTGGGCACAGGGGCACACATGCACTGCTGCTGGGGACAGAACCACTAGAATCATTATCTGATATGGAAGCTCTTCCTCATTTCTGGAAACCTTTTTCATTTCTAAGCGCACAGCTCCCTCCTGGTGTAATGTCCGCTGTTATCCACCAGCTCGATTTTGTAAACCACTGAAATCAGATCTGGGGAAGCCTGAATACATTGCTACAACAGCAATGCATCTAGGAGAACCTCAGCAGCCCCAAGCCCTCTGCCTTCCTGCTGGCTGCTCCTCATTGCTGTGCCCTCCGCTCATTGCTGACGAGCACACTACAGAAATATTTGCTGCAGGTCAGTTCCAAGTGAGCAGAACATTCCTGGCTGAATTGTGCCCTCCTGTCTGTAGGTTTGTTACGTGATGGGAAGAAAAAGCCATAGAGAAAAGCCACTGGCAGACATCCCCACGCTGCTGCTCTGAGTGGTGATGGATCTGGCTTCCATCTAGCAGAGCTTTTCCCCTTCTACTCTCCCTCAGTCTCACAGCTTTTCTCAAAGCCAGGATTGGAAACAATGAGAGTATCACCGTTTTCTTTGTCTTCGCATTCCTGTGCATGCACTGATAAATGAGGTTCTCATTTACTGTTATATAAAAAGCAGCTTATCCCAGGAGCAGGCAGCCCTCTCTTACAGAATCCAGCCACAATGGAACTGATGCAGTTTTAGAGCAGTTACACCAACAGCCCACTCCATTCAATACTGAACGAGAACCTTTCCAAGGGATTTCCCAAAGGTGGATAAGGACTGGAGAAGGGATGTTAAGTAACTGTATGATATACCAGCATGTAGAATACAGAGCTGATAGAGCAAACGAGTACTGAGGGGAAAGGATGAACTCGCTGGATCATGAGAAAAATATAAGGGCCTGCACCCATAAGCAAATAGCTTAAAGTGGAGTCGCAGCCTCCTCAAATCCCAAAGTCAAATGCTCACACAACAATTTGAATAGACTTCCAAACTTTGTGCCCGGGGACTCTCTGTACTAATTAGGTACAATTACAACTGCTTAAAGAGCAGTAATGCATTCGCCACGCACTGAGAATTGTCAGCTGCTCATAAATACATCATGTTGGGCCCAGTGTTGATGGAGGCATAATGACTAACCTGTGAAGTGAGAGCATCCCAGCAGACATGAGCTGGGCACGGTGCAGGACGCAGAGCTTTGTGATGAGCTGTTCTCCCATTCCTTCCCAACTGCTAAAGCTGACGGATGGGATCTCTGCAGTGCCATCTCTCTTCCCAAGAGCATCACTGAGCTTGATCAATTGGATGCCTACTGGTCTGTGCACACCACGATACAGTCGAAAAAACATAAAGGCGAACCACCCTGTATAATTCAGCCATGAAAAAAAATAAAGCAAACTTCCAAATTTTGCAGTCTGTTACCTTTCCAAAGTGTATGCAGAGAAGCCTGAGATGTCTCTGGGCAAAAGAGTTCTTTCATCAGATTGGGTTCTTAACACTTTACATTAGCTGCTGCAGCGGGGACAGCAGAAGGGAGCAGGCTCAGCACGAAGAACTTTGAGAGCCTTCCCTGGCAAATTCCCCCAAAGCAGAGCGCATATATTTGTTAATTCTAACTAAAATAACCCAGAATGAGAAGCAAAGCCAAAACTGGGAAGGCCTGAGACAGTTTTGAACTCACCCAACGCTGCACCTCTTTAGGAAAGCAGCTCTGTTTACATGAAGTTTCATTCTTCCAGCTGACGCAAGCCAGTGGATAAAGGAGACAAAACAGCAAACAAAAAAACACAACAACAAAAAAACAGGATACATGGACATGCATGGGGAAATTCTCCTCCTTTACCAGGAAGAAAAAAGCACAACGGAGCTGCAGTTGTTCTGGGGCTCGTTTGAACTTCTGAAAATTGATTTCAGCGCTGAGGAGACTCGGCTCGCCTTGTTCATCATCTCTGCTGCCAATGTGCAGCGTTTTTGTCTCCGTTGATAAGGGAATTTTTAATTATTGTAATTATCATTTGAAAATTGGGTTTCTGCCACAGACAATTGGAATTAGATTCTGTTACTTTTTATCTTCATTAATGTCTTTTAATCTGGGGTTTCATTTCCTATCAGCAATAAAATGTGTGCACGTATACGTGTGCACGGTTTAAGTGCACACAAAAAGAGCCACGAACTCCTAAAACATGTGAGTGGATTACACATGCCAGATGGATTGTACAGCCAGAGAGGACAGCTGCAATCAGCTATAGCTCGCTCTGTGATGAAGCGAGGGCAGTGTCACACTGGAACAGGTTGCCCAAGGATGCCCCATCCCTGGAGGCATTCAAGGCCAGGCTGGATGTGGCTCTGGGCAGCCTGGTCTGCTGGTTGGTGACCCTGCACATAGCAGGGGGTTGAAATTAGATGATCACTGTAGTCCTTTTCAACCCAGGCCATTCTATGATTCTGTACCAAGTCCCCTCTCCCAGTGCAGACATCCAGCCCCACCAGAAGGGATATCCGCAATGCAGCATAACTTCCCTTGCAGGATTCTCACAGGGAATCCCTAATTCAGGATTTCAAGTCTGCATTATGCAACTGGGAGCGTGCACACAGCTACAGGTGAAGGAGTGGCAGAGGTCTGCAATGGTCAGTCCACGCTTTGGTCTTCCTCTACCAGCACTTTGCTTTCCTCCATCACCAAGCACGTCCCTCAGTCTGTCAGCCCCTCAGAACCCAACAGACTTTCACTCACCACCATCTCCCCCCCCCTCCAGCCAAGCAAAATCCTCTGGGTTTCAGCCAGGCTTCAGATGGAGGAGCTGCGAGAACAGCATCAACTCAGCCCAGGTAATAAAGTCATCTTCTCTTCCCTTCTCCTTGGTAGATTTATCAGTCTCTCCCCCCCATCTCTTCTTTCTCAGAGCTCCATAAAGGTCAGCTCCTTGAAATATGTGGAACACGCAGAGCCTAAGGCCAGGACTGGTGCAGAGCTGGAATCCCAGGGGCACACCACAACCTCACTGAGGCTACAGAGACCTGGTTATCAGGTTTCCTGATTACCTTTAACATAGTTTATTTTTTAAAATAAGAGGTGATAGAGAGACTTTGCAACTATTTCATAATCCCTTTTTTACCCACCCACTGATGCTTTTCTGTTTCAGGTAGAATCAGATCCTGGTACAAAAAAGCCTTTTAAGAGAAGAGTAAGCAGGTATGAAAGCTGTTAGCCAAGAAATGAGCTTTGCAACATCAGTACTCCATGGGTGTACATGTGCCCTGCTGTTTAAATCCAAGGAATAAGATGGCAAAAAGGAAAAAAAAGTTTTTTTGAATATAGCAAAAAAAGCTGAAGAGTTTTATTTATTATATGCTATATTATGAACTTCATTCAAAGCAACTCTGCTCTCTTAGAAGTGGCGAAAAACTTTCCTGGTTTAATCTGCCTGCTTTGGAAAGGAAATAATCAGATCCTGCTTTTTGCATAGGCAGAGTTTTAATTACCTCTGAAACTCGCCGGGTCCCATATGAGCAGCTCCTCAAAAGCAATCTATTAACAAACAATAACCCCGCTGCCTGCCTCCTGCTACAAAGCAGATGCTATCGCTGCCTCCGCGCACACCCGCTCCCTCCCCCCCCAAATCCATGGCTAATGAGGACGTGGGGACACGGGGACGGGGCCACCCGGGTGGTTGGGGACAGTGCTGGGAGCGGGACAGGGCTGTCACATCACATGCGTGTCAGGGCTAAGAAAGCAGCTCCCAGCTTCAATTCCAGGATAAGTGTCAGCAGGAGAAGAACCCAAAGTGACAGGGGAGGAGGATGGCACAGGCAGTCCTGTGTGCTGGGATGATGGAGCCAGGAGCTGCTGTCCCCTATTGCTCAGGGTGATGATTGAGCCAGGGATCCAGGACCCTCTGCTCGCCTGCAGAAGAGCCAGGAGGACTTTTTCTTATCTGTAGGAGCAAAAAAAAAAAACAAAACAACAACAAACTCCACATAGCTGTTCTTGACCTGCAGCTAATGGGAGATCACAAGTGGCCAAACCTGCATACAAGGAGCGAGGTACACCAAGCAGCTCCCAGGGAAAGGACAGCTTATCCTGCAGCAGCACCAGGAGCCCCAGCAGAGGCCAAGGTCCTGTGGGCCCCAGCACTGTGCAAACACTGAGAGAAAGCCACCAAGCAGCTGCTGACACTTGGAGACACGCATGGCACTGCTTCCCAACTGCTGCTTCTGAGGACACTCAGATGCCTTATACCATACATGCAGGTGAACACCTCCAGTTGCTGTGCCTTGTTTCAGTTGAAAGCACAGAGCCCTTCTTAGCACTGAGCAAAAGCACAAGGCTCCCACTGCTTCTTCAGAGAGGTGACCCGTTGGGTACTGCAACAAAGCTGGAATGGTGAAACCTAAGCCTTGCTTTTTGCAGAGTCAGAGCTCAGGCCAGTTCATACATGGGAATGGAAAGCTACTAAAAGCCTGGAAGTAAGTGGCATCAGTGACCCAAACGCATGGGGTAGCTCTGCTGGAGGCCCATTGCTGGGCTGGCAGATGGTACAGCACCTTCAGACGCTCTCCACAACATCTTCCCCAAGCTCTTGCTCTGGAAACAATCTCAAGAACAGCTTTCTCTTTTTCTTTTGCAGAAGCATTTCAGCCATCAGTCTTTCACACCGAACGCGCTCCTGCCTCAAACCCACTGCTGTCACATCAATCATTTAAATTTGAGAGGCTAAAGAACCTAAAATGAAGTTCCCTCGATGCACCATTAACCTTCTTATGTATCTACTGCTTTCAACCAAGCTGCAGCAAACCCTTCTCAGACCACTCTTCCTAAACACCAAACACCCAGATTCCTCCAAGCAAACAAGGTCAAGCAGCCAAGAACATTTATTCTCCAAAGCAAAGCCACATAACACTCCTGACACAACATTCCCAACGTCCCATCCTTCTTAGCAAGGAACATAAACCCCAAAAGCAGCCCAATACCTGTCCTGCAGAGCCCAGACATTCCTCAAGCCCTGTCAGACAATTTCTTTGTTCTTTTTTAATGAAAAAAATAAAGAATTGCCACACAAGAGCAACTTTTAGCACCTACTGCCTCCAGAATTCAACACTTCTCCAGAAAAACAAGCCTACAGCTGATACAGACCTGCCCCTCAGCACCTGTACTGATGGCCCTTGTGCTTCTCATCAGTAATTAAGCACAGAAGGTCAGGGACCCTGCTCGATTCCAAACTGTTATTTCAGTATTGGAGAACTGACAGGTCACAGGAGAGAACAAAAGGCAAAAAGCAGCTGGATGCTGCAGGTACTGCTGGGATCCTGGTGACAATTGGTGCACAGGGAGGGCTGTGGTGGCTGTCCCAGCAGACTGGTGGCTTCGGTGCATGTCTGAACCTGTGATTTCCATCAGAGTGGAGTTCCTCTTGTTTTTCAGAAGCTCTTCCCTGTATAAAACTGCCCTAAGTAGGCACAAAAAGAGTCTGCAGCGTTTGGAGATGCCTGGAAAAGCATCATCCCCCCATCAGCACTGGGGCTGTGCCCGCTGCTCCTGTACCCAAGGGTTCTATCCTTTAACTGGTGCAGCCCAGCCTCTCCCTGTGGCATCACTAAGAGCCAATGCTGCATTCCCAGCAGCTCAGGGATGACTCCCAGCTCCTCTCAGGAAACACTGTGTGGTCCTGGAGGACCAGAGCCAGAACTGAGAAGCAGGGACTGAGAACGGTGGCCTGGAGAGGTGTTAATGAGAAAGAGATTTGCCTCTCCAGGATGCCCTTGCGCTGCCCAGAAAAGTCACAGAGTAGAATTTCTGAATATTTAATACAGCTTCTTAATTAAAAAGATGGGTAAAAACCTGAGAGACACCATCTCCTGCTGCAAGTTCAAGGCCAAAGCTTTAAATACAGTTAATCATTCATCTGAAGGAAGCAGGGCACAGCTGATGAGAGGGGTGGCCTGGCCTCACGGTTACACCCACTTGGATGTGATTCCAGACTCTGCTCACTAACACTGCAGCGCTCTAAAGTTTGCAAGATTTTAAAAGTGTGGGTTTTTTTGTTTGCTTTCCTCATATTCTCTTCTGAAAAAGCTGAAAATCTAAAGCTAGGCTCAAAAAAACGGGACTAACAAAGTAATTAAAAAAGAAGCCCTGTCTGGTTTCACAGAACCGTTTCAGTTTGGTAATTTCCAAAGGTTTAATTTCCATTTCAATCTTTCCTTTCGTCCTGGAGCTGAACTTACGTTTCAAAGTGAAAAGCAAATATGAAGCAAAATGTAATAGTTCCATTTCCAGGAGTCACGGTGACCTACTGATAATTTTAAAAACATTTCTCCATTTTTCTTTCCCCCAAGAGTAAAACCTTCAGAAATTGGTCCTTCACTCTGAAATACTCTGGCTTTGATGAATCAACATGTTATGATGGAAATTCTTTTTGGCGAATGACTTCCAAGCACGCTCAGTGCTCCTGTTAACATCCCGTCCTGCAGCAGGAGGCTGGGCAGGCTGTGGACCTGCTCACATGGAAGGCAACGTGGCGGCTGTTCCTGCTTCTGCTACGTGTTTTCTGCAATCCCTTTGATAGCTTTGGGTCCGTTCCCCTGGACAGAAGTGACTGAGAATGGGAACAGTGAGTTCTCAGCTGCCTCTCAGTCACTCAGGCCACGTGCACGCAGCACGCTGCACTTCTTTAAAGCAGATATTGAGCCTCTTCAATTAACATCTGAGTCGGCACTGCCATCCGTATGGGATTTGGTGCAGTTCAGCTGCCAGGTGGCAACTTCCTACACAGTGGTACAGTCATTCCTGTGACTGCGTTAACTTTGTTCTTCCTTGTCTTTTTTTCCATGTTTTCTGTGAGCTCTTTGGGCCAATGATGCAGAAGTTGGGCTACGAGGGCCACCAGGTCCAACAGAGGCACACATAAATGGGCAGCCTGGTCTGGTGGTTGGTGACCCTGCACATAGCAGGGGGGTTGAAACTAGATGATCATTGTGGTACTTTTCAACCCAGGCCATTCTATGATATGATATGATATGGTATGATATGATATATGGTAAATAACCTCTGCCCACCTGAATGTTCTGCATTGGCAGCAGTGCTGGGAGTAAGATGTAAAATCAAGTTTTAGGGGAGTCAACTCTTTGAAAGGATAGATAATAGCAGGACAAGGGGAAATGGTTTGAATTTGAGGGAGGGAAGATTGAGGTTGGATGTCAGGGGGAAGTTCTTCACTGTGAGAGTGGTGAGGTGCTGGAACAGCTGCCCAGAGAGGCTGTGGATGCCCCATCCATCCCTGGAGGTGTTCAAGGCCAGGTTGGATGGGGCCCTGGGCAGCCTGGGCTGCTATGAAATGTGGAGGTTGGTGGTCCTGCCTGTGGCAGGGGGGCTGGAGATCCATGATCCTTGAGGTCCCTTCGAACCCAAGCCATTCTATGATTCTGTGATTCCGTGATTTGATCAATCTGTGTAAGGAGCAGTGGGAAGCAAATATGTTGTACCATTCAGGGAACGATCAGGCACCAAACTGAGCTGTGTGGTTGCCTTCCCCCAGCATCCAGCACACCACAAGGATTCAGAACGTCCTTGAACTTGGACTAACAGGAGGAAGAAGAGGAAAAAAAATACTACACCGCAATCTGTAGCTGCAAGAACATTGTCAGGTGATTAAAAAAATTGGAGGGAGCCTCAACGCACCTTTTTCTTATGAGCAGCAATGCCTGGTCGACCTTGTCTGATTCAAGCAAGGCAGGAAAGCAGAGACAGAAAGATATGCAGCCTCGTGCGCCAGCCCTCCCCGCCTGGAATTCAAATGACAGCATTAGCATTCAGGATCTTTGCATGTGTTTAAATGTGGATTAAAAATGCATTAATTGGTCTCGTTTTAACAAGCTCTTCTCTTTGTATATCAAATATTTGAAAGATTCAGTATTATCACCTCTTGTCTGTGCTGGAATTGAAGAGGAGAAAAGAAATGTAATTGAGGACTTAAGGAGTGTCTCCTCCTGTTTGCTCAGCACAGGGCTATCTGATTGAAAGCTCGGGGGAGAATGACTTTGATAAGTATATGAACAACATCTAAAGGCAACACTACTTGGCAAATGAGCGCTGACATCCAAGCAGAGGCAATTTTGGCAAAAAAAGTGGCTTTCCAGTAAGTGCAGCATCAGACAAACTGCTGGAGCAGTTTGTGCCACAGAACCTGTCCCAAGTGTCAGCAAGTGGAAAGATGCTCTGTTTGTTAAGGTTCGTTTAGGACTTGAGAAACACAGCTCATCTGTTTCCTTGGCTGCAGCTCCAGTCTGACCTTGGGCAGCTCACCCTGACCAGGACCAGGCTCTCCTCGGGCTGAGTTCCTCCAGCTCTTAATGCTTTCTTTTCACTCCCACAGGAGCCTGGGAGATGCTCAGACCTCCTGAGGAGCCACGTGTTGCTCAGCAGCCATTGCTTGGCTGCAGTACCCTTGTGAGCTCCAGCAAGCCTTGGAAAACCAGGGGGTCCCCAACTGACTGAACACGTCACTGGTTGCAGTCTCCAGCTGAGACGTGAGCTCACAGGGGTGCCTCCATTAAATGAGGAGGACTAAATGCCCAGGGCCCTTGTCACAGCTGCAATGGGCAGGGCTGGCACAAGTGCTCTGATCTGCAGCCCAGGGCTGTCCCCATGGACACCGAGGCTGTGTCACTGTGGCTGTTCTCACTGCTCAGATGTATTCTCATTGCTTTTACTTTCGCTAAATCCTATCCGTATTTTCATTTGAGAAAAGTGGAGAGTTAATCCCAATGAGGTCTGAACCACATTTAACGACTGACCAGAGCCTTCATTAAACGTTCAAGTGGCTCTTGGGTGCTGAGCACTGCGGGGTTTGAGAACCTTCAGTGATCTCTGCTCACTGGCTGCTATCTCCCCATTTTGCATTTTCATCTACATGGGAAAGTCTAACAGCCCTCACACTCAGCCGTGTGCTGCACCCAGGCACTGGGGGATGTGGCTGAGCTCCGCTGAGCCCCCAACTGCAGCCCTATGACAGCCTGAGGTCAGTGCAAAAATAAAGCCAAGAAAACCACAGTTCTCACAGTATTCCGTTAGGAAATCTCACATTGAGATGACTGCGGCAACGTGGGGTTCTTACAGAAGCATTGCTCTCATCGACGTTTTAATTGCTTGCACAAGTCTGAGTTAAAAGGCTGAATTCAGAAACGAGCTGAAGCTCTAAACCCGAGTTTCATCCACTGATAACAGAGCACCTCTCAGCACTGCTACAAACACTGCGCTGAAGCTTGCTCATTAAGGAATTCCTAAGCATCAAGCTATATGCTGCTCGAAAAAGAGGTCTAGCAATCAGCATAAAAACTCACTGAAGTGGAATTTGCATGTTTATAGCCTTCACTTCTCCACCCGAACACACTTTGTAGATAATTCCCGCTTTCTGATAGGCAGAAAAACACCTCGGAACGTGCAGGCTGAGCAGTGCTCCCATGACACCTGTACAGCTGCAGGGATGCTGCGGGAGCGGATGCGTGCGGCGGATTCCGAGCTGTCAGAGCGCGGTGCCGCTTGGCTGGGGCTTGTACAGCTTTCGAGCTTGATAGCCCCTGCTATCACTTACAGCACCCGAATGGTTGATCCTTATTAAAATTAATGTGGGCTCTGTTGTCCAGCTCCCCTCAGCGGCTTTGAACACCTGGGGTTTGAGTCACCGGCATCGGTACCTTTGCACGGTTCCATTTTCTCCTGCAGACTGGAATCATTCCAGACAAACTTTATATAAAATTCACTCCAACTTCCCCCCCCGGGAATCCAGGCTCACAGAAAACGCTACCAACTTCGACTTGTTCCTAAGCTGCAGGCGTTCTTTTCTTTCAAAACCCAAAAACAGCTGGGGCTTGCATTTTCTCCCCGTGTTATCTGCTTACGTACCCCATTTGATGCCGACATCCAAACCCCACCGAAAGCCCTGGTGAGCTGCAAGGCTCCACGATACCCATCTTACAGCAACCGCAGCACAAACTCATTTAGTTAAGCTTATAAACAAAGAACAGACATTTGAGATTCGGATTCCCGCATCAAAGCTGCCTTCTGTTACCAGGATCCTCACTTTCACAGTACAGCACAGAACACAGATTCTGCACAGCCTGGAGACCCGTGAGGACATTGCCCATCTCCCAGCCCACACTGCTGCCCACTTTGTGTGCAACAGCTGAAGAGCAAGGGGAACTTTACTGCTCTTCCTTTTGGTGTGTGACAGATGAAGGGTGAAAGTACACCGCCTTGTAGGGTTTGGGTGTTAATCCTCGGTGTGCTGTGAGATGGAGAAGACACAGTGAAAACAAAGATGTATCTGTGAGGGGTATAAACACGGCAGCTCTCCGGAGCAATGCATACTCCAAGCACAGAAGATGAAATCATAATAGCATACACTTATTTACTCGTAAAAACCCATCAATAACACGAGATGTAGAGCTGAACTCTGGGCTCTTCTCCCATGCACTTAAAAATGAAATGAATCTTACAAAGGAACAGAAACACATATAGCTGTATATGTAAGCAGTGTGAGTAAGCTACAGTACGAAACAAACCAAATTATTTATGTTTTCTTTTTAAACTGCCTTCAGGAATGCTTGCCATTAGCAGTCATTTGTATCCAGAGAGCTCAAGTTGATCACAAAAACGGATCTGTGTCACAGGTTGGAGGACTAAGGGATGCTGACCCAAGCTGGTAAATGTGTTGGGGCACTGCATCCCTCTGGGCATCTCCTGCTCCAAGCACTGTGCCCATGGTGAGGGTTGGCATCCAAGAGGATAGACATCGAGATGGACATTGAAATGGACACTGGATGGACACTGAGATGGACATTGGGATGGACAGTGGGATGGACAGCAGGATGGCCTCACCTCTACTGTGCTCTAATTTGTGCCACCCACTGCATCCCAGCAGACCTCATTGGGGCTGTTATTTCCCAGAGAGTCTTCTGCTGTAAAAAGGTGTGTGAATGCGAATTCAAATCAGCCATCAGCTTCCTACTGAGTTCAGAACACCTCTTTCACCATTTTAAATGATTTTTAAATGAATGCAATGCACTCCATCTTCCAGCTGAAATAACTTCTGTATTATCCTCCAAGCCTGAATTCCTTTCCCCCCTTGCTCTCCGTTCACTTCAGATAATTCAATGGGAATTTATTTGAAAGGAGGTGGTGGGTCACAAATGAACCAAACTGGTGACAGCAGGAGCTCCCACCTGGTCACTGCGCACGTGGGAGCCACACACAGGGGGCTGCAGGGTTGTTATCATTATGTTCACTGAAAATATTCTGCCTCAACGCAGTTTTTTTTTTTCTTTTTTTTTCTTTTTTTTTTCTTCTTTTCCCATAAGAATCGATTGTCTTTTGATTAAATGGAACTTTTACAGAATGTGCCTTTTCCATCATCTTGCTGGAAAAAGGCAGATATCTGAAGAGCAGAATGCTGACTGCCCCGGCCAGGGGCTGCCTGCGGGCACTGGGATGGAGCCTTCTGGGAAGTGTAGTTTGATTTAGGAAATCAAAGGTGCTGCAGGGAAGGGTGGAGGCAGCCAGGAGCCGAGTGCACCTCCCAGGCAGGATTCCTCAATTAAACTGCTCTGGCTTGTGGCTGAGAAGAAAGACTGCTTCTGGATTCAAACCCTTAAAAGCTCTGATTCTGATGGCAAACAGCTGAGCTGAGCTGCTGGCTCTGTTCCTGCTGAAGTCTCCTCCTGACACCAGGAAATGTGATGCTGCCATGCGCTGCTTGCTCTGCCGTGCCACCACGATGCACGGATCCTGCTGGTGCTTTTGGCAAGTGCAAGGTGCTAAATGAGGGGGGTTATGGGGACACATCCCAATGGAAACACGGACTGAACAGCCCCTGGGCGACAGGGCAAGCTGTCTGACTCCCTAAGTCCAAAAAGGAAGCAACTCATTTTCTCTTGATTTGTCTTCTTTTTTCAAAGCCCGCATGAACAGACAACGCCCAATGTATGCTGCAGTAATAGCAGTTATCACAGCTATCACAAATAGAGCCCTTCTCTGTGGGAAACACGAGCTGCCAGGGGTTTGGGTGGCCCTAAGGGTTACCTACACGCTGAGGAGCCTTGGGATGGATGGAACTTCACTTGGTGCAGCTCAGAGGCAGCGCACTCAGTTGTGCTGACCTTCTCTCTCCACTGCAAACACTTTCTCTCTCCCTATGCTTGACATCACTTCCAGCCCTACAACTGCTTGCTTGTTTGCTGCCTGTTCTATTAACGGCTTGTTGGTGTCAGAAGCTCCAAAGAAATCCTTTGTTTTAATTACCCCGGGGAAACACCATCACCTCATATTGCTGCTGCAGCTCAGGGCACCTGAACTGACCCGTGCAGGCTTTGTAAATGGCATTAATCACACACAGCTCACCAGCTGGAGCCTTTCCAGTCCCACCATGCAGCATGCAGCATCTCTCCCAAGCTTTGCCAAACCCCATTGCAATCTGCCCTGCTTCCCTTTGCCAGTCTGGATCCGTCTCCTCAATCCAGGCTGCCTTCCCAGGATCTGCTGCCAAATTATATGTGCCCCATAGGTAAACTTATCTTAGAGGTGGGTCTGAAAGTCCTGCAGAGGGGATTCTGTCTGCTTGCAGCTGGGGACGGCAATGGAGGCTTCTCCCACCCCCTGGGTAAGGCTCACCCCAAGCAAGGTGAGAAGGGTTTATGCTGCACAAGAAGGGGTTCAGCTGCACAGAGCAGAGGGTTGCTTGCTATTTCTTTTCTTTTTTCTTTTTTTTTTTTTTTGAGAAAGAAGTTCTGTGGCTCCCTCTCTAGATGGAAAAAGGAAAACAAAGTTCCACTCCTACGGCCTGCTGAAGAGCTTGCTTACGAGGGGAAATTAATCCAAAATTAACTAGTGGTGTGAATTGCAAGTGGATTTGTTAAATTACATTAAACGCAGGTCTGGATACTTTCATTTAAAATTAAAGTGGCCTTAATTCAATTTGGCTCAAGTCACTTCAAAAGTGAATTAAGTAAAACTTAATTACAGACCCTTTAATTCCAAATAGTGTGTCTATATAGGTTGTTTAATATGCTTTCATTTATCCATTTTTAGAATTAGTCTTGATGAGCTTCTCTGAATCTCCCCTCATTAGGCAGACCCTCATTTATTTAGTAGAAAGACTCCAATTCCCTCTATAAGGAAAAAAAAGGGAAAGGAAAGAGGAAGGGAAAAGGGAATAGGGAGGAAAGAAAGGAAAGGGAAGGGGAAAGAAGAAGAAAGAATAGAAAAATGCCACCTACACCTGTCTCCAGCCAGACAAAATAGTGCTGCTGCATTTGCATCACCCTGCACTCCAGCACAGGGGACCAACTATGCCTGGAGAACTCTCTGAAGTCATTTTCTGGCAGAATTCTTTCCTATCAGCTCCCACCAACATTTCCAGTAACTCTCTCCTTGCAGTGCTCTTCTTTAATTCCTGTGCTCCCTCCCCTCCTCTGGTTCCAGCAGTGTTACCCATTTCAGGGATGGAGCCCCAAACCTCCTCTCAGCTCCACCATATCCTGGGGCTGTATCTCCTCCAACCTGACTGCACACTGATTTTGCTCCAGAAGCCACCAAGGACCCAACACTGATGAGCCCCAATGCCATGGGTGATGGATCTGGCATCACACAGCTGGGGAGGTGAATCCTAATGCCAAAACTCCGTGAAAAGAGGTGAGAAGGGCAATACTGAACGTCATGATTTTCGCTCACAGAAACCGTTGTTAACACTGAGATCTTCTGAACAGAACTGTATTTTTGACCCAAAATCACAGCTTGGAAATGTTCTGGTTCTAACCACGTTGCCTGCCATCGGTGGCTGTGCAGTGTGAGCTCACTCCCAGCTCTGGGTGTTTGTCTGCAGTGGAGAGAAACAGTCATTCCTCCCTGAGCAGCACGATTCAGCCTTCAGCACACGACTGCCCTACCCAGTGTGTCCTCCTTCCAGTGCCACCAGGATCCAGGCTGCAGATGAGCAAAAAGAGAGGGCAGAAGCATCCTCAGCAGCACATCCTGCCCTACCCCATCCTGCATGCAGGACGGGAGGGCTGTCCCTGTGCCATTTCAACGAGATTAATGGCAGTATTTCTGAAGTGCATTTGAAGCTGCTGAGATTCTGTACGTTTCCTAAGACTGGTGGCAAGTTCTCCCATCTCCTAGCTGCAAAGCTCGGGGTGCTGCTGCCCCTCACACTGATTGCTTGTGCTGCTGGTGTTCTCTTCTTCTCCTTTATCCTCCGAGCCTGGAACCATTTCTTCCTGTTTTCAGGAAGCTTACATATGTAGGATCCCCATTTTTAGGTGTTTCCTTGTATTTCAGCCCCCTGGCCACAACCAGAGAAATGTGACAGAACTCAGGGACAAGTGCAGGGGATGTGCAGAGCATAGGAGGAGGAAACGAGGAGCAGGAGGCATTTATTGCATACCGTTGCTCTGATCCTGTCTATACTCAGGTGCTGGAGAGCAGGATGTTTCTAAAGGCGAAGGCAGTTTAAAACAAAGGAGGCAAGCTCTGAGTTCTGAATTCCATGCATCCCCTTCCAACAAGTAAAACAAGGGGAGGAGTGCCTGCCCTGCAACACAGCTGCCCCTGGGAGCACTGCACAAACACCACAGCAGCAGAAATGCAGGCGTGACAGGCAGGGCTTATTATATCCCAGAGTCGTGTTAGATATTAATCACTTTACATCCAAAAAAGGCGTCCGAGGAACTTAATTTGTAGTGGAAATGTCAGATAAGAGAGATGCTGCAACTCCAACTGAGAATAAACAGTGAATACTGCGGAACGTTACTCTAAAATGACCTTTTACTTTATATTAAAGCAAACAGGTAGAAATCAAACTCAAATCCCCAGCAGAGACGATGCTGTGTGTGTGTGTGTGTGCAGGTGTTGGTGTGTATTCCTTCCAGTGGGGTGAAGGGACTCAGAGCCAACCCAGCACAGCACTCAGCTGATGTGATATCAGCCCCGGATGGGTGAGGAGTGTCTGAGAAATCTGGGCTGCCTACTGTATACATGGTTGTTTATATAAATACACGAATATTAGGACACGCAGGATATCAGCTCCTCTGCATTCCACACAAGCCAGTGCTGACTATTCTGAGTAGTATTTGTGCCCCTGGACAGAATTAGTGGGGATTTCTGCTGAATTTTTCTCCTAGAGAAAATATTCTGCTAATATCTTCTCCTAGAGGTGGTTGGCCATAAAAACCCACTTCTGTCTTCAAAATGCAGTTTTCAGTGGCCCCATGTCCTGTTAATGGCCAAGTCCAATTTGGGGATGAATGGCAGCACAATTACTCTACCTAATTATATCCCATTGAAGCCTGAACTGCTCGAATAGGGGTAGATTTCACCAGCAAGATTTTTCTTTGCTCGAACGCCTGTAGGAATGTTATTACATCCACTCCCAAATTTTATTTCTTCATACTTGTATTACTGTCTTTTTTAAGAACCAAAAGCTTTTCAATTTCTTAAATGGTTTCACAGACTGAAATTGAGCTGGATACCTGGAAGGACAGAGCCAACAGAATTAGCCAGCCTGAAAAAACCCTCCTGGCACAATTCAGTGCTGCAACTTTGAATGAAAACAGTGACAAGTGCTGCTCAGAATAGCCTCTCTTCATTGCTATTTGTGCTTCTGTAAGGAAATGGCTTCTCAAAGCATACAGACTTTGGACTCCGTTCATGATTCTATGTAGAAGTCAATGAAAGCACTTAGCAAACTCCTCTAGAGTAGTCCCTGTCTACTTTTATTCCTTTCTATTTTATTTTACTTCCTTCTAACTTGATTTTTACAGATGCCTCCCTGCCTTGGCTTTGACTGATGTTTCTAATCCTTCGCGATATTGCAAATGCTCTGATTGTTATCAAACCTTGTTCCCCCTGTTCCCACAGAGAATCTGACTATTCTGTGTCCTATCAGCTTCCCTTGATGGATTTTGCCCTTCCTCACCCTTCAAAGGGTCTCTTTTTAAACCCAGCCCCTGGGGGCATTTTAACAACCACCTCCATGATGCAGAGGTTCTCTACCCATTACCTGCACATCCACCTGCAGGCTCATTTGCCTCTCCATTCAATTACATGTCCTTCCCAGCTCGTCCCTACAAACACATACATGAGGGGGGTTGGAAGACCTCTAATTTTAAAGGGCTGATTTTGCCCTGGTTGGGAAGTAGAAGCAAGAAACTGTGGGTGTGGATACATTCAGGTTCAAAGAGCTATTGGTGAATTAATGGAATAAGAAATGTGATCGAGGTTTATGAAATGCAACGACCACACAACTGTCTCAGTTACAGCCACCAGGTCTGAGTTACAGCCACCAGGACCACATTCTGGGGAAGTACTACATCACACACACTGCTTTCATAGCACACCTTTACTCTGACCTGAAACAGAAGATTTCCAGCTCTCTCCATGTCCCAGCACTGAGCACTGGCTGTGCTGCTGTCAGCGTGGGGAGAATTTCACTGCTGAAGACATCTGCTCCATTCTGTGCATGGAAAAATACAGCACTTTCTGACTGCTTGGGAGCCTCTTGGTAACACTTCCCAAACCCTAGCAATTTAGCCTGTGATGGGCAGCATAACAACTGAACTTACTGTAGCTGTGCATCAAGTTTGGGGTGTTGAGAACATTATTTTGCAACCCTATTACTTGTAATGCTACGATATTTTGTTGTACCACCACATTTTGACCACACTTGCTGAAATTACAACGTAATGAAAAGTTTGCTTGGAATAACAGATGCCTAAACAATACTGAATTGCAGCTTCCTTGGAGGACTGGAATTACCAAATTCCTTCTACACAATCCCTTAGTGCTGGAGAAGCACAGGGACGGACTGTGTAACACACCATACAGTAATTCCTATGCTCTGTGGACTGGAAGAGCCTGAAACGAAGAAATTTGTGGGCACAGGAAATAAAGTCACAATCCACTTGGTGTTGGTGTTCATTGCAGAGTCAATAAGACCCTCAGCCTAAGCCAGACCCAGGGGAGCACTGAGCCATGCAGCTCCTCCCAGCACCGGAGCCCCAAACTCAGAGCACATCGATGAGACATCTGTCTTCACCAAAACCCTTCCAGTGTTTCACTGCAGCCTGACACAAAGGCAGGAGAATGACACCTCCCTGGGTTTGCCATCCCCTTTCCACCTGACCACACCAGCTACACGGTTTGACATTTCTTTCATCTTAACAAAAGGGACAAGTGCAGCTTTTCATTCACGTACTGTCATCAGCAAATGAGGTCCTGAGGACTAGGAAGATGGGAGATAACAGCTTTAGATAATGTGCTGTATGTCAGCTGGCAGTGGGTCTGCATACCTTGGTGAGCAGCACTGAGATGCTGGGAGGTGAGCTGCAGTGAGAGCAGGGTGCAGGGGTGAGGTGCAGGATGCAGGTGTTGGATGCAGGATGTAGGTGTGGGATGCAGGGTGCAGGTGTGGGATGCAGGGTGCAGGTGTGGGATGCAGGATGCAGGTGTGGGATGCAGGATGCAGGTGTGGGATGCAAGATGCAGGTGTGGGATGCAAGATGCAGGTGTGGGATGCAGGATGCAGGTGTGGGATGCAGGGTGCAGGTGTGGGATGCAGGTGTGGGATGCAGGGTGCAGGTGTGGGATGCAGGATGCAGGTGTGGGATGCAAGATGCAGG
>JAOWBP010004597.1:3135887-3221029 GCA_028571105.1 Tragopan temminckii
AGGCTGCAGTGAGGTCACCCCGCAGCCTTCTTTTCTCCAGGCTGAACAAGCCCAGCTCCCTCAGCCTGTCTTCGTAGTGGAGGTGCTGCAGCCCCCTGATCATCTTCGTGGCCCTCATCCTCAAAGTCCCCCCGCTTCCTCCATGTCCCCAACCCAGAGCTGAGTCCAGGCACAGTTGCATGCTCTCCCTCCTCTCCCTTTCCCTCAGGCTCCTACCTGATGGTGAACGCCTCGCAGCACACCGCTGGCCAGCGGGCCCACCTGCTCTTCCAGGCGCTGAGCGAGAACGACACGCACTGCCTGCAGTTCAGCTACTTCATGTACAGCCGTGATGGCCACAGCCCCGGCACCCTCAGTGCCTACGTACGGGTGATGGGGGGCCCGGTGGGCAGCGCGGTCTGGAATGCCTCAGGCTCCCATGGCCGCCAGTGGCACCAGGCTGAGCTGGCCGTCAGCTTGTTCTGGCCCAGCGAGTACCAGGTGAGTCCTCCCCGGACCCCCCCATCCCTTACAGACCCCGTGTCACCTGCTATAAATGTGCCTTAAAATCCCTTTGCTCAGGAGATGGGGCCAGCTCCAAAGGCTCGGTCCCGGGTTAGGGGACCGCTCCGCCGCGCCTGACCCCTCTGTTCGGTGCCACAGGTCCTCTTCGAGGCGGTGATCTCCAGCGAGCGCCGGGGCTACCTTGGCTTGGACGACATCTTGCTCTTGAATTATCCATGCTGTGAGTGCAGGTGGAAGTTGGGGTGCTGCTGTGTGGTGGGTGCTGCTGGGCTGGGATGCTCCTGTGAGTGCTGGGGTGCAGCCTTGTGGCACCTGAGTGTCCTGTTGTCACCAGGGTGCTGGAGGTCCCATCTCCTTGGGCAGCCCTACCTCCATCACCAGCAGCTCCTGCATTGCTTCAGTTGTCAGAGGGCCTCGGGGAAGTGCAGGCTCCTGCAGGGATGGAGGTCGTACCCTAGGGGCATCTCTGTGGGCTTCTTGGGAGGGATCCAGGGCTGAGCTGTGCAGATGGGACTCGAGCCCATCCTTTACTTGCAGGAAGCTGCGAGCTTGGCTCCAACCAGGCAAGTTTTGGGGCTGCAGTGGAGTTTTGAGGCAAACAAGAGCCTCCTTAATACTTTTTTTGTTCCATGGCAGCAAAAGCCCCTCACTTCTCCCGCCTGGGTGACGTGGAGGTGAACGCGGGGCAAAATGCCACCTTCCAGTGTGTGGCTGCTGGCAAGGCTGCCGAGGCAGAGCGCTTCCTCATGCAGGTGAGATCTGTGCGTGGCAAGGATTCGGTCCTCGAGGGCCACATTTGGTGGCTCTGAGTGCCACGCTGAGCCCCCCTCGTGCCTTTCTCTCCCCACTGGGCAGAGGCAGAGCGGTGAAGTGGTCCCTGCTGCCTCCGTGAAGCACATCAGCCACCGGCGCTTCCTGGCCACCTTCCAGCTGGACGAGGTGTCCAAGGGTGAGCAGGACCTGTATCGCTGTGTCACCCAGTCCAGCCGTGGCTCTGGGGTCTCCAATTTTGCTGAGCTCATTGTGAAAGGTGGGTGCCCACTGTCATCTCTATGCACTGCGCTCCTTCTCGCTCCTGATTCCGGGGGTGTCAGGGTACTGAGATTGCATTAACTCGCTGCAAACAAGTCAGTATGCAATGGCTCAACATAAAACTGGGACACTATATTTCCCACTGGCCTTAGTTCATTGATTCTTGATTGCAGTTGAAGGGAATTAATTCATTCTGATGAAACTTTGTGGCACCTTAGCGAATGCCAGGCAGTGCATCTTCTACAAATAATAAGATTTGGTCGTATGGAACCTTGATGCTTCCAGGGCTGTTAGAGAGATGCATGGCATACGGCACGGGCTGACAATTGTCTGGTTTGTGTTCAATACTTCGGTGTCATTCCCTTATCAGTTTTGCTTGTCCTCTGGGCATGCATGCTCCAGCTTTAGGATGGGGTGAGATGCTCCAGCTGCTTTTCCTCTCTCTTCTAGAGCCCCCAACACCCATCGCACCCCCCCAGCTGCTGCGGGCTGGCTCCACCTACCTCATCATCCAGCTCAACACCAACTCCATCATCGGCGACGGCCCCATCGTGCGCAAGGAGATAGAATACCGCATGACCTCGGGGCCGTGGTCAGAGGTGCACGCTGTCAACATGCAGACCTACAAGCTCTGGCACCTGGATCCTGACACGGAGTATGAGATCAGTGTCCTGCTGACACGTCCTGGTGAAGGGGGCACAGGCAAACCGGGACCCCCCCTCATCAGCCGCACCAAGTGTGCAGGTGGGTTGGCTCCTTTCTGGGAGCTTATTTTATTTTTAACCAGCCAAGCCTGTCTGCTCTTGATGGAGGGGATGCGGTCCTTGTCCTTGTGGGCACTCCTTTGAGAGTGCTATGCCAGCAGTATCTTTCCTTCTGAGCTTGAAAGCAGCCAGCAGGGCACAGGGATGGGCTTGTCCCTGCATTGTCATCGTGCTGGTGACGTGGCAGCAAGCTGGGACCTGCCACCCCTGTGCACGTTGTCCCTGTGCTGTCACACCAATGCATGGCAGGAGTGGAGCAGGAACAGCTGCAGAGCTGGGACATTCTGGGGCTGGAGCACTGCAGCTCTGGCCATGTCCGTGACCCTGGGGGGCTGGCTTCTGACATTGGTGGAGGAGCAGATCTGGAGATGCAAACCCTTAGCAGGGTGCTGCAGCCTGGGGGGCTGGAAGGAGCATTTCTCCCAGTTAATTCTTACAAGTGCTGCAAGTAAGCCTGGGTTTCATGATTACCTCCAAGCTGATCAGAGCCACTTTGTGTTCGATTTCCAATGGTTTCCACCTCCAGTCTAGGCTTCCAGTGCTCTTCCAGTGTGATACAAGCATGGATTTCACTCCCAACCTAGCACATGTTGGGATTAAGCAACTGTTGTTCTTCTACCATAGAAGTGGCTGCGTTTCAGTCACCAGCCCCACATCCTTCTGGATGTGCCAGCCATCATTCTGCAGCATCTCTGGACCAGCCCATGGTGGCAGTGGGCTTTGCAGAATCTGATCCAAAAGGACCCTGGAAGAATCCACTTAAAGGATAAATGCATCCTGCCCTGGAGCTACAGGAGATGCCCAGTGCTGTCACCCGTGTTTGACACTGTGCCTGTGTCCGTGCAGCTGTGTTAGCAACTGTGAGCACGGGTGGCTTGGCACTGGCACTAATTGCATGGAAATATTCAGTGATGTTGGTGCCTGCAGACATCCTCGTTAGCTGAGCTCTTGCTGAATTGCTATTCATATCTGTGTGTGTTGGCCTGGGGATGCTGGGCTGTCTGTTCCCTACTGATCATTTAAATGCGCTGGAATAAGGAGATGGGTTCTTGATGGGTGAAGAAGGAGATGGGTTGATTGCTGATGGTGATGGGGGTGAGAGTCTTCATTCTGCTAACAGTGGTGCCAGAGCTGAGTCCTTGAAACAGGCGTAGAAGGGACTCAGGCTGGGAGTGCAGGCAGTGAGACATCCTGTGAGGACATCTGGAGCATCCAGTGAGGTTGCAAATACCTTCTGCAGCCCTGGGCTGCCCAAAGTCCTCCTTGGCACAAATCCCATGGGAATTTGCAGCGTGGTTTCTCCCTGAGGATCTGTTCTAGGATGGGCCAGGACCTCCAAAATTACTCTCATCATCCTTTCCTCACCCTTTAGGTCCTTAAAGGAATTAACTGGGGCTAACACAAACCACTCATATGCATACTCTTGACAAGGGAGCTTGGCTCCTCCTATTTATGCAAATGATAATTAATTTTTTTTTACTCACTCTGTCCTATTGAGAGTTTGCCATCAGCTTGATGGACAGCTGAGGGCTGCCATCTCAGTTTCAGTGTTGGGAGCCACGCTGCTGCACATTGCTGTGCTCCCAGTGTCCCATTAATGGGTGAGGAGGAGCAGAGGTACTGCTGGTGACCTTGGAAGTCACAGGATGGTGAGGTGGGGAGGGTCCATCTGGCTCACCCTGCTCAGCAGGGCTGCCCAGAACCACATCCAGCTCACACTGGAGAATCTCCAAGAAGGAGACTCCACAATCTGGGCAACGTGAGGCAGGCTGTGGGGCAGCAAGCCTGTATAGAGCTCAGGGTTGCTGTGCACACCTGCCACGCTTCCACTCTATGAAGTCTTCCATGCAATTGAAGCTGCTTTAGCTTAAACGCTTTGAGCAATATATTTTGATTCTGCTCTCTCCCTGGCAGAGCCCATGCGGGCCCCCAAAGGCCTGGCTTTCTCCGAGATCCAATCCAGGCAGCTAACATTACAATGGGAACCTCTGGGCTACAACCTGACCCGCTGCCACACCTACAGCGTCTCGCTGTGCTATCGCTACCTGGTGGGCAGCGGCCTCAACCAGACCTTCCGTGAGTGTGCCAAAATGGAGCGCAACGCCAACCGCTACACCATCAAAAACCTGCTGCCCTACAGGAACATCCACGTCAAGCTCATCCTCTCCAACCCCGAGGGCCGTAAGGAGGGCAAGGAGGTGACGTTCCAGACGGATGAGGACGGTAAGGATAACCCTCACATAAAGGGTTTGGGAGGAATGCTGTGGCTTGGTTGGATTGCGATGGGGCGGTGTGGCTACCCAAAGAAGTCCCCGTCCTGTAGGGTTTCAGCTGTGCCCCATGCAGCGATGCCCATCTCAGCTCATGCCCACGTGGGGAGCCCTCATTCGTCCCATACTGTGGAATTAAAACCTAGCAGCAATAGCAACAATGATCAAAGCAATTAATGCTTTGCACTTAGGTGACTCCTTTCATCTGCAGAGCTCAGGCTGATTAAATTGGCTTTGCTGGGTTTCTTGGTGAGTGCTGTGAACTGGAGGTCAGCGCGTTCCCAGCGCAGCTTTGCTCAGCTTCCCTTTGCTTTTCTCCCATTCACTTTGCATTTGAGTTGCACACATGAGCTCTTCGTGTACAGCCAAACTGTTTGTCTTCCCCTGCTTTCTGAGACTCAGTGCCCTATCCAGGCACCAAGAAAAGGTGCATACCCTTCAAGCAAACCTGGTCTGGGTCTTTGGTCCCACTTCAATATCTAAATACTAAAACTACAGCGATTACTTCATGCATCCTATCAGCATGCTGTGTCCTTAGACCTGAGCCTGCTCAACCATGGGCACCCAGCTCTGTGCTCCTGATGCCTTTTTTTTTTTTAATCTCTAATTGCTTCAGCTGTTTTCACTGTGCTGTGACTGCTGCAGCTGCTTTCTTATTGTATATTAATACAGTAGCTCCAGATGTTTTTTTGCTATACTGTAATCACTCCAGATGCTTCTCACTATGTGTTGATTAACCAGGGCTGGCTGCTCCCCCCCTTGAACTGAACTCGGTACAGTAAGCACTTTCCATCCCAGGAGGAATCAACGTATCTTTGGGTTCATAGATGCACTGCAAATGTTACAAGTGGGTTTGGCCCAGCTAACCCTATTCAATTTATCTACATTAGATATTCAGTTTATCTAAATTAGCTAATGGCAGGGTGTGAAGCTCAGCTGCTGCAGCTCCTGCATTTCCATGGCCAGGGCAGTGTAGTGTCTCTGAAAGCTTACAGAAGAGCAACAGTGGGTGCCATGGCTGAGCTGAGGGTTCTGCAGCCACCTCACTGTGTGATGAGGACGTTCCCACCTTATGCTCTCCATCTCCATGGGACTGAGGTTGTTCCCTGCTGCTTTTTAAGCGACCAGACCTGATAGGGACAGGCTGCATCTTTCCCCCCTCTGCACTTGATGATGATGATCTGAGTTACCAGGACTGGGTGACAAGCAGCCCCACGTGCAATTAAGAGGAGATGGCAAAGGCTCAATAATAGAACCTTTGATTGTGTTTTATTTGAGTCTTTTGTGCTTTGTTTGCATTGTCTGCTTGTGCATCACTGGGGCTTCTCTAGGTAATTACAGGGCTGTCAGGCTCACTTCAGTGCCTGGCAAAATTATGGAGAAGATTATTGTGGGAGTTACTGAGAAACATCTGGAAGGCAGCACAGCATTGGTCACAGCCAACATGGGTTCATGAGAGGAAGGTCCTGGTTCATGAACTTGATCTCCTTTTATGGCAAGGTCACACACCTCGTTGACCAAGGAAGCAAATTGATCTGTGGTAGAGTTCTGCGGGGCTCCATTTTAGGGCCAGTGCTTTCTTGGCTTTCCTTTCTTCCCTCACGTCTGCACCAGCAGAGCAAAGTGTTGGTGCTGCAGGGAGACAGCTCTTTCCCCTGCTGGCTGCAAGACAGAGTAAATATGTGCAAATACAGGTATATGTGCGTGGCAGAGGGGTTTGCACACTGCTGGGATCTGCCCACGTGGACGTGGTGTGTTTTGTATCCGCAGGCGAGCACCCTGCATTTGTTTTGCAGGAGAAATATGTATTTATAGATACACACATTCCTGCCCTAAAGATTTCCAGGAACTTAATAAGTGTCTCGTGTACACCTGTAGGACATGATGCTTCTGATTAGATTAACTTGTGAATCAAGTGGAAATTGTGTATTTGCACGGTGGGAAGTGTGCAGAAGGCAATCCCTCTCCCTTGACTGTATAATTAGATCTGAACAAAAGCTGCCAAAAAAAAAAAAGGGAAGATGGGAAGAGCTGGCATCTGGGTGGAAGAAGCACATGTAGGTGGAACCAGGCAACCTCACCTGGACCCAAATAGCAGAGCTCAGCAAAGCTGTGCTGAATGTAATGCTGTTGGTGAGATCTTGCCTGGATTGTGTCCCACCTGAGGGCTGTTCCCAAGGTAATAACTGCTAATGATGGTTCCCACTGTGCCTCCAGCATCCTGGTCCCACATGCACTATGCTGGTTTTCTGGTTTAAGTGGGTTTAATTGCTCCTGAAATGAGGGGTGTCATTTTTTTTTTCAGGCACTAAAGCTTGCAGCAGCTGCTGCTGCTTGGGAATAATGGTCTTGGCTGAACAATTGCCTATCCTGCCCTCCGTAACAACCCCCTTGGGTTGGGGGGCGGGGGAAGGATGATACAAGAAAGCCGTGCTAAATAAGTGAATATCAATCCTGACACCTTCATCTGCTATTATTTGTAGTTGTTACTGGGGGTGGTGTTAGCTAGTGTGGAGAGCTGGGGTATGGTGAGCACTTCTGCTGAGGGGGGAGGAAGGCTGCATTGTGGGGGCAGTGCCAGCACTCACAGCAAACCCCAGCTGGACTCATCCTTACCCTTTTCCTTTCCCAGTGCCTGGTGGCATCGCCTCTGAGTCACTCACCTTCACCCCTCTGGAGGACATGATCTTTCTGAAGTGGGAGGAACCGGTGGAGCCCAATGGCCTCATCACGCAGTACGAGGTACATCCAGAGCCCTGGCATCTCTGGTACCCACAGAATTATCAGAGTGCTGCAGGGAGGAAGGAAGCATGGATCCAGCCCACTGAAATCCTCCTGACTGCAGGGTTTCTCTCCTGGGTAGCCGTGCTTTCAGTGCCAGGACTGCTTTCCAGCAGCAGCCTTTCCAAACACATTGCAGTTTACCCCAAAACACAAGCACAGGCATCAATAATCCATGTGGGTCCCTTCCAACTTTGGGATATTCTCTTCTATTCTGTGACATTCCCTGTGCTCCTGCTCACTCATAACGCTCTACTCTGTCCCTCCAGATCAGCTACCAAAGCATTGAGTCCTCTGACCCAGCAGTCAATGTGCCCGGCCCGCGACGCACCGTCTCCAAGCTGCGCAATGAGACTTACCACGTCTTCTCCAACCTGCACCCTGGCACCACCTACCTCTTCTCAGTGCGTGCCCGCACAGGCAAGGGCTTTGGCCAGACGGCACTCACTGAGATCACCACCAACATATCTGGTAAGTGCTGTGGAATCTGGCTCTGAGAGCTTCTCTGTGCAGGTGTGAGGGGTTCCCTTCCTTGCTTTGAGGGTGCTTCTTTCCCCAGGGTGATGCTTGTGCCATGCCAGGGGTTGGGTGAGATGCTGTCTCCAAGCACACAGAGCCCATCTTAAAGCTGGAGTGTTTGGGTCCTGCCAAGATTGCATCCTGTGCTGTCTGCTGGACCTGTGGCATTAAATCCCTCACTGCAACCCCCAGGTCCTCTCCAAAACACAATGCTTGCTCAAGACCTGAGACAGTTTTGCGTGTGCCTCAGTTTCCCCCATGCAGGCAGCCCTGCACACACAGGACTGTTGCTCAGTTCTACGTGCTCTCTTTGCAGCTCCTACCTTCGACTACGGGGATATGCCATCACCACTGGGCGAGTCAGAGAGCACAATCACGGTGCTGCTGCGGCCAGCACAGGGCCGGGGGGCTCCCATCAGGTAAATGAGGACTGCAAGGGGCTGAGGGCACGGTGGGAAGGGCAAGGCCATCCTTGCGAAGTTAACCTGTGTCTTGCACCTTCCACCCACCCAGTACCTACCAGGTCATTGTGGAAGAAGACCGGCCCAAGAGGATCAAGCGGGAGCTGGGTGGGCAGGAGTGCTTCCCGGTGCCACTGACGTTTGATGATGCCATGTCTCGTGGCTCTGTGCACTATTTTGGGGCTGAGCTGCCTGCCAGCAGCCTCACTGAAGCCAAGCCGTTCACTGTAGGGGACAACCAGACCTACAGTGGCTACTGGAACCCACCACTGGAGCCCAAGAAGGCCTATCTCATCTACTTCCAGGCCATGAGCAACCTCAGAGGGGTGAGTAGCTGTGCATCTCTCTGGGTCTCCTTGGGGATGCTGGTATATCTAGTTTGCCACCAGCTGCATGGCATTCCAGGGGTCCTGGGAAGTGGGGCTTGCTTTGGGTCCTTCTGCTGCTCACCCTTAGAGCCCACACTGTCCTATGTGGGGGCTGTCACCCAGGGCTGTGGGGACATATTGGGAGCACAGCTGGGTGCTCTCCATCCTCCCCACAGGCTGGGTGCCCCCTGGGGCATATGTGTCCCCTGCCTGGGCCTGGCTGCTGAGGCTGGAGGGGTCCAACTTCAGCTCCTACTGCTGCTGACCCACTTTCCCAGAAGTTAATCCTTGGATAGAAAATGGGAATGAAGAGTTGTCAACATATTCCTGGGCCACCAGTTCCTTGGCTTTCTGGCACCAACACCTGGATCCATCTGTCCTAAGCTCCGCTCTCTGTCTGGGCTGATTTCCTCCAAGGACCCTCAGGATACCCTTACCATCCTCATGTGCTCCAGCAGACCCCTTTCCAGCTGGGGCACGAGCTGCCAAACACAAAGCAGTGGGACCATGGCAGCATCCTCATCTCAGCTCCTGCACAGATCCACGCACTGGCTGGCAGCTTGCTCTTTGCGGGGAGGGATGTGAATTTTGAATCCTTCTCCATCGGGATCTTTCACACCTCGCTGGGTTGTAATTAGAGCTGAGACAGGCTGCTGCATCTCGGCTCTGGCTCACTTGGGCACTGCTGGATGATAACTGGTGCTTTACAGCCTTCCTGCTGGGAGCCAGTGGGTTTGCCCTGGCTGCTGTCAGACACTGAGAGAAAGCTGCATCCCAGCTTGGGTTTGCCGTGGCTCTCGGGCCAGCTGGACCACAAAGCAGGAGAAGCCAGACCTGGAACTCTCTGGGATTGCAGCACTGTGCCAGCTGCCCCAGGCACTTTGCATGGACAGATTTTGGTGTTGGGCTGCGTGGATGGAGCCCACGGTGCTCCAGTGCTGGTGTCCTGAGGTGCTGGAGGAAGCTTAGAGAGGAGAACTGCAAAAACAGTGGATTTTTTTTTCTGCCAGAAATCGAACACATCAAAAGATGGAATATTTTAGCTGAATTCCCAGCGCAAATGCTAAGATTACTGGACAGCTGAGCTTGAAGCCATCATGGCAACATTAGCAGCACATGCAGAGTACCAGGGATGGAGCGTGAAGACTTCGCTGAATGACCTGGGATGCTTTGGCTACGGTCTTTAGCTCACTGGTGACCTGCAGATCCTCCAAGAGCTCGCTCAGGACCTTCCTTTTGCACGCCCTGGTTAAACCAAAGGACGTTGGTATAGGAGATGTTGGGAACAGATAATTCAGCAGTGGGTGCTTCAACATAAATCAATTGGAAACTCGTTCAATTTGAGGGCAAAAGCAAACCAGGCTTGCATCCAGCCAGCCTCTGACTCCCCATCTCTTTCCTCTGCAGGAAACCCGGCTCAACTGTATCCGCATCGCCCGCAAAGGTGAGCTCCCTGCTCCTGGTAAGCTCCTTGCTCACTGCAGCTATTCCAGCTAGATTTCTTCTGCTGAGGCTCTGGACCCAGAGTGCTGCCCTGAGATCAGGGAGTGAATGATGGTTCATTGCAGCTCAGTCCCATACTGCTGGGAGGGAGCCTGGTTGGTGCTTGCTTTCTTATGTATTTAGTTTTTCCTCTTGTAGGATTTTGCTCTGATGCTGTATTGTAGTGGCTGTTGTAGGATGGGGCTGGTTGTGCCCCGGGGATTGGGAGACAAAGGGATGTGCTTAAGGCACTGCGGATCTCCAGGCTGTGCAGAATAAAGTCCCTTCATGTCTCAGATGAGTTAAAACATGCAGAGCATCTCATGGGGAAAAATTGCAGGGAAGAGACCTGGGTGTTGTTGGGCTCTACTGTTACAGCATCCTTTGCATCCTCTGCATGTAAAGGAGACAGCACAGCGCATTACATAGAATTCACATAACTGGATGCAGTGATATTTGTGAGTCCCTTCCAGCTCAGGATATTCTGTGCTTTGATAATTCCGCATGCAGGGTGCAGCATGGCACGTCTGCCCATGGTCTGAACACTGTCACAGAGCACATGCGTCCATCCTGGTGCCCAAAGGAGCGCTTCTTTCTCTTCCCTCCCTGTGTTTTCCCACCTAACGTTGCCACTTGGTTTTACATCCATTGCTGTGTGGGAGGCAGAGGAAGGTGCCCAGCCCTGGCTGGGGGTTACAGGAGGGAGCTGAGCACTGAGCCTCTCATGCTTTCCCCTGGCAGCTGCCTGCAAAGAGAGCAAACGGCCTCTGGAGGTGTCTCAGCATTCAGAGGAGATGGGGCTGATCCTGGGAATCTGTGCTGGTGGGCTCGTCGTCCTCATTATCCTGCTGGGAGCCATCATCGTTGTCATTCGGAAAGGGTAAGGAGACCTGCATTTCCATCTGCCTGTCCTCCCTGCTCTAACCAGTGGGTGCAGTGCTAACTGGAGGTGACTGGGAGCCCCACTGCTGCACTGGGTGGACTCCAGATCCTCCTCCCAGCCAAACTGGTGTCAGTAGTTGGGATTTGTGAGATTTCTTCACTTGCTTCCCCTGCCACATGCAACCCATACCTGTCAGGTAGCCTGAGGAGGGGCTGGCATTCAGTCTGTCTGGGTAGCAGGGGGATGCTGAGCATCTGGGGCATTGCATGGGTTGAAGGCATGGAATAAATCCATGCAGCTGCAGTGAGAAGGGCACAGCAGGAGGTGACCCTGGGTACCAAGGTGCAAAGTCCTGGGACACTCCGTCACCCTCGACACTCTGCAGCTTCAGTCCATAATCACTCTCCTCCATGTTTTCTGGTCTGTTACTGCTTTGTGCAGCTCTGTTCTGTATGGACTGAAATGCTGCTGCATGGGGGATGCTGGGGCAGTGCTGAGCTTCACTGTCCCTCTGCTCGAGGACAATGTGAGCACTGTCCCATCCCCCGGGCAGGGAGGTGCAGGTGCCTGCACAAGGTATGAATGCTCAGCTATCCCCACTCTGCCCGTGCTCATTTTAATGCAGAAATACTCTTTCTTTTTAGTAAAACATGAGCAGTAACATGCTGAGCCCCTCCAGCTTTTCTGGTTCTAAATGAAACATTCCAATTCATTTGTGTGCTGGAGGGGAGCTTTCCCAGCACTCACCCATTGGGGACCCTAAACTCCCCTCCCATGGGGGTCCCTGTGCTTTGTGATCCAGGATGGGACTGTGGCCATGCAGCTGTTGTTGGGGAAGCTCAGCAGGATGGGAGGGAGGAGGATGAGGGCTTTCTGGGACACTCAACCCCAGGAGCGCTGGGGATGCAGCCTCTGCTTTTTGCTGAAGCGCAGCACCCTGGAAAGTGGCCTTTTACTTCAGGGGGCCCAAGGCAGCACTGAGCCGTGGGGGGCATTAAAAGCAGGGCTGGCACGGCAGGGAAAAAAGGGCAGCAATTAAATGCTGTCCTCGTGCAGGGCTTGGGAGCGATGGGAGGAAAGTATGCTAATGGCCGGGGGGAGCGAAACAACCGCAGCCCGTGCAAATCTGCACATCTCTTTATGACTCTGTTTGCCTTGAAGGGTTCTTGCTGGTTTGTGCCAGCTTGAAAGTAAGGCTGTATGTCCCATCACCACTGCAGCACTGCGAGGTGTGCAGGATTGGCCCGTGGCTCCTCGCCTCCCTGTGCGTGTGGTGCTGGGCATGTTCTGGATGGAGCAAACACTAGTAGTGCTGATGCATTTGAAGCCTTTGGTTCTTGTGAGTGGTGCTGTTGGGCCAGCAGAGAGAAAACCGCTGTGTTTCCATTGCCGTTTGCTGTGGTGTCCCAGCGTGAACTGGCAGAAGGGGCCACGAATTAGACACAGTGTTTGAGGATATAAACATGGAGCTGTTGGAAGCTGGGATTAGCTCATCAATCTCCTCTGGAGCTTGTTGCTGTTGGAAAATGCTGATGTGGTGGAATGGAAATGTGCCCCCAGAATCCACTCGTCTGTAATGAATGGTGACAGCCGGCGTAGGCGACCCTGGCCCCGTGTTCCCTGATGGGGGAAGCAACACCACCTCCCTGGGGATGGCCCGAATTCTCAGCACGTTCACTGTTCAGTCTCATGAAACGTGAAATATCCCCTGGGCAACTCTCTGACCATGGCTGCCACAAGAGCCGGTGCTTGGGCTCTGTTGCCAGGATGCCCGGACTGCTGTGGGTGCAGCCAGGGTTCTGTCTGATGTGCTTCATTTTTCTGAGCACGGAGTTGGGCTGAAGTCCCTGGTGCTTTGTACGACAGCTCAGGGCTCCCCAGCAATAACTCATTGGTGTTAGGGCACGTGCAGCCCATTACCTGCTCTCCAGGGCTTGCTGCCAGAGAGGAGCTGCCCTCAGCTTTCATCCCATGATTTGAGGCAGTGCGGAAAGAGGATGGCTCGTGGGGGAGGAGGGCTGAGAGGAAGGGGAACCTTCTGAGATGCTCGTGGTGTGCGGGTGCCTGCCTATTCTGTGCTCTCCTTCCCTGCACGCTGCCCTAGAGCCCCACTTTCTCCATCAAAGAAAAGCTGCTTGTGCAATTTGTGCCATTCTCTTTGTTTGCACGCTTGCCAGGAGGAACTACTATTCTTACTCCTATTACCCGTAAGTAATTGTCATTCTCTCTCTCCTCCTTCCCTCCTGCCCCCATTGCTCTGCTGCTCTCCACTCCAACAAGTCCTTTTTTCTGTCAAGTACATCTTAAGGGCCTCTTTGGCTTGGGAAAATAATGCTTCTGAGCTCATTAGGACAGAAGGCAGTGTAAGCAGAAAGGGTCAGATACCCAGCATGGCTGTACTCCTGCTTGAATTCAGGGTTTTGGCAGCATTCTGCAGTGTCCTTTCCCCACCAGTGTGAGGTCCCTCGGGTGGTGTGGGCTCAGGTCTCCTGCTGGTTCTGTCCCCCGTGACAGAAGTGAACATTGAGGATGCACAGCTGGGATTGCTGCAGCCTGCAGGAGATGCTCCATGAGGAGCTGCAGCTGGATTGGGGCACCAGAACACCAAAGCACCGGGAGAAATAAGCTGTCCTGCAGCCCCAGATAAACCAAACCTTGAGGAGCTGGTTTGGGGTCTGGCAGTGATGCTGGTTCAGCCTTACTCTTTTCCCTTTGCATCTCCCTGCAGCAAACCTGTCAACATGACCAAAGCAACAATTAATTATCGCCATGAGAAGACACACATGATGAGTGCCATCGACAGGAGCTTCACGGACCAGAGCACACTGCAAGAGGATGAGAGGCTGGGGCTGTCCTTCATGGACACCCACAACTACAGCAACCGTGGTAAGGACAGGGAGCTGCAGTGTTAGCAGTGTGCCCCGCTCAGCTCTTTGGCTCTGACCACAGCTGTGCACAGCTGTGGGGTTTGGAGGGTTAAAGAGCCACAGCCTTCATATCAGAGGGAGACTGATAACTGAACACCCACTGGAGTACATGACTCGGCACTGATTTAGTTGTAAAATAACTCGTTCAGTGCCTCAGTTTCAAACATATGCTAATAACATCTGTTACAGTAACTCCAAGATGCTGCTTTACACACAGCTCTTCTCCACCGATGCTGGATTAATATGATTCCTGGCATTGTCTCGCAGACAGTAGAAGCCCAGAGGGCAAACTTTTCCTCCTTTTAATACATCTGTATAAGTGTATTATTTTTCAGTTACTGTCCTACTGGGGCTCCTTGAAACACTCATAGCCAGGCTGGTTTGTACTGAGATTTTTCTCCATCTTGGAGCTAGAATAGCCAGCCATGCTGTGTTTCTTTTGGGAGTGGGGCTGTAGAGCTGGATCCTGCTCCCACCTGGGCTGGGGCTGCTGTCCTGCTCTGCTGTGTGTTGCTCCCTGTCCCTCTCCTGGTCCTTGCCTCAGTTTTCTTGCATTTAAGCAAAGCCAGGACTACATCTCATAAAGGGTCTTCAGTGTGAGACCATGCAGATCCCAGCCTGCACGGAGCTGTTGGCACACTGCAACACCCACAGTTCCTTTCCTATTAAACTTGATGGAGAAGGGCTCTGTGTAGGCTGCATGAGGAGCCAGAGGTGCCAACATAAGTGAGTGGCTGATCCTTGCATTTGAGCAGACCCAAAAAAAAAAACCAAAACCTGGCAGCTCTGAGTGAGCCAGCATGGGTGGTTTTTAGAAGTGTTGTTAGGGAAACCACATCCAGGGCTGCACTGTCACAGCAGAGCTGCTCGCTGGCACTGCGAGATCTGCAGCAGCCACCTCTCTTGGCAACAATGAGGAGCATCAGTTCTCGTGCAAACCCAAATTTCAGGATCGTGTGTGCTGGCCATGCAGCAGCCCTGTGGGGTGAACATGGGGGAGCTGTGCCAGTAATTATATGACACTGGCATAAACTGGGTAAAACACTGCATAAGCTCATGCATTAACCCACAGCAAAGTCCATTTGTGTCAGTGCTAGAAATAAGAGGATCGTATCCAACAGTGAGGAAAATTAACCATTAGGCTGGGCTGGGGACTTTGGCAATGCAGTTCTTCGAGTCAGGTCTTTAAGTGAATATTTATGCATGTAGCTTGTACTGGTCTGGATGAGAGGTAAGTGCTCGAATCAATGAGGAGTAAGCAGTGAGCCCTCTTAAGATCTTGCCCACTGGTTTCTAAGAGGTGTGCTGTGGTTCTGAGAGGTGTGCTGTGGTCCTAAGAGGCTGTAATGGCCCTTGCCAGCTTTGGGCTGCAGGAACAGCTGCAGAGAGTATGGTGGGGTCTGGACCACCTTTTAATACATCTGAGAGAGACCAGTGTTGGGGCAGCCTCAGCATCTTCTGGAGAACTTCATTGTCCTTGCTTTGTGGGTGTGAGAGGCTGACAGGGACACGGGAGCAATGCCTCAGACCCTGATTAAATCCTTTGTCCCTCCTTGTTTGCAGGTGACCAGCGCAGCAGTGTGGTCAATGAGTCCAGCAGCCTGCTGGGGGGCTCTCCTCGCCGCCAGTGTGGCCGCAAAGGGTCCCCGTATCACACTGGGCAGCTGCACCCTGCTGTGCGTGTGGCTGACCTCCTCCAACACATCAACCAGATGAAGACAGCAGAAGGCTATGGCTTCAAGCAGGAGTACGAGGTGAGAGCATTGTGTGCTGTGTTTTGAGGAGGATACATTGTAGGGTGGATGAGGACCCCGAGATGTGGCAAGGTGGTGTAAGGGACCCTTGTACGAGAGGATGACCTGGAGCTACAATGCTCTGGTAGGAGGGAGCTGGAGATCACAGCTCTCTGAGCTCCCCAAGTCTTTAGGTGTCAGCACTGGAGGTGTTCCTGCTTTTTCTGGCTGAATCTTGATTGGGTTTCTGGATGCCCTCTATTTAACTAGCAGCTGAAAAGCAAGGTGAGCTGAGGCAGCTCTGCCAGCCCTGCAGTAGGTCACCCAGCATCTTCTGCTGGTGTTGGAGGTGCTTTTCCTTGCTCAGGTCCTCCTGGGCAAATGTCAAGCAGTGTCACCTCTCTTGCCACTTCTTCCCTCTCCCTGCAGTAAGCATGGACACAGACTGAGGATGAGCAATTTCTCTGCAAGCTGGCAGCTCCCAAAGCCATGCAGAGGCAGCAGGAGGGGCCATCCCTGCTCTTCCAGGGGAGGGACATCACCCTGAGGGTCACCACTTGCCTCATGCCCATTCCATGCCATTGGGCTGCAGTCCTTGTAATGGAGTGCAGATTTCTTCACAGCTCTGCTGCAATGCACATGGCTGTGCTGATTTCCCAGCTTCGTGGTGTCCCACAGTTCTAGTGATTGAAATTTCCCAGCGAAATTACTGTTTAATGTTCAGTTGTTTCAAGTGCAGGAGCTTTTTTTCCCCCCTTTTTTATGTATTGGACAAACCAGGGCTGGCTATAATCATTAGTGCTCCTTGAAAAGCTGCTGTATGTTCTTGGAACCTAGTCATTTGAAAGCACTCAGATATTATGGGAGGGGAGAAAACATGTAATTTCCTTCCACTTTCCTCCTCTTACGCCAATCTATGAATGTTACTGTTATTACATGCAAACCTGTTCCGTGCTGGGGAGAGAAGGATCTGGGGAGATTTAAAAAAAAAAAAAAAAAAAAAAAAAAAGAGAAAAAACAAACTAGAAAAAAAACAAGCAATATGTAATTTGCTGGAAAATAGAGCATTTTGTGGATGCAACAGAACTGCTATGGAATCAAGGCTTCTGCCCTGATCCCTGGGAGGGTTTTGGAGGTAGGGGTGTCCCCAGGGCCCTGTCCCCGGGCTGTGACAGCTTTCTCTCCTTGCAGAGCTTCTTTGAAGGCTGGGATGCTTCAAAGAAGAAAGACAAGACCAAAGGGAGACAGGATCATGTGTCGACGTGTAAGTGCATGGAGCAAAGGCTTGAACACCCTGAACAGTGCGAAAAGCCTTCTAAAGGGCTGGGTTTTGTTTTGTTTTATTGTGTCTGGTCCATGGCAAGGAATGAACAGATGGGGTTTGGCTGGTAGGAGGCAGCAGAAAGCTTCCTTCATAGCAGGGGTCGGGGCCTGGGAGCTCCCACTGGGCTGCAGCACTGGAGGAAACAGCACCTTTTCCTCTTGCCTTCCAGATGACCGCCACCGTGTGAAGCTCCATCCACTGCTTGGTGATCCCAACTCGGATTACATCAACGCCAACTACATTGATGTAAGCAGGGACAGATCAGTGGGGCTGAGCTCCCTGAGGGCATCAGGGTCTGTACCCTGGAGGGAGCTCAGGAAGACCACACCACGTGTCCCTGAAGAGCCCTCCTGCTTTATGTCCATCAGCAATTTGTGCTTGTTTCTGTTGCTGTCCCCTGCAGCTGTATCTGTCTTTCATCCTCAGCTTCTGTCTGTCTCTGCTTTCTCATTCCCTTCTTCATGCTTTCTGCACGGCTCCAGGATTGCTGTCCTCTGTAGTCAGAGGATGCAGAGGTGGAGGAGGAACATGGGGACGGGCTGGGGGTTTGCACTGTGCTGACGGGGCACCCCTGGTCCCAGCAGTGCACGAATCTGAGCAGAGCTTGGCTCTTGGAATGGTGTCCCCTGTCCCCTCCAGCAATGCCAAGACCAGGGGAGGCTTGAGACTCTGGGCTCTGATAAAGGCAAAGTGAGGGAGAAGACAGGGGCTCTGCAGGCTCCTTGGAAGTTGCAGGTGCTGCTTCCAGATCTGGGCCAGGATGGTGACCCTGCTGCCCAGAGAACATTGTCCAGCAAGAGGGGTCTGATACCACTGTGATGGGCTCCCTGTGCCTGAGCAGTGTCCCCGTGCCTGTCCCTGTGTGTCCTTTCTGCCCTGTGGCTCTGTCCTGCCTCTCGAGCTCTGCCTCACTAATGTCTCTGTCTCTGATCTTTCTCTCTCAAACCTGTGTCCGAATGGGATCGTTCAGATTCGGATTAACCGAGAAGTAAGTAGATGGTTCCCTGCTCCTCTGCTCCTGGCCATGGGGCCGTTGCTCCACATAAAGGTGTAAAATTGCACCTGTGAGAGGCTTGGTAAAACACATGGAAAGATTGGGGACAGGGAGAGAGGTGAGGTCTCCAGCTTCTGCCACTGTCACCTCCATGTGTGTGATATATGGGAACAATGGCCAAGGCTGCTGGCAGGAATGGGACACCTGGTGCCCATGGGTCCCTGTCCCTGTGGCACTGGTCTCACTGGGAGATGCTCTGCTGCTTGGGCTGACATGTCTGTGTTGAGAGCCAGTGATGCTCGCACTGCTACGGGATGCAGGAGGGGAGTGGGGCCATCACCCCATGCCACGTGGCTGCTGCAAGCTGGGATGTTCATTGGGCTCTTGTGACAGTGTGGCCACATCTCAGTTTGGGGTGTTTTGGAGGTGCTGGCCTGCAAACGGATGCAGACTTGGGGGGGGGGTGTCACACCCTTTGCTGAGTCATAGGATGTGATCCAGGCTAGCAAGGAATGCTGCAGCAGCATCGTGCTGGTGGCACAGCTGACCTGAGCACCTGCTACTGCTGACCAGGAAGGGTTTTGTTGGGCAGTGTTTGAGTGCCCCATGTCCTGTCCATTGGGCCTGACACCTCTGTTTCTCTTGCAGGGTTACCACAGGTCCAACCACTTCATCGCCACCCAAGGTGAGTTGTCCCCTCTCTCTTTGTTTTCTGCAAATAGTGGTTCAGCAGCCAGATTTTGTCCCTGGGTTATTTGGTCTTGTCTTTGCAAGAAAGGGGAGAAACAATCTATTGTGGGGACAAATGGGGCAGTAGCAAAGCAGACTTGGTCAGCAGTCCCAGTGCAGGCACTATAAGCCCAAGGACCACATTTTCCTTATGTCCACAGGTCCCAAGCAGGAGATGGTGTACGACTTCTGGCGCATGGTGTGGCAGGAGCACTGTTCCAGCATCGTGATGATAACCAAGCTGGTGGAAGTGGGCCGGGTAAGGGTCTCCTTCATTCTGTTTACCTCCAGGCTCTGGCTCTGCAACGTGCTCTGCAGGAGCCAAAAACCCACCCTGTCCCCTTCTTGTAGGTGAAATGCTCCAAATATTGGCCGGATGACTCGGAGATGTATGGGGACATCAAGATCACCTTGGTGAAGTCAGAGATGCTGGCAGAGTATGCCGTGCGGACCTTTGCTCTCGAGAGGGTACGCTCCCTGCCCACGCCTGCCCATGCAACCAGACAAACCTTGAGCATCTTTAATGCCTTGTTGGCATTTACCAGTACCCTGCTTATTTACCCCAGCATGGGATTTTCTCCACCTTTTGGAGGACCCACCCTCAATTGCGTCCTCCCTTTGCACTTTCTGTTGCAAGCCTGGTCCTGGCTCTGCCCTCAGCCTATGCATGTGGCTCAGGGTGAGCACTGTGTAATTGCAAAGGAGGATAAGTGTGCTTTTTCCCCTCCAGGCTGCAATGCGGGTAATGTGGCAGTTAGTTTCCAGCATGGTACCTGGGGATGGAGCCAATGCAATTCACCTCTTAATCTGCAGGAATGTGAAATCACTGTCTGGTTAGGAGGCAGGTAGCAAAGATGCTTGTGGAACAGATCCAGGGTGCCTCGGGGCTGCTGCCTTCTCTGCTTGTTTTTAACCCTCTTGCATCCGAGGAGCAGAGAGTCATAGGGCTTCTCAAGAGACTGATCACAATGAGGCTGGGAAAATCTTTGATTCCTGAGGAAATGGGATGTCCAGGTGTTGGGGCAGGATTTTGCCCTCCTTGCTGCTCTCTAGCATCCCTTCTGTAGGGCTTTAACCCCAAGGCTTTTCACAAGGTAGCTGAGAAGCTCAGGGGCTCTTCGTGATGCATCCTCCCCATTGCAGTTGCCACATCAATCTGTCTGCCCCGTGCCCACATGCTGTATTGCCCTCCCTTGCAGCGAGGTTACTCAGCCCGGCACGAGGTGAAGCAGTTCCACTTCACATCCTGGCCTGAGCACGGTGTCCCCTACCACGCCACAGGGCTGCTGGCCTTCATCCGCCGTGTGAAGGCATCCACACCACCCGATGCTGGCCCCATCGTCATCCACTGCAGGTGGGCGTGAGGACCATCCCCATCCAGGGTGGGTTTTGGGGGTGTTGGGTTGTGCACGCGGCAGCAAGATGTGTTACAGGTGAGTGCTCAGCCTTTGAAAAGCTCGGAGTTATCCTGAAGTATTTAGCAGGGAAAAATGGAAATGGATAATTGAAAGGAAGAACTGAGGCAGGGACGGAGCTGGGGTTTGTTTCTGGTGTCGAGCTGTCATCCTCAGGGCTGTGGGTTGGTGGTGGCATGGGAGGATGACTGGCTTGGCCACTGGTGATGGCTGTATCGAAATGCTGTGTTTGCCCAAAGGGGAGGAGCAGGGCTGGATGTTGCTCCCCATCCCTGCAGGGTATCCCTGGTTCAGCTGAGGGAAAGCAGAGCATAGCTGTGATTTTTTTCCATCCTCGTGCAGGCGTCCCCGTGTGACAGGTTAATGGCTCTTCCTCTGCTGGGCAAACAAGGAAGATCTGATGAACGGGAGGGATTTTTTTATTTGATTTCTCCCTGTCAATTGCCTCATCAGTATTCATTCACTGGCAACAGCGAGTGTGATTAGCTCCTGTAGTCTGTAATCACTGATAATCACGACGAATGATTCATCAGCCCCAGAAATTAGGATTTCACTGCAGAAGACTTTGTGGGAAAGGAGCAGGGGGGCAGCTCTGTGCTGTGGGGCTCAAAGGGCTCAGCCTCTGTCACATTTTGGCTGCGTGTGGGAAAGCATCAGGATTTGGGCTGCTGCCTGGCCTGGCTGCAGGCATAGTGTTCTGCTCAGCTGTGCATCAGGGTTTGGTGCTGAGCATCCTTTGGGAGGGAACTGTTGGCACTCAGGTGTTTCTTGCAAAGAGCATTGACTGCAGCTGTGCTCAGGCACTCATTACCCTTTGATGTGAGCTTCTCCCCTCCCCTGCACAGCACTGTCCCTGCAGCAACATGTGGATGTGGATGGATGGGGTGGATGCAGGAAAAGCCAGGCTGAGGGCTGTGTTATGGAGGCGTGTGCCATCCTCCAGCCCTGTGCAGACCTTGCTGGTGCCTGGGGCTTTGTGTGGTGCAATATGATCTGGGTATACGTTAGCTTTGTTTTTCTCTTCTCCAGTGCTGGCACAGGGAGAACTGGCTGCTACATTGTTCTGGATGTCATGCTGGACATGGCCGAGTGTGAGGGTGTTGTGGACATCTACAACTGTGTGAAGACACTGTGCTCACGGAGGATCAACATGATACAGACAGAGGTGAGTAGTGTTGGTGCATCATACTGCTGATGCCAGAGCCAAGAAAGGCTGTAAAGCACTTCCAGCCCAACCTGAGGTCATGTCTCATTGAAAGCCAGCACCCATCCCATTGCTTTTCAGCCTTTGGAAGGCGATTTGCTTAGAGCTGGCAGAGCTGCATCAGAAGAATGCAAGGGTTTTGCTCCCTGCAAGCTGCCCTGACCTTGCACAAATTCATCTTGCAGAGAAGGGGCTGGGTGATGGGAGAAGGGAAACTTCCTGTGCGTGATGCCCAGCTCAGCCTCTTCCTTTCCCCACAGGAGCAGTACGTCTTCATCCACGATGCCATCCTGGAAGCCTGCCTGTGTGGTGAAACCAGCATCCCTGCCAGCGAGTTCAAGCCCACCTACAAGGAGATGGTGAGGATTGAGCCGCAGAGCAATTCCTCACAGCTGCGGGAGGAGTTCCAGGTGAGTGACCCCAGAACCAACATCCCCCCAGTCTCCCAGCTGAGCCAAGAGGGGATTTGGGGATTGGCTCCAGCAAGGAGGGAGCTAAGAGGAGACTGTGTGCCCACAGACCTTGAACTCGGTGACTCCCCACTTGGATGTGGAAGAGTGCAGCATCGCCCTCCTGCCCCGCAACCGGGAGAGGAACCGCAGCATGGACGTCCTGCCGCCGGACCGATGCCTTCCCTTCCTCATCTCTGTGGATGGAGACAGCAACAACTACATCAACGCGGCCTTAACTGATGTACGTGTGCTCTGTGGAGAAGGAAGGAGCTGGCTTGGGTTTAGGGCCCTCGTGCCATGCTGTGAACCTCCTTGGGTGGTGTGCAGACTTGGAGGTGGGATGGAGTGAGCCTCAGTGTCTTTCTGGGTGGAAATGCTGAGTTGCTTGGGCTGCTGACCCTTGGGTGTAAGGGATCTGTAAAGGGGATGTGGGGAAGCCTGGTGTAGTTTTGGCATTTGCTGCCTATCCTGCACAGCAGCCAGCACCCATGCAGCCTGCAAAACACAGCCTGAGCCCCATTTCAGTGCAGGAGTGGGGATGCTCATGGGGTTGTTGTAAGCTGAGGGGTGGCTGTTCGTGCCAAACCTTGCTCAGCATGAATTCAAAGCCTCATTTTGTACAAATGCACAAAGATGTCGGTCGGTACATGTCGGCCCCAGCCTGCAGAGGGAGGGCAGGGACCTCCGTAGCAGGGTCCCTCACCCCCATCTTTGTGCGGTGACATCTTGTTCATCTCCGAAGGGCTTTTCATCTTTCACAAAGGAAGGCTAGGGCATAGTCTTATTTTGTAGTGAAGCTGAAGCACAGAAAAAGGAGGGAATTGTTAGTGCTAAGCATCCCTGAGTGCAGCCAGCATCCCATGGTGTGTGCTTCCTGTGCATTCTGCTGCAATCTTGAGGGGCTTCCAGGTGGTCCCAAAGCCACCGTGTGTCCCCTTGTGCAATCAGAAAGGCCACCCATCATGGAAAAGCAATTTGCTGATGATTGCAAAGCTGAGCAGAGAGGCTCAGGGTGCGAGTGACGGGTCGTTTGTCACCAGAACCACTTTCCTTTAGGCAACGTGGGTGCCTGGGCTCAGCCTACAGCTCTGTGTCCCCCAGCCAGCCTGCCTGCCTCCCCCAGCACCTGAGCACCAGCACCTCCTGGCTCAGCCCTGTGTTATTCCCCCTGTTGGGTGATATATCTCCCTGTGTCTTCATACAGACCTTGTACCTGCATTTGCCTGCAGCAGAAGCAGTTTCTACACCGGAGGTGGCTGCTGATGGCTCGGGAGCAGCAGGTGGAGGCTGTGACTATAGCACAGAGGCAGTTTTGTTTTCATCTTGCTTGGGGTCTGCATATTCATTCTGTGTTTATACATCACTGAGCCTCCCTTCCTTAATATCTGCTATGGGGACAGCCAGTGTCAGTGAATAGACATTTTTATACAGATACGAAAAGCCCTTTGGATGAAATTCTCGCTGAAGGGATAAAATCCATTTGCCTCTTTAAAAAAAAAAAAAAAAAAAAAAAAAAAAAAAAAAAAAAAGAATCTCATTTTCTTTAAGTGCCAAAGTGGTTTGCTCAGTAAGTCCATCCATCTGTCAGATCACATCGGCCCATGCTGAGCATTGTGGTGCCACTGGCAGAGCCATGGCACTGTCATTGACACTGGTGCAGAAGCACTGCAGGTGCTGGAGATGTGCATGGTAAGGACGCAATCCATTCACTGTAGAGCTCAAAGGGCAGAGAGAAATTGGATGTGATGCACAGTGAGGGCATTTCCATGAGCTGAGTGAGAAGGCTTTGCAGCAGCCGAAGGACTCGCTGTTAGCTGAGCTGCACTAATTCACCAGCACAGGGTGTGCATGGCTCTGTTTGTGCTTCCAAGGAGGTTTGAGCTGCAGTGTGTTAATGTGAAAGTGATTGATGCCCAGCCGTGGGCTCGCAGTCCTTTGGCAGGCTGGTGCTGGGATGGCTGAGGGGCCAAAGCTCAGCTTTGCTGCTCCCATTTTACAGGGGGAGCTTCTCTGTGTTGTTGCTGAGTGTGACGGAGAGGCAGAGATCCCAGCTTCCTTCCTGGAGACATCCAAACTTTTCTTTTCTCCCTCCCTCCTTAATTTGAGGGGGTTATATTTTAAGCAGAGAGCTGAAGCAGTCTCTTATTCTCTAGAGGTCTTCCATTCTGGTTTCCTTTCCTCCCCAAAAAGAAAACTACTCACTGTTTCTGCTGTTTGGGTGCTGGGACATGGGACTAACAATGCTATGAGTGATGCAGTGGCACTTTTGCTCTTGTCTGGGGCAGTCCAGCTGCTTTTGTTCATGGATCCAAAGTGATTTCCCTTTCCTAGTTATGTATATGAAATGCCTCTCCCTGTGAGAACCATCCCCACTACAGGCAGAGACAACCCAGACTTGCTTTTCCTGGACATGCATCTCCCAGCACCCAGACAGAAGCCATGCCAGGGATACCAGCACTGCTCAAGCATAGGGAAGATGGCTTTGCTGGCCCTCAGCACTGGTTGCAATGTTTTTTTAGGGTGTGACAACAATGGCTTCAATGCTGCCACAGTGTCCTTAACCGTGCTGCTCTTCCTCCTTGCAGAGCTACACTAAGAGTGCTGCCTTCATTGTCACCCTGCACCCACTGCAGAACACCACCACTGACTTCTGGAGGTTGGTGTACGACTATGGCTGCACTTCCATCGTTATGCTCAACCAGCTGAACCAGTCCAACTCTGCCTGGGTGAGTGCTGCCAACAGCCCTCCATGCAGCTCTGTCTTGCCTTGATGTTGGGTTGGCGCTGCATCATAGAACCATAATCTTTGCAAATGCCCAAAGGAGATGTAATTTAACAGGCAAAGGAGAGTTTGGGGGATAAAGAGCTGATTTTATTTTATTCTCCTTTTAGAAAGGGGAAACTGAGGCACGGGGGATTTTGCTGGTTCACACAGTGTTTTTGGTTAAGCTTGGCCCAAAATGGGGCTCTCCTAGTTCTTCATGGAAGGCTGCACCAGCAGGAACATATTTTGCTAGTGAGGTGCATCCTTCCATCCTCACCTGCAGTGAGCAAGTTTATGATTTCATTGCGCACAGTCAGCCCCTTCAGTGCTTTGCCCTGGCAATGTTTCAGTGCCAAGCTGTCCAGTGCTTGTCTTCCAAAAGACTGGTGGTTTGTGAATGCTGCTTTATAAATCAGCTTGCTACAGAGTGGGTGTCCTGCAGGTTTGTTGTGTGATGGGATGTCCAGATCTGCTGAGCTAGAAGAGAGATGTCCGCTGTCACCTGTTCCCTGTAGAGAAGGGACAGAAGCCCTCTGCCAAGGAGGCTGGGGAGCTGGAGCTGTGCCACATCTAGAGCAGATGTAAAAGTCCACTCTGGGTCTGTAATGTTAATTCAATGAGGAAACTTAGTGGATTTTTACATAAAATTAGCATTATAAACACATAATGGCTGTCGGAGAAGATTTCATTAGCTGGCTAATTTTATAAGGTGAGACCAGATACACAATGTAAATGACCCCAAATGGCAGTTGTACCATTTGTCACAAGGATGCCATGTATGGAGCACCAGTCCTGTGCTGTGTGGATCCAAGTGCTGGACACACACAGCTCACATGGTACTGTCTCTGCACCATAAGCATGCAGCAAAAGCATCAGCTGTCAGCTGAACCCAGCTGTAAGGGACCACAACAGCAGTGGGGAAAAAATATCTAACATATCATTTCTTTCTCCCACCTGTTCTTCCATTCCCAGTTCAGAAATGCCCAGCAGGAGCTGCCTGTCCCCTGCAGCGTGGCAGGACAGCTGCTATCCCACAGCACCATCCTAGCCAGGACTGTGCCATATTTCTTCATTATTCAGCCCTGTCTCTCTCTCTAGACGTCTATTCTTCAGGGATGTCTGCGTGTAACAATATTTAGCTGGATCTTAAATGTTTACCAGTTTAGGACCAACAGCTAATAAATCAGCCTTTACAGCAGGCAGCTTTGAAAGGTGACTTAGAGGGTATATCCCTCACTTGAACTGTGTCTTGCCGAAGGAAGTTTTAATATCCAAATTATAGCTCTGAGTCTAGAAGGCTTAGAGATCTTGGAGATTTATAGCCCCTATTAATAACCAATTATTTCTCAAACACATTTGCCATGCAGTTAGGCCCAGGCCGTTAGATGGCCTGAAATGCTAAATGTTCTGTTAAAGTGTGGTGACAAACATCATATATTTTGTATCGCTGCTGGTTTCCCAGCTGTCATGGTGTGAAAACAATTGCATCCGTGACCCTTGGCCAGAGCCATCCATCAGTGCCCTGCGGGACGTGGGAGGGAGCAGGAGCTGCTCTACAGCCCTTCCTTGTTGCCAGCTGATGTTGGTGTGACTTTAGGATGGTCCTGGCCATAGGCTGAGGGCCACTGTCGTGCCATGTGATGGCTAAAGCTACACTGTGCCTATTCTCCCTGCAGCCCTGCCTTCAGTACTGGCCTGAGCCTGGGCTCCAGCACTATGGCCCCATGGAGGTGGAGTACGTGTCAGGAGCAGCAGATGAGGACATCGTGTCCCGTCTCTTCCGAGTGCAGAACATCACCCGGGTGAGGCTCTCTCTGGTTTTGGGGCTCTCCTCATTGGGTGCCAGAGGAGTTTTCTCCTGTTCTACCTTCTGATGCCCTGAATATTTCTGAGAAAGAACCACCCCTGCATCTGCCAGGCTGGAGTCTGGTCTGATTCAGCTCTGTGGATGTAATCCTTCTCTCGCAGCCTGCTAACCAGATTTGGGTTTCCCCGCTAACCAGCTTACTGGGGTATTAAGGCATGGTGCCAGCACTCCACCCCTCTCCTTGTGAACCTCCTGGCTTCCAGCAAACACAGCAAACTCACCCCTCAGGTCCTCTGCGTGCAGGATGAGGATCTGATGGAGGAGCCCTGGAGAAGCTGAGGGCTCTGCTGCCAGGTTTTGTGTGATGCTGACAGCTTGAGGTGCTGCTGGTTTGGATAAACCATGCTGATGGAGCTGCCTGGAGTGGTGGGTCCACTGGGTTGGGGTGAGCTGTCAGGGAGAGGGCTCAACCATCCATCTCATTGCATTAGGAAAAGTTTTTTTCCCCCTTTTGCTCTACACTTAATACATGACAAACACGTCTTGCCCTCCATGAAACCTCCAGCAGAGGCAAAAGAAGGCTCCCATGGCTTAATGCTGATGATGTTTGCTTTTCTAGCTGCAGGAGGGGCACCTGATGGTCCGGCACTTCCAGTACCTGCGGTGGTCGGCATACCGAGATACCCCAGACTCCAAGAAGTCCTTCCTGCACCTCCTGGCCCAAGTGGAGAGGTGGCAGAAGGAGAGTGGCGATGGCAGGACTGTGGTGCACTGCTTGTGAGTGTCAGCTGGAGGGCTGTGGGCTCTGGTGTTGGGGGAGATGCCACCAGCTCATTTATCCACAGAAATTCTTCTGAAAATCCTATCCCATGCTGATTTTGTGCCCAGATGGTGCTGCCTCTTCCAAAACACAAGTTTGGGGTGGAGCACCCTGTGATCACTGTTTCACAGCTCCTCTATGAGGTGTGTCCCCCCACCAACAGCAAGCAGCATCCCTGATGTTCACCCTGATCCCGGCCCTGTCCTCATGTCCCCTGCATGTCACCGGCTGCAGAGGGCTGTGTCAGGAGCTCTGCATCTCCCACTGCTGGCTGCTCATCAGGCACGTGCACTCCTCATCCCCTCCTCAGCTACACGTGCTCTCCTCAGATGGGACCCAGCACGTTCACAGATTAGTAGAGACAGCAGGAGAGCCTTTAATCAAAAATTAATTATGGCTTTGCCCATCTTCATTAGCCAGAGGGTAATTTGAAAACATGCTTTATAAAACACCAGCGTCATGTTCACTCATCCTCTCCCCAGTCCCCATCACTGTCAGGGATCAGACGTGGATGTGACGGATGGTTTCACTCCTGGATGAATGGTTTTGCTGCAGTGCTGGTAAAATGAGGCCAGCACCTCCAGCCAGTGCTACCCACAGTGCTCAGCCTGGGGAACAGGGCTGGGTCACCCCGTGGATAGCAAGAGGCTCACAGAGGGACTAGATGGCCTCTGCAGGGTCACTCAGGAAATCGGTCCATGATTAAGAGCAGAGCCCAGGTGTCTGAGCTCCAGCCCTGATGGTCCAAAAAGGCATTTTGTTGCTCTTACCTGGCTATTGCAAGGACCAGAGGACAGGATCACAGCTCCTGTCACCATGTGGGAATCATCCATATCACCCAGTTTATTCAGGGAGCTACAATGGGAAGGTGGGGATGGAGAGAGATTGGGGGAACTGAATGGTGCACGAAGATGCTTGAAGGCCATCTTTGGCCCTCACCTTGTGTTTCTCCCACCAGGAATGGGGGTGGTCGGAGTGGCACCTACTGTGCCTCCACCATGATCCTGGAGATGATCAAATGTCACAACATGGCAGATATCTTCTATGCTGCGAAGACCCTCCGCAACTACAAGCCAAATATGGTGGAGACCTTGGTAAGCAGCAGGCACTACCAGCATCCGTGTTAACTGCTTCTCCCTGTGCATCTGCCTTCCTGCAAGCCTCCAGCAGGGAAGGGGGTGCTGGAGGATGCATGTACCCCAAAACACTGTTTCTTTAGGGGCAGCTGTGGGCAGAAATCTTGTGCCCTATTCTGGGTCCCTGATGGCAGGGTTGGGGCAGGAGCAGAACATGTCTGTCCCCACATCTCCAGTGCTGGGCTGGTGGCTGGCGGTGGTTCAGAAGTAAGCCAGCTGGAAATATTTACCCCGCTTGGATTATAAAATCTCTACGTTGACAAACGCAAATCACATCCCCCTCAAAACCATTTCATTAGGAATTAAATTGAAGGGGAAGGTGAGGGAGGGTACCGGGGGGTGGAGGGAGTGCTGCAGATAATGGAAAGATGATGTGACAAGCATGAAGCCACCAGGCCCATTGGGCTAAATTACCAAGGTATTAAAAAGGCAACATTTCACATCAGGACACAAGCATTCTCCAGGCTCAAATGAACCTGAAACAGCTATTCTGGGAATCCCAATCTCCTGGAGCCACTGGAGGCCAGATCCTCCCCCTGTGTGTGAGTGCAGGCCTGCAGAGAGCAGCCGGAGCGGAACAGTTCCCTCTGGGTCCAGCCTGTGCATCTTCCCCCTCTGTGTGCCTGTGGGGTTTATTTTTATATTATAATAAATTGAAACAATCTCTTTTCTTAATCCTAAAGCATTATGTGCTTTTAATCTAAGCTGCCACAGCCTCCCTACTTTGAAGCCCCTCTTCCCACTCGCACCTGGGGATAATGGGATTTTTGTGCTGGTGCTCAGTCTGTTGTCTCTGTGCTGCTGCTGTGGATTTTGGGAGGTGAGCTCCCTCCTTTCCTCCAGGCTCAGTCTTCCCTTGCACCCATCCAAGAGCATCTGAAACCTGGCTTCTGGTGGTTTTCCACCTTCTCGTTGTTTTGCTCACTGGATGCTTGAAAGAGCAACATCTCACTGGGAGAGGAGTGTCTTCTTCTGATGTCTGTGCTCCCCTACAGTTTTGTGTGCTATAAATTGTATGAGAATGGGAAGGCATAAGAGCAGCTCACATAAATGAGGACGAGGATGGACAAAGCTTATGAGCTCAAACAGTGATTTTTGCTATAATATAGAGCTGGCCATGCTGGGATCTTAACTCTCTCCTCTATCCCCATACAGGAGCAGTATCACTTCTGCTACGACATAGCACTGGAATACTTGGAGTCCCTGGAGACCAGATAGCACCTTGCCAGGAGGGCGAAGGCAGAGGTTTGCTTAGGGTTTGTGCCAAACTCGCATTTTTGCACTTGTGTTAGTGCTGAAGGAGAGGAGGGGGAAACAGCAAAGGACCATAAATGGACACAAATCAGGAGCAACAAAAGGACCTGGGGAGGTGCTGCCTGTTCTCCATCCCCTGCTCTCCGCCTTCCCTCCCACTGCTCCAAGTGCACGGCCATAGGTCAATGCTGCATCTCACCTCGTCCCATCCCTGCTGTGATGTGGAGTTGGTGAGCACAGGAGGTGGCCCTCCAGCACTGCCTGGGCCTGCTCAGATCATCTGGAACAGCTGGAGAAGACCCCAAGGAAGGGAGAGGACAGAAGGATGCAAGCCTGTTTTGGCTGGATGAATATTTGGGAAAAAGATCTTTTTTAAAATTATACTTGGAGATGAAGCTGCTCTTCAAGGAGCCCCCGTGGTGTGTTTTGCCCTGTGTGGGGACACTCTTTGCACTGGAGCAAAGCCCCTGAAGGAAGCTCATGGATTTGTCTACTTAACACGAGCTTGGTTTCCACTGTTGTGTTTCTGTGAATTGTGTCCTTCATGCATTCAGCCCTGGACAGAGGGGGACTGTGGGATGGGAGGCAGGGGATGTGTGATGTCCCTCATGGGGACCAGCCCAGAGCCCTCTCTATGTCCTTCCAAAGCTGCAGCAGTGATGTTTCCCCTATGGCATGTCTGTCTCCATGCAGTCATCTCCATCCATAGTAATTATTCCTTCCTGGGGGGCTCTAAGAGCTGGTCACACATTCCTGGTGCCCACCCAGCAGCTAGGACCTAAAGGCACTTCTGGTTTCATCCTGTTGCAGGCAGACATCAGGTGCAGTGTTTGTAGTTTTATCTGGAAAAGCCAGGTTGTCATCGGGCAATGGGAGCGAGCTGTGGTCAGGGCTTTCCCTCTCCAAACAGCTCCATAAATGCACAGCAAAGTGATGCAGGTTTGTCTCCAGGAGTTGGGGATGCTGCTTGTCTTGGGTGCTGAGCACAACCCCTTGTCAGACATTTTTTGGTGAAGTAGAGAAAGCCAGATGAGAAACCAGCATCCCCATGCTGGAAATTGCACGTGGGCATCCACATCCTTCATTGCCATCTCCCCTGGGCAGCAGAACCTTTCCACTCTTGCTGCCTTCATACCTGCATCATGATCCAAAGCCCAGCAGATGCTGTTTGGTTGCACCAGTCTGCAGCATGAAGGTCTCAGAGCTAAAGTGGCTTCACCAAGGAGCAAACCCCTGAGAAACTTCCAAGGGTGGAAGGTAGAAGGCCACAAGATAAATCTCTCCCCTTAGAAAGGATTTGCCTTGATACTTGGCTCGCCCACGTCCTTGCTGAAACTAGCACAGCTTGACAACACTTTATCCAAGGGCTATGCAACACATTCCCCTTTGTTTCCATCCTTGCTGTGTGCCAGTGTTGCCTTGTGACCAGTCTCATTGCTCCAGTTGGGGTTGGGTGCTTCGGGTGATGCTGGTGCTTTCATTGCAGCTGTTGTGTGGGGTTGGTCAGCATCCCCTTCTCTCCAGCACCATGTCCATGCTGCCCAGGGAATGCAGGTGCTGTATGGGATTGCTGCTTGCAGATGAAGTTTGACCAGAAAAAAAAAAAAAGGGTAAAAAAAAAAAGTTTGAAACCCCATTTAGTCTTGGGGAGAGAGCAGAGAATGGAGGAATTGCATACATGTTTCAAAAGTTAGGGTTTTTTTTTTTTTTTTGGATATTTCCTTGCTGGATGTCTCTGGGTTTTTAGGGCAGACTTTGGAATCAAAGTGCTGTAAAAATGAATGCATCTCCAGCTCCTACTGAGATGCTTACGTGACAAGAGGTGAGGGCAGCCTGTACATAGGAATATATATAGAGAAATATATATATAAAATATAAATACTGTTCTTAAGATGGATAATGTTTATTGATATTACAGGTTTGAGTGGTGCTTTTATTTTTTCCCTTTATAATGTCTCCGTGGAGGGGACATGAAGGACCCAGGGGGGGCACAGGAGGGACATGTCTGATGTGGGTTGTACCACACACATCCAGCTGTTGTTGACTGTTTCTTTGGTTTGGGTTTTTGTTTTTTTTAATTATTATTATTTTTGGCTTTCTTTCCTTTTAAGAAAATCAGTTGCATAAATAAATGTTCCAAATTTGTGATGGCCTCTGGCTTTCTCATGCTGGCATTGGGATGGGACTTCAAGGAACCTGGTGTAGAGAGAGGTGTCCCTGCCCTATAGCTGGGGGGGAGGGAACAAAACTAGATGATAAAGGTCTCTTCCAACCCAAATCATCTTATGACTTTGGGGGGGAGGAGGGGAGGGAAGAAGGGAAAAAAAAAAAAAAAAGAAAAAAAAAAAAAAGAAGTTTAGCCATACCTGGTTTGTTCAAGGACGTACCTGGTCCCCAGAAACAAGGCCGGGTGCTGGGATAGCAGAGCCTTCCTGGCATGCAGCATCAGCACTGCTCTACGGAGCCCCAGCTGGGATGGAGTTAACACTGAGAAAGCTGCACAAAAGCAAGGAGGAACTTCCAGGGCCTTTCCTAGCTAGAAAATGAACACCTGTTGGAAGGAAACCTTTCTGGAAAAGAAAGCTCCTGCATTGTCTTGGGTGATTTATCTATTACAGAGCAGCCTTTGGTTTAATGTGTTGTGATATTAAACACTTCCAGTAACACTTGAGTCTTAATTTAATGGAGACCAAGGGGGGATAGAAAAAAAAAAAATCTAATTGACTTGTCAGGGCTGTTTTTCATCTTTAATTAAGGTTCATGAAGGATGCAGTAATTAGATTTGATCAATAAATAATAAAAAGGGGGCTGATGCAAAATGAAACCTGGAAGCGCTGCTGGGAAGGACTGTGGGTGGGTGTGTGTCCCCCTGCCAGGGGGTCTGTCCTTGACTGCATGCCCCCAGTGTCTATCAGCAACCAGGAACAGTGCCCTGTGTCCAACACTGCACCTCCAGGGGTTGCGGGAGCCCAGAGGAGGAGGAAGATGCTTTGCTCAGCTTGGGGCAACTGGAGCTTTAACCACAAGCAAAATGCAGGAGCACGTTGCAGTCATGCCTGCTGTTACTGCATGAGCTGCTGATAAAGATTCTATGAGGTCTGTTGAAATATCTCTACGTTTTGACTTGTAGGACAATAAAAAAAACCTCAAATTGAGCCATTTCTATTAAAAAAATAATAATGAGACAGATCCCTAGGGGAGAAGATAGGAATTAGCAGTGAATGCTGACATTCATTTTTTGGAATGGGGCTGTGGAGGGGTGGGGAGCAGGGACCAACATCTCCCCAGTGCTGGAGAGTTGATTTAAGTTGCTTTAATGGTACTGTAATCTATATGCCAATGGTGTCACCTCTAAATGTGCCATCAGAAGGCTCAATGGGAAGAATTTGTATTTCGAAATAAATATTTCCTCGCGGTGTGCAAAAATATCTAATCATGTATTTATCCTTAAGTACTTCCAAAAGTCAACATAATTATTCTAGTCCCATTAAGTTTAATTTGCAGTAAATTATGCATTTAGCTTTAAGTTGAGGTTGCTGGTTAGAGTCAAGATAAAGCTCTTGCTATTTATAAAGCAGTAATTCAGCACGGCTATCAAATACAAATGGTTGGGCATGAAAATCCTGCTTAGGAAGTTTGGGAAGAGTTTCAGACAGAGGCAAAGACAGAACCAGGCTGAAAGCAAACACACAGCATTGCAGGGGAAGGGCTCAGGGTGTGCTCTGCAGCACAGGGCCTGTGCTGGCATCTCACTGTCCCCTTAGGGGTGACACCCCTGCTGTCCTTCACTGCTCTGCACAGTGCTTAGCAAAGCAGGGCTTGCTCAGGGCTCAGCTGGTTGGGGAGGCTGCCAGGTTTGCAAGAGGAGCACTCAGCCATATCAGAACTCTGGGCCTCCTAAGGGACAGCCAGAGATGAATGCACCTGAAATTAGCAAGGACTTTGGAAGATGACACCCTGAAGCAGCCCTACAGGGGGGGCATGGGGCTGAAGCAAGGTCAGCAGCACAGTGCAGTCATCCCTGCAATTTAGGATGCTATACTCTACTGCAAGCCTGCAGGTTGCTGCTACAAAATCAGTGCACGGATAGTCCATTCCTGGGTGGCCCACCATACAATCCAAAAAGCAAGCTCCCAGTACACAGCCCAACTGTGCAGATATTCAGGGTACCATCACTGAGTTCTTGGTTACAACCATCCGCGTGGCTCACAGTTCTGCCCATTGGCTACTCTGACCATCCACCTCTTCAAACCAGATTCTTTCAGTGGAAGGATGGTATGCCACTGCTCTCCACTTGCTCAGGTTACTCTTGCTGAACCCATCTGTATACCAGACATCTTCAGGAATGCTATAATCCTCTTCCTGAATGGGACTCTTCTCTGGTGGAGTGACCATTGTCTCTTCTAGCACATCACTGTGATATGTAATCAAGCCTAGGATCTTCTGGAGTTCTTCTTTCAGAGGTGATAAAGACAGACTACTCCTCTGGCTGAGATAAGCAACCCATCATGCCAAGCCCAAAAACAGCAGCTGGGGAGGCAGAAACAAAAGAAGAAAAATTGCTTACCTTTAAAAGGTCTCTGGTAGGCAGGGATTTCCAGTGAGATACTCTTACTGCCCCTGTGCCAGCCTTTAAATGGGGGCTGGGAAGGGCTGAATCCTGGCTCCACCCCTTGTGGTCACTCAGCTGCATTGTTTGCAGCTGGGCTGGCCCTGCCTTCCCACCAGGTGCTCCATCACTGCTTCAAGCTGTGACTCAGCACTTCTGCTGCACCTGAATAGCACATCATTCATTCATTCATTCATTTGTTCATTCGTTCATTCAACCAAACTATCTCTGGGTTCTTTGCCATCCACTGTTATGGAGCTTTATGGGCAATCTCAGTGCTCTGTATCTGTCTCTCAGAGGAGCTGCTCAATGCCCGAGCCACCAAAGCCAATGGGGAAGTGCTACTTTTTGGGGCAACCATGTGTCTGAGAGCAGCACCACAGCACCCTGCAGCCCTGTTTGCATCCTCAGCCCCGTGAGCCTGAAGGACATGGGGATGGAGGAAGGCTGGGCTGAAGCAGGGGTGAGGTGCTGCATCCAAGGTCATATGGCTGCTGAATGTGAAAGCCATGAACTGCACACGCAGCTCATGGTAACCTTCAGGCCAGGCCATGATATCATGATACACACCTGCTATCATATCATATCCCTCTTTTTTTTTGCTTTTTCTATCCCAAGAGCTTTTGGAGGCCGTCAAGGAAAACAAGAGGTGTTTGCAAGGTTAAGAGAGTCAGTGTCTAAGCGTACTGTAAAGGTTTGCAGTAATTTACAGCTGTAGGCAGCAAGCACTCTTTGTGGGGGGAAGGGAAATGCAATTTAAGAGAACAGAAATAAATAAGGAGCTGCAGCAGCTAACATTCTCTGATTTAATCCTCAGCCCATGAGAAAGATTTATTCTGTTATCTGACAGTTTGATCACTCCACGAATCCCATAGGTCAGCCCATATCTGCTGTTGTTATCTCTGGGCTGCTCCCAGTGAGGTGCATGGGGAAGATTTGTTAAAGAAATGAGCCAAAGAGGGGCTCTGATGAGTGTTACAGATGGGAAACCCAGAGACCTTCGGTACAGAAGAAAACTATGGGATGCAACCACACAACCGCCTGAGATCCTCTTTAGGTAGGAAGGGCCAAGGCCCTTCAGGAAGGAGGAATCTGCTCCCTGCAATGGGGCTGGGAGTGCTGGAGGCTCCTATGGCTTCAGTATTGGGGAGCAGGAAATAGTGGGCCATGGGCTGCACGCTCATATGCAAAGAGTTTCCAGGAAAGGGGAATTTGGTTGCATGTTGAGCGCAGGTTTGCTGCCTGTATTGCAGCGCTAACATCAGCTCTTAAAATAAATTCCCCCCTCTTGAATGCAGGCACATGCCCTAGCATGCCCCAGCATTATAGAAAGGCAGGCAGTGTTGGCATGGTTGAGATCTGAGGGACTGTTGGCTTCTGCTCATTAAACTGGCATTAATCTACTGGAGAGATCCCAGTTTCTGCCCTGGAGCACCATTGCAGTGTTCCATGGTCACCGCCTGCCTCTCATCCCTTGCTGGCACAACTCTTCTGAGCTATTAGTGAAGGTCCAGAAAGGATTCCCTTTTTTTTTTAACCTTCAAAACCAGCAGGAAAACCACTTGTACAGGTGCTGGGCTGGGGGACTGGTTGGAGGAAATGGGTGTAATGGAGAGCTGGGCACAACTCACTCACATTCTGAGAAGGGTTTGACCCCAGCTCCTGAGTTCCTGAGTGAGAAAAGTGTCACTTCAGCACATCTTGGCTTAGAAGCCAGAAAAATCAAGTGGGAAACACCGTCATTAAATCCCAAAGCGATGAGACGCAGGTTGAAAAGCAACCATTTCCCAGCACCCTCCCTCCTCTTCCACTGCTGTTTAATAACTTCCCGGTGCAATGTGTGCATTTTGCTGTCAGAGCTGTCTGGGAATGGCACCAAAAAGCCACAGGAGCTTTCCTATGCGATCAGGCACGACGCCACAGAGACATATGCAGAGGGAAAGGCAGCCTACACCAACAAACAGAGCGCAGACACAAACAGACACTGATCAACAGGCTCACCCCCAGCAAACCTGAAGTGCAGGCACATGCAGAGGTGTTAGCAAATGTGTGCAGAGATGTGCATGTGCACACATGTATGCATGGGTTCTCCCTTTCCCTGCAGCTGCACGCACAGAAGTGGGGCACAAATGTCTTAAACAGGCACGGTCTTCTAGATGCATTGCTTGGCATCACCTTGGGTTGGGTTTTTCCAGTCAGAATTCTATATATTGCCAAAATGCAAAGCTGCAGTTGGCAACTAGCCTGTCCTTTGCCAATTTTGTGCCTCTTATGGACTTCTTTGTTCTGTGCAATGCTAACTATTGACAGTACAAGGGGGTGGGCAAAATGCTGCTGGCCAAGGAAAAGTTTCAAGATGGGGATGGGGATGGGGATGAACACTGTTGTAGGAGCACGAGTTTCACAGACAAATGTGCTGAGGTCTCCTCCTGGGTTGCTGTCCTGGAGCAGAGCAGGTCTGGGTGCTGCACTGTCACCCGGGCTCAAATCTGAGACCCAAAGTGTGACTTTGTTTCATAAGGGAAGGAGCAAAAAAATGCTGAAAATTACCAGGAGGGAAAAGGAAAAGAGAAGGCAGCTTCTTTTTATTTACCTTTTTCATTATGTAGTTTTAAATGTTTCCCTTTGAGGCATTTGCAGCACTTGGTGTTGACATTGGCTTTTCAGGCAGGAGCGAGCTTTGCGTCAGACCACAAAATATTTTTCAATAAAAAAATAAAAAGTAACATCAAAAGGAAAAGCACAGAACACTGCAGGAGTGTTGAAACCTGATATTTTCCATTGCTTTTCCTTGGCCTTTCTCCACCCAAAAAAATACCCTTAAAAACTCCACCTCCTTTTGGCTGAGCTCGGGGTGCATTTCCAGCTTTTGCAAGCTATGCTGATCCCTCATGGCCGTGTTTCACCACCGACGTGTCCCCAGCTGCTCAGTTTCGCCCTGACTTGTGCTGCCTTGGATCCTCATGTAGTGCTGGGAGGAGGAGGGCAGGTGCAGCGTGCTGCATGCTGTGCATGGGCTCTGTGCATTGAGGGGTGATGATTGGTGGGAGGAAGGCAGGAACAGCCCCAACAGAGCTGCAGCTCTTCTCCCTGCTCTTACTGCCCACTAACCCCAAGTGATGGAGTGACCCAATGCAGAGCCTGAACCATGTTCAGACACAGGGCACTGCAGTGCCCACAGGGCAGCGCTCCAGAAGGACTTCTCTGCATGCATTACAGCATGTTAGCTGGCCAGCTTGGTCTTAAACATGGGTTAGCGCACCCAGGAGAAGCCCCTGATCTGGGAGGCAGCAGTGCCTGAACACGGTGGCATCTCCCAGCCCCGTGTGGGACCGGGCAATGCCAGGGCTGACAGAAGGGTTTAACGAGGGTTTGAAAGAAACATCTTGTAAACTTTGGAGCGAGGAAGCTCCAGTTTGATTTGAACATGTTTGCTTGGCAGGGGCTGCCTGGGCCCCTGCTGCTGCTGCTTTTCCTGGCACTAATTAGGCAGCTTTCCATCTTGCCAGGCACAGGCGCTGCTCCCAGCGGCTCAGGGACAGCTGGAGATGCTGCAGTGCTGGGCTGTACCAACATCCTGGGTGGGGACAGGGCACACAGAGATGGGTCGCAGCTGGGTGCATGCCCTGGAGCAAAGCAGTGGTGATGCATGGTCTGGGAGGTGACCCCCACACCCCTGGACACCTCACTTTGCGCAGAGCACCCTGGGGATTCAGCAGTGCCATGGAGTAGAAATCCTTTGCAGGTTCAGGGCTAATCCTGCTCCTGCCCCATGTGCACTCTCCCTTCCATTGCAGCCATCTGCTTCTTTTGAAGCTTGATAAATATTTCCTTTCCCCTGCTGCTTCTCCCTTTTGCTCCTCCTGGCCAACATCTTGCAACAAGCAAAACATCTGCAATAACTGAAGCACCACCACCACCACCCCCACACTGAAAGCTTTTTCTTGACACAGCTCTGCTTCCCTGGCAACTGCTTGAAGGTGAGGACAAAGCAGTGGCCGCTGCTTTTCCATTGCCTCCATGCCCATCCGAGTGCTGGCGATGGGTTTGGAGCTGTCGAGGGAATCCATCTCCTTTGTTTAATGTTTGCTGTGAGACCGGTCCCTCTTAATCTCTTACGATGTCATTAAAAGGGAAAACGTTTGCTCTGTGAGGCCTCAAACGGCCTTTTAAACTACAGTAAAAATGTAATTACCAGCTCACTTAGGAACTTAGCAATGTCTTGGTGCTAACATGCCTAGGTTGGTTTCCATGTGGGACTGCAGGGCTGGGCTTGCAGCTGGGTAGGAAGAGTCCAGCTTTGCTGGGTAGGTCCTGTGATGCCTCTGTGTTGGAGATATGTTACGCTGCAGTTGGATAGTTGTTATGCTTTGAGATCTGCAGGTGAAAACCTCAGTGTTCAAGACAATAACCTTACCCAAAGCTTGGAGATGTGACTTTCAGGGTTTGGATCCCATCCTCTTTGAGATCCCATCCCAGCTGCAAAGAGCAGAGTGTCTCAACCTCCGCAGGCAGAGGGGTTTGGGACAGATTTGGACCTAGCAGCCCTCATACCCAATGGGTGCCATCAGCATGCCATATGGGGCTCTGGGAGCTGTATGGCTGCATGGAGATAGGCCCAAGGATGGGTCTGTTCTGCACAGCCCTGCACCCCTAGGGCACTGCTGTCGTTGCTGCTGTGCCTCTGTTGTCACGGTGCAGGCGGCAGCAGGGCTGGCACAACGGGGGATTTGTTCCCACGGGCAGATCAAATATGTTGCAGAAATGGAGGTAGCATAAGGACATCGTCCCAATCATTCTGGTTTTGCGTCATGCTCCTAAAGGCAGATTGCTCTGCTGTGGTTAAATAACACACGCCTTGTGTTTGGGTGGCACGATGAGGTCTGCGTGTTTGCATGCGTCCCTTGGGTGCTGCAAAGGGGTTCTGCCACGGGAAGGACAGCCCCAGCATTGTGGGCTGAGCTCACAGGGGAGAAACACCTTCAATGACTAAAAGCCAATTATTTTTGTTAGGGAAAAGAAAGAAAACACCTTTAGTCATTCTATGTGTGTGCATGCACGTGCTTTAAATTGTAGCAGTCGCACTGTTGAGTGGAACTTAATTATCTTCCTGGGAAGCTGGGATTGCTGAGTGCATCTCACAAGGAGAAGTACTTCCCCCTGCGCTACATGCAGGCGGCTTCCAGCAGCCATCACAGCCTTGGCTGTGCCCACAGATCCCAGAGCAGCTGGGTCCCTGGAAACAGTGCTGCAAATAAGAACTTGTTGTAGCTGTGTTGTTTTTGCTGCCTCTTTTTAACTGCACCGGAGTCATCCTCACAGCAGCAGCTCAGGCTGGTCCAAGGGCAAATGTCTATTTTGCAGACAAAGCAATGACAATCACAGGGAGTGGGCCTGGAGGTTCCTGCAGGGCTGGTGGGTGCCTCACTGCAGAGCCTGGGCTGCATTTCCCCCATCCTGCACTCAGCCATATCTTTCCCGCAGGCAGACAGCTCTGTGCAGCATCCCCTGAGTACCTCCTCCCTGTTGAGAGCTCTTAATTACCTCTAATTGCTCTTGACTTGTTCTTAATTGTTCCCCAATAACACCCTGATTAGGGGAAGAGGAGTGTACAGCTGCACGTGCTGAACTTTTCCCCCTTGAGTTCACAACAGATTGATATGTCATGTGAAATGTTGTGGGTTTGTCTTTCCTATCCAGCTGTTAATGGCCATGTCTGCTCGATTATGGAATAATCTTCTAGGGGAAACAGTAGGAGCTGCATTACTCCAGGCACTTACATCTAGGCTGGACAGAAACACTAGGAAAAAATCTACTGGGGAAAAGTGCTGTAAATAGGTGTGCACCTGATGGAAGACAAGGGGTTTTGGCACTGGAGCTGCTCTGATGTGGGGCTGTTGGACCTGACCCTGTGGGAAAGCCGCTTCTACCAAGGGGCTTCTCTGCAATGAGATCTGATCTGGACGCTCAGGTGCTGTAGTGTTTAAAGAGAACCAAAGTGATGAGGTCTGTCAGCTTTCCTAGGCTTGGTAGGATTCAGCCTTTATGTTTATGGAAAATCAACAGTTAGAAATGGAAGGCTGTTTTCAGTGGCTGATGTTTATTGTTGCTGTAATGTACAGTCACTCTTAGCCTCTCTTGTTCTCAAGCCATGCAAGCACAGCTCTTGCATTGCGCTGCAGAGCCCATCCTTCAGATGGCAGAGCTGTGCTCAGGGAGCCTGACCTGGTATGATGGGCATCCAGACTCCTTTGGTGTTTTCCCTGGTGTGTTTTTCCCTGGTTATCATCTCAGTCCATGCTGCAACCAGTGAGATCAGCTCCTCTTCCCATCCAGGCTGGGCATGCTTCAGACCCAGGCAAACACAGCTGCAGAGCAGAGCAGCAGATTTTGCTGCTGTTAAATCTCCTACCACACTGCCAATCCTATCAGTTTCCCAGACTTAGTGTTCTTCGTTTGGGTGTTTATCAGGATTTAATGGCAATTGAGTCTTTAATATTTAAACGCCAGCGCGTGCTTCCATTTCAGCAGCCTGCTCTCTGGAGCAGGGATGCCTTGGGAAACAACTGGGACTCATTTCAATGCCAGGAACCCAAAACGCCCGAGTGGTTCCCAAGGCATCTGAGCACCCAGATCCATGCGGAGCTGCTGGGTTGGATCCCAGCTCCGACCCCAGGGATGGGTGTGGGGCTGTGGGGCTCATTGTGCGCCTATGAGCACCTATGGCTGTCCTCTGCCCAGGCTGTGGCACCTGGGAGAAGCTCTGCTTTCACCTCCAGGTTTCCAATTGCTCTCCCTCTCTCCTCCAAACACATCTCCCTATTGCTTTATAAGAAAGGACTTCAGGATTCAGTGCCTGCCATGCTGGGATGCTCTGGGGACAGCAGTGCAGGAAGAACTGCTTTTCAGATGCCTATGGTGACGCTCACACCAGCCCATTCTCTGCCCCACTGCATAACTTGGAGCAAAAAACTGCTTCTGCAGCACATGCATGGTGCAGGGAGAGCCCTGTGCTGACCCAGCGGATGCTGGGATTCAGTAGCAGTAGTGTGAAACCCACTTCCAGGAAAAGCAAGGAGTGTTAATAGCACCTGAAATCGATAGAAGCACCACCAGATCCATTTTTAACCAGCTGCCTGCAGAAGGTGAATGCAACACTTGGAGATTAATAGAGCAGGTAAGTGTGTTCTTTGGAGAAGTGGCAGTGAAAGCTGCATTAACAAGAAAGCTGATGCAAGGCCAATTTGGGTAGGGGAGAGAGTGCTTTGAGTTGAAAAAAGGTGGTGAAATGGAGCTTGGGTAACTTTCCAGAGATGCCTAGGCTTAGGACTGGAAAAATCCCATCAATATTCTTAGGGGGAAGCTTGTGAGCCCTTGAAAGCAATGAGGAATGGACATTTTAAAGTACAATCGAGCTCCTGTTCCTCACGACCAGCCCAAGACTGAAGGACCTCAGTGTGCAGGAGGTGATGGAGGTGAGAGCAGAATGCAGCGATGAAAGCCAGGAGGCACCAACCTCTCTGAACAAATGATGGCCACTCAGTGTGCTCTCAAGACAGTAAGGAAATACTGCCGTCATCTCTGCACCCTCAGGACCCTCTGTTATCTCTACAGTTCTCATGTCCTGGTGTCATCAGGCTTGGAGGAGAGCCAGCTGATTTGATTAAGAGGCAGCTCATCTCTTAGCCTCCTCTTGTCAGGCTCTGAACAAATCAGGAATTTGAATCAAGTTTATCTAGCAGTGAGGGCACAGAAAATGTTCTCCTCCATACAGCCTTCATCTGCTCCTTTGGTCTTTCCTCTCCTTTTTCCAATTCCTTTTGCTTTCTTGATACTGAGTCTCTTGCTTTCCTTGGGACCAATATTTAATGCCATCCCCACCAAGGGAGAACCAATTTTCCTTCCAACTCCATTAAAAAAGCTCATAATGGGAACTAAAAGGTCTGGACCATAAGGCTAGTTAGTAGCATTTAATTAATTAGATATGGAAGATGAGTCTAGGGGCTTTCTTAGTGCAGTTTAGTTTTATGGATTGCTATTGCGGGGCTTTTCTCATTGATCAGGAGAGATGCTCTGCAACATGTGCTCCGGAGGGACTCACACCAGGCACTGCACTGCCAGGATGCTTGTGATGAGTTTTCTGGCTACCGGATCTTTGAATGCTAAATGACTGCATTACGTCTTCTGTTGTGTCTGAAGATAAGTGATAAAAGTGAAATTTCTGGTGCCAGAAACCAAAATAATCTATTTGTGGGTGTGAGAACCAGGCTTGGGAGAAAGCAAGGAGAGGAAGAAAGGAGGTGACAAATCCTAATGTTTCAAATGATCCCTAAACCCATGACTAAGATGATAATTTGTCCTGGAAAGATACCAGAAATGAGTTATGCAAAATAACAGCCATAAAGACATGGGAGCGTAGTGGGAGCTTTGCCAGATCTTTCCCAAGCTGACAGTGGGATCCAATGGAACCGACAGTGCTACAGCCATGGACACGTAGCATGGGTGAACCTGACCTGCAGACATGTGCTGCGTGGGCTGGGGACTCTGATGGCTGCTTGAGCAAACAGCCAAGCTGCTGCATTGCATATCACCATAAATCTGTGGATAAGAAGGGTCAAATTGCTTCTGGGCAGGTGCTGCTGCTATGACACTAAGCAGAGCCTTGCTCCTCCTGCAGCTCCCCTGCTCCGTGCACTAAGGCAGCTGATTCCCCAGGAACCCCCGGTCCATCCCTCAGCCTGTTCCACCAATGGCTCCTGCTGACCAAGGCAGAGCAGCGTGTCCCAGGTCTGCACAAACTGGGACACCTCTCTTCTGTGCAGAGACAAAACCTTTTGTCCTGCTCTGTTGTTACGGGAGATCACAGCGAAGCTCTTGCTCTGATTCCTGCTCTCGGAATAACTTCGGTGCTGGCTCAGGGCTCCTCCCATCCTCCTCTGCAAGCACAGTTTGCCAGAAGGGCTCCTCGTTTTGCTGTAATTATTACCGTGTGTATGCACAGAGAAGCCCCATCTCCAGCACATAGAACCTTCCCCTGTCTTCTGTTGACTCAAGGCACTCAGAGGGTGAGCTCAGGCTGCTTTAGGAGCCTTAGGTCTGGTGGGAATTATGTTGTATTGCACCATCCTGTTTGGGAGGCCTTTCTCTGCAGCAAAGGGAGGACAAACACTGCCTCCAGCCTTTCCAATGGCCCCTGTGTGAGTTCAGAGCTCTTGTCATTCCCGTGCCTGGCTGATGCTCTATTATTGAAGTTTCAAGCTTTCCCGTTCAGCAGCTTTAACCAAATTTGCTCAGAAAATTAGAAAATTGCTATGTATATATCCAACCCACTTCTCTTGTCAGTTCTGATTTAGTGCCAGAGATCAGAGGGATGCTCAGGTAGGAGCATCTGGTAATTACCCTCAAAGATACCTGGGTCCCAAAGGCAGACTTGAGAGGAACAGATACCGTGAGGAGGGGACTGGCACAGGTTCTGCTGCACGGAGCTCGGAGCACACATGTGGAAAGGCACAGCAGAGAGGATCCAGCGTCGCCTTTTCTCCAGGTAGCTGCAAAATGGTGGGTGCTTTTTGGGGATCTGATGCAGTCTTGGGCCCCAAAACTGAGGGGTCTGTAGAGTAGCTCCATAGGGCCCCAGCAGATGGCTGGGTATGGGGTCTGGCTCCTCTCGGCCAGCTGCCAGCAAGGCAATCACTGCTCTTGGGAAGAAGAGACTCGAGGAAATCATTTGAAATATCCTTGTGCCACATGTGCTTTACTTTGAGAAGTAGACAATAACCCTGCATCCCCAGATGAAATATTGAATTTTAAGGGAGATGCAAACAAGTACAAATGAATAATGTCTCTGATCATAAAGAAAGCATTTGCTAAAATTAAAATGGAATGCATTACTGTCTGGGCTGGAAACAGAAATGTCAGTAGAGCTACGAAAGGGGAGGCTGACTGCTTAGTGACCAGATACATTTATTGTTTTCTTTCCATTAATGCCAGTGGCAGTATTAGAGAAAAAAGCTCCAAGTGCCTGATAACACTTCAGAAGTGAATTAAGTCCAGTCCTTGCAGAGGTCCCCTCAGCTTCTGTTCAGAATGGAGACTTGAATGGCCTCGCATCCAGAGTGACTGGGGTGGGGAAGGGAGAATTAATCTTTCTGAGCAGAAATAATATAGATAATGTCATAATAATCATTAAAAGGACAAGTGAAATTGGTCTGGTCCTTGAAGCAATCAATATGGCCCATTATCCAGTTGAATTGGCATTTGATGGGAATGGCTCATTATTGTTTTGGATGTGCCTGTGTTTCACATCATCACCTAATTCAGAGACAGAGGTGTATTTATATCCTGCCACATGCATTGGGAAGGAGTTTGTGGCAGGCTTGTGTTTGAGAAAGCTGCTGTGGGCTGACCTGGAGGCGCACACGTTTGAGCATCCTGCAGGATTCATTTGAGTGCCTCTGTCTGCACCAGTGGAGACTGACCAAACTGCCATCCACAGCCTGTTGAAGTTAATGAAAAGCATCTGATGACTGCAGTGGGCTTTGGGCCAGGGTCAGTGTGTAGACAAACATACTGCTCGGTGATATGAGCACCATCTGTAGGCACGTAACTGCTTGTTGGCTGGGGCAGATGCTCTTGTGAAAGTTCAGGCCCAGCCAGATGGTGGAAAACTTGTTCTGGGGGATTTGTCTGCCTCATTCTGTATTTCCAAGTGGGTCAGCTATTGGGGAAAGGGTGTGAAGTCAGTTCTGAAAATGTGGTATTTCCTGCACGGACCATTGGAGCACTGGTCTTTGGTATGGGGCACTGGGAGGCTGGCAACAGGACATCAAAAGGAGCTTGCTTTTGTAAAAGCACCGTGGCAGATTACGAGCATCTGAAGTTGGGTCCATAAGCCCCGAAACACCCATGGATCTGGATTCCAAGTGTTACCTTTGGGCTCTGGGAGCACACTTGGCCATGCTCTGACCTTTCTGCTTCTCAGGTGCCTTGGCAGGAGAGCTGGTGTGTTTGTGGTGAGCTGCTGGAGGACTCGGTAATGAATCTGGTGGAGGAGTGCTCGTGCAATTGGTTGTAGCAGCAAAGCTGGCAACAAGGCACTGCTTGGAAGGGCAGGAACCAACAGCTCAGTGCTTCCAGCCTCAACAACTGGATGTGCAATAGAGCCCTGACCATTGCCACAGCATGGCACTCCTTCGTTGGCTACGAGAGAGTTAATTCTCATTTCTCACCAAGCGGAGGTAAAAATAAATAAATAACCCACAAATTCAGTCAATTAAACTGAAGCCTACTGGGTCTGCTGCTTTTAGATTTATTTATTTATTTATTTTACATTTTTGTAAATGAGTCTTGCAGGGTCTTCGAGCACTTATGTGGGGAGTGACAATCACAATCCGCTGCCTCGCCTCTCCCCATGCTGCCTCTCCACGGGAGCTCAAGAAATCTTAACATCCCATCAAAAGCTAATTACATTCTGACACACCAATTGGAGACATTGAGAGGTGGGGAGGGGAGAGCAGCTTACATAATGGCTTTAAAATTACATGGCGCATGCTGAATACTTGGTGCTCTGAGGCTCCGATAGTTTGGAGCAGCAGATGGAGAAGGGGAATGGAAGGAGCTATAATGCAGTTTGTACTTGAAACCCACTCCATGTTGTGGATGTAAGACCTCTTCCTGAGCCTCGTCTTTGCTTTCAACCACTGCAGCCTATTTGGAAGGGGAAGGTTCTCCCAAACTTCCCCTTCTTAAGTCTCTTTCTACCCATGGGATCAAGGGCTTACTTGAGCAAAGGGGGTGGATGCCATCTCCTTGTTCTCTGGTTGCTCTTCTGGGTCCTGGTAAGGAGAGACAAACCCAGGAGAGAGTAGGGAGCTGAGGGTGAGGTGAGATGCCCATGAGCAACTGGGCAAAAGGATCCCATCAAGGGATCCTGGTAGTAAAGCTGCTAACAGCTAAGGGCTGCAAGAATCAGTTGGGAACATGTCCCTGTGTAGTCAACCCAGTGCAGGGGGCCATGGGGTTGCAGCATCCACCCCCTTGTCCTGGAGAAGGTACTGTTTTCTGAATAGAGTAATCAGGATTGGTTTTCCACCAGCTGCCCTAGTAGCAAGGTAATTCTTTCTTAATGTTATTGGCTGGGCTCAGGAGCATGGCAGGAGGGCTGTGGCTGACCAGGCAGCAAATTAACTGGAATTTCATTATCTGATAATTTATATGATGCCTGTGTTTTTGGTGAGGCACCTTCATTAATAGAAGATGCCCTCTGTCTGCTGACTACATACACTACTGGCTTTTCAGGGACCCCATGTAGGGCTTCCTTTTTTAGTGACCTTCATAAAAGAGAACAAATGTTCCTCGTTTCCCTTGATTTTGATAATGAATTTTGTTCCCTTCTGCTTTACAAGGATGTGTTCTTCTGAAAACACCACAGGCTCACATTTCAATCTATACTGCTGTGAATCAGGATTCACATCCCCGACGTGACTTGTGTTACAAAAGCTGCTGGGCGGCCTAAGATAGATGTTTGTGGGGATGGGTCCAGCATGTGTGTCTGGGAGTGGGAGAACATGAGCAGCAATGGCCACCACCTCAGCTTCTTGTGTGGAAGCCCTCAGAGATGCTGCTGGCTCCTCTGAGTGTGGGCACGATGCCACCACTGTGCTGTCTCCTCTCCCTGGGCACTGTGAGGCATTGCAGGACGTTACTTGCCACGTCCCATGAGGAGGGCGGTATGTGGAAGGGCACAGTGCAGACAAACACCCTCCCATCTCTGTGATGTGTTGTCCCCTGGATGTCTGGTGCTCTGCTTTTGGTGCTGACCAGCCTGCTTTGGAGCACTGTGCAGCTATCTGTCCTCCTGTGGGTACTGTGGCAGCTGCAGAGAGCCCCGCTGGCTCCTCAGGGTGCTTGAGCATAAGCTTCTTTGAGGTTTTTCTTAGCTGAAGAAAACACAGGCTCATTAAATCCATTTCCAAGCTCCAGTGACGTGGAGAGGTGACATCAGAGACGTGACTCACAGCACACCAGCAGGAGAGCAGCCCCTGGGAGGGCAGCTGGTGCCTCGGGCTGTGCATGGAGGCACACTGCAGCCCAGCTTGCCCAGGGCACAGGCAGACATTTCCCCCTTTCCCTGGGCTCTCATCTGAGCAGCTTGTGGAAAAGCTTCCCTGTGGGTGCAGGAGCTGATGGGAGCCCACTTGCAGCCTCCAGCCACAGAGATGGGAGGGAAGGGAGTGGTCCCTAATGCAACCGTGTTGTTGTCATTGCACTGTGACCATCTACAGATGCCCAAAATTTCCAGACCTGCTGCGCTGTGGGGATGGCACTACTGGCTTCCTGGCAAAGTCTGCTGTTTGCAGCACCATCCATACCCAGGTACCAATGGACAGTGTTGTCCAAGCACTCTCTGTCCTGGGGACTCCTGTGCTGCCTGTTCTGCTCCCTCCAATTCAGGGTACTCACAGGTGGGGGCTTTGCTTTTTGAAGGCTTCCCCTCTCCATCAGAAGGGTGTTGTGCTTTGGCTGGGAATTAATCTGCTGTCTGCAGTGAAGGGCAGAGCTTCCGCGGAGCGACAGGCAGGGACACGATGTTCCCCTTCCCAGCCTCCCCCTCTGATTGATGTACAGAGCAGTTGAGTATCTCCATTTCCTAGTGCTCAAGGGCTGCAGTGAAAGCCTCTCCTGGAGAGATAAGGGTACTCCAGAGCACCACAGAATCAGCAGTGCCAACTGGCATGGAACATGGGAAAGAGGGCTGGAGAGCGAGCAGTGGTACTCTGCTGTGCTGCGGATGCTGCATCACGCTGCTGATGCTCCCCTAGGACTTCTTGTAGTCCCCAGAGGACTGCATCCACTGGGGACAGTGCTGCAGTGCCTCAGCTTCAGGATGCAGCATGCAGCGTTCATTTTCTTTTCTCTTAATTCGAGGAGTGAGGATGTGAGTGGAGGGGGAGGAAGAGGCAAAGCTCAATTTGCAGTCCTGGTTTCAGAGGATGGTGTGGATTTTGAAGGTCCTGGTCCTGCCTGATCCCCCTCGATGTTTTGGCCTCTTTAAACAACACATTACCCTGAATCTGAAGATGCTGAGTTGTGTTATCTAGGTACCAACACATCAGCATGGGGCTGAGGAGATGCCTGGGCAGAGTGAGCCCTTCTGCCCTGAGCCATGGGAGTGCCCAGCACTGGGCTTGGGCTGGGAAAATCCAGCGTGAACTGGGGCTTAGTGTGGCCTTTTGGAATAGTATGAACTGCATTCAGCAAATGGACAGGGATTTTGTCTTAATTTGGGTTCAGTAATAATTAGGATCAATACTTTAGTCTTGTGTGTGTGGTGGGTCACTGACTCCATCCTGGTACACTCTGCTTCTCTGCAGCACCCATTGCTTTGAATTCAGTGTCAAATCTGAATTTTTGACAAAAAGGGGAGGATTAAACCCAAGTTGAAACCTAGCAACACAGCACAATTCTCCCCTGAGAAGCTGGAGAAACTGGTATCGACTTGACCAAGGGCCCCTTTGGTGTTTTTGGAAAGATTGAGGGCTGTCCAGCTGCCCCAGCTCCTACCCTACTTCCCATCCATCAAAGCCCTTTCTGCCCTCACTGCTCCCTGTGTGCAGTGGGAGCTGGTGGGTGCTTCAGGGCACAGGGTTCTGGCAGCTCCAGCTCTCCTGCAGCACAGTGCTGGTGGTGGCTGCCATCTCTGTGCAGAGGCACAGCGTGAGTCCTGCTGTTTCAAAAGGGCTTTACCCATTCTTTGTACCAGTAGGGGTTAGTTATAATGAAATCTGGACTTCATCTCTCTGATCCTAAGGTTTTCTGGCTGTAAAATAGTTGTTTGTGCTATTGTGCCCTGAGCTCTTGGAAGGAGAAGCAGTGGAATGAGGCTGGAGCACAGTGGCAGCTCCTCGTGCTTGTTGGGTGCTCAGCCCTCAGCTCAGCTGCCCCAAATGGGGAAATGGAGGGATCAGGGCAGAGCCATTATTCTCATGGTTAAAAATCCCCAAATGAATGGAACAATCACCTTTGCATCAACCACCTTCACTTTTCCAGGCAGAAACTGGCTCTCAGATTACATTCCAGCTTTATGTTAATGTGAGCAGCAGGCTGTGCTGGTTGGGACTACCATTTACTGATGGCAGATGGCATGGCTGGAAGACATTACTGGATTTGGGATTTTCCAGGACACACTGAAGTGCACTAATAACCTCAAGTTCTGCAACAGGAAAAAATTCTTCTCCAAAAGAGTTGTGATGCATTGGCATGGGCTGCCCTGGGAGTGGCGAGGTCACCATCCATGGGGGTGGTCAGTATAACCATGGAGGGGTGGCACTGAGGGACGTGGTTAGTGGGGATGGTGGGATGGGTTGGGGTTGGACCTGGTGACCTGAGAGGTCTTTTCCAGCCTTCATGATTCTATGAAAGCTACACCATCCCAGAGATGCGTTATTCTGCAGATCAGGGATGTATCCCTTAAGGAGGATGAGTTTGTAACCACAAACCCACGGATGTGTCCTGATCCTTTGCTGAGCAGGCTGTGGGGTCTGTACACACCGTATCTCTCTGCTTGCTTTTGGTATGGAAGCAGATGGGGAACCTTGCATGTAAAGGGGTGATGCTGCAGGCTGCCAGCAGTGCTATAAGGTGGGTGGGTGGGAGCAGGATGGGAGCACACCTACAGGAGTGATGTAAGGGGGGAAACATCTGAAGGTTTCTATGCACAGGAGCTCTTTATTTCTCTTATCTGTGTGCAGTTGTGTTTCCTCAGTGTGAAATTCGTGTCTGTGCACGTTTAAATGGAGGGCTTGGCAACACTGATTTTTGCAGAAATCAGGTCATGTTTATGAAGCATTGTCACTTATGGCAAATTAGTTTGTCAGCTCTGTAAACGTGCACGTCTGGGGTGGTGACAGAAATTAATCTAAATCCAAACGCAGAGATGTGATGTGGGGAAAGCAGATGCTGAATCAGAGAAATGACCAAAGAAGTTAATATCTTGCCCACGTAGGATGGAACGTGTACAACGCTGTCATTTTGCCATTGGACTGAAGCTTCTCCACAAATAGAGAGACAGACCCCTCGATCTGTGGGTTTTACAGACTGGTTGGCCTGCAGAGCACAGGCTGATTTCCCTGAGAAGGCGAAGGGGAGGAAGCAATTCTCTCTCTCTGAGTTACAAGTGGCAAATTACCGACAATCAGCGCAGAAAGTTTTCCAGCACCACGGATGATGTTGTTGGCTTTGGGGCTGGAACCGTCCGGGTGATTTGGAGAGAGCTGGAAATTGCTTATGACCTCATGGTGTCAGGTGTCTCATCTACAATAAAATATCCAGAAAATACACCCCAGACAATTCCTGTCGGGTAGTAGGAGTCATCAGCTGGCGAGCTTCCTCCAAATTCAGTATGTTGGGTCAGCCAGGTTGAAGGTATTGGAAACCGCAGGCAGATAAATATCAAGGACTTTGAGTCAGAGCTGTGTGTGCTAAAGACATTCAGTTGTTCATACGGGGGTTTGGTTCAGTCTGTAAATGAGTAAATGAAGTGCAGAATGGAGCAGAAACCACCTCCAAAATTTCCCGTGAAATTAGAAAGCAAACCATTGGTTGTTTTCTTTTGCTTCCCATGAATATCAAAGGCAGCACGTGGTGCCAGGAGCCCAGCAGTGGGTTCTGAGTCTGTGTGCGCTGCCAGGAGTGCTCTGTGAAGGGCAGAGCTCATTTGCAGCAGCTGAAATGGAAACGGAGAGACTTTGTGCCACTTGTCCTGCGGGACCGGAGATGGAGTGTGTTGGCAGAAGTGCTGCTGGAAGCACCAATGCCACCCAGCACTGCATCTCAGCAGTTTCAGCTCCTGCTGGTTTGTGAACACGAGTATTTGCGGCGGAAACCTGGTTTGCAGAACTCTGCTCATCTAATGGCAGAGAAAACTGGGCTGTGCAGCTTGGTGCTGGGCAGACCCTGGCACTGGAAGGCTCATTGCCATCGCAGGCGTCGCTGCCCCCAGCAGAGGCGTTGCTTCCTAGAATGATTCCAAGCAATTGTTTAGTGAATAATTCTGGATAATGAAAACGCAGAGGAGCAGAATTGGAAAGTTGTTCGCAGCCACTCGCTAAAGGAAAGAAATGGAGGAATTTATCATGTCAATGGTTTGCCTATGAATTATTCACTCGCTTTGCAAAATAAAATAAAATAAAACAAAATCTCCTCCCCATCCCCTGCCCAGTTTGAGATGAGGTTTGCTGGCTTTGCTGCAGTGTGTTTGTGCCGTGCTGGTTGCTGGAGGTGCCCCCTGCCATGTGCTGAGCTGCACATCGCACGCGTGCCACGTGAGCCCACGGCTGGGGGAGAAAGCAGCGGTGCTACATCCAGGAATGGTGCCAGCAAGGCTATAAACAAGAGGAAAGGCTATTAACGGTGTATAACCTGATGCTGCTATACCAATAATGGGAGGAGTCTATGCATCAGCAAGGGACATTAGTGCAATGTTTTACTGTCTCCGCGCTCCTAAGCATCCATTTGGCAGCAGGAAGGGAAATGCCACTGAAATAGGGTTGACAGAGGGAGGTAGAAAGAAATATGTTGCTGGGATGGAAAGGAAGGTGGATGGGAAAGGACAAAGGGTTGGTTGTTTGCTGCTGTAGGGAAGGGAAGGGCTGAGCCTGGGGACCGATTCCTTGGGGATGGAGAAGGGGCAGCTCCAATCAGCAGCGTGTGGCAGGTTGAACATCTCTGTGCCTTCACTCCTGCTGGAGATGGGTGAGCTGAGAGCCCGGAGAGCATTACTCCAACTTGGGGCGGCAGAAGTTACTGAGAGAGAGGATAAACAGTGGGGAGCGAGTTTGTCTCTTTCCTGTACTACTTGAATCCACATTGATTTAGCTGAAGATGGTGTTTAATACCCCTGCTAAGTCATCACAGTGAGAACTGTCCGCACAAGGGCTTTCAAGGTATTTGCTAAATTGTTCTCAAACCTTGGCTAGAAAGTGGTATAATTTACTGGAATAGGCAAAATCTGACTCATTTTCATAAAATAACAGTGATAAAATCAAGCCAATTTCTTAAGAAGCTAAGCTTATAAAGCTAAGCTGAGCTCTCGCTAAAGACACATTTTAGTCTAAGAAATGAGACCAGAAAAAAACCCCAACAAAAGCGGATTATCACCTACCACCTGCAATATGTTTATACCTGCATGCCTTTTTTTAAGACCTTCTCCAGGCTGCTCTTTGTTCTAGTGTGGAGTGAGCTCTGTGCTTTTCCCCAGGCCCAGTGAAGGAGATGCATGGAGCACAGGGCTGGCTCGAGTGCTGGTTTTCCTTCTGCTGAGAGAGGAGACACAATCGCACCCATCATTAGTTCAGAGCAGAGGAGGGCCACGTGTTGTTGTTGTGAGTACAGTAGACTCTCCTAAGTGGTAACAAATGGGGGTGGTAGTGTTGGATTACTCCTCCGTGGCTGGGCTGGGTGGATCAGACATCGTTCATAGGAGGGGAAGATGTTCCCAGGGAAGTGTTGCTAGTAAGCGGCTATTGATCTGCAGAAAACATGTGTCTGAGGTCTCACAGTCATTTCTGCTTTCTCTTTCTTATGTTGTCTTGAATGCCCCATGGTTCAGCAGAAGGATTTTATGTGCACAGTGAAAGTGGGAAATAAGGTGATGCTGAGATTCTCATTCTTGCTGAGGCAATTGAGGAGGCTCAGCTTGTCAGCCCTCGGGCTGGAAAAGTTCATCCTTTCTAGTTCAGACCTCAGGTGAATGGATTTATGCGAGGTAAGTGCGTGGGAGCAGGGCCAGGGTGAGAGGCAGGTCTGTGGAGGTGGCCTGAAGTCACAGCCTGGGGTTTATGTAGGCTCAAATCAGCTTTGCAGGCTCTGCCCAGGGGAGAGGCTGTGTGTTGATGCCCCCATCTTCTCTGTCCTCTTTAGCAGTGCACAGCTGTGAATAATTAGAATTATCAATGTGAGAACAAAGCCACATGATGGCTGGTATCCAGAAAGCTTTTGCTGTACCACCTTACCCCAAGGGGTTGGCCATGGCCTTGGGCAAGTTGATGGTTGGACTCAGTGATCTTGAAGGTCTTTTCCAAACCCAAATGATTTCATGACTCTAAGAGGTTGGCTCAAGCCTGGTGGGGCTGTCCCATCACCTGAGGCTGCAGATAAGAAAGGCAGAAACGTGTTCCCATCCACAAAGCGAGCAAGTGGGTCCTGGAGGCGAAGACTGCCCTTGGTGAGGCCAGATGGGGACAAAGCACAGCACGTGAGCCGAGAGCTGCTGCTCCAGATGGCAGTGGATGATGGTAAATCTGGGTTTGCATGTGAAGGAGGCTATAGCTCTCTCTCTCTGGAGATCGTGTGCATCAGTTTCCTATGCTGGGAGGACCTCAGCAGGGTGGGCTTTGTGCTGGCGGAGGTGTTAGAAGGAAAGTTAATTCTGTAGCATAAAGACTGAAATAATCAATGGTGTGGAGCTGGTGCGTATGCATACGTGTGCATGCCTGGGAAGACCTTGTGAGGTGAGAAGTAACACCATGTGTCTTTAATTTGGGATTACGTTGGGCATCTGGGGTGAATGTGTGTCCAGGGATCAGCGTGTTCGGTTCACACAGGGAGTGTGCTGTGTGCAGGGTTACGTGCACAGCCAGGGATGAATGCCTGAAGGATGAGCTGGTTTTCCTGGGAGCCCCATTTGCTCCCACTGTTTGGCCATGGCAGCCTTTTATCGGTCCTCCTAAAGCCAGCTGTCTGTGAGGAGGTTGTTTCTAGAAAGGCACAACATTAGCTTCTTCCCAAAATGGAAGACTGTGTGTGCATAAAGCAGACTCATCCGGATAGGTGAGCCTGAGCATTTCATGCCACTTCCTCACAGATCTGGAAACCCTCACAGTGATTACGGTGGGGATGGAGACTAAATTTTGCCTCCATGTAGATTCAAGGATAAAACGACAGATGTCTTTCATTAAACATCTCCGGAACGAGCTGTTCAGGAGGCAATATGTATTCAGACGCTATCAATATTTCATAAAGCTGTAATAGATGTTATCATAGATCCTCCATCCAATATTTATTGCACCATAAGCACTGATACATTGCACAGAGCTCCATCCGTCCCTCTCCTGCCTGTCCCCCACAGGGCACGCACCCAGGTACACAGCGTCTAAATAAAGTGCAAACCCAGTGCCAGGATAAATTTGAAGGAGTATGAAGTTGTTTGTTACTTCAGGCACTTTCGAGCCCAACGATAATGAAACAAATCTGTTTGCAGAAGGCATTTTTATGGAAGGGTTTCAAAGTGAGTTGGCTTAGTGTAAATCTCTGGGTTGGGGCCATTAGAAAACATGCAAGCTGCAGCGAGGCAGCAGGCTGTGTCTCCAAGTCTGTGGGTGCTGGAAAGCAAAGCCCTAAAATTAGCAGCGTGGAAACTATGAATGCTTTTGGGAGTTTGCTGCACCAGTAGGAGAGATCTGAATATGACCAGAGACAGGCTGGCCCCACCAGCATCCTATTGAGCACCCTGAGCAACCTTACTTCTTCCAGGGGAGCCATGGAGGGATAGGATTGGACCAGAAAGATTTATCATTGGGATTTTCAAAGGAGTCTAATGGATGACATTTTATAGCCTGTGTCACTCAGGAGGTTGGACTCCTGGTTGCAGTAATCCCTCCTGCCCTCAGAGCCCATCTGTCTCCTGGAGGCCAGCTGTCACTGGCCTTACACTTATTCCTAAACTGGTCAAACTTCTAAAAAGTGCTTGGCTTTGCATCACAGGCTGCTGTAATGGATAAAGAGGAGCCATCCAAAATCAACATGGTGCACATTAAATGGCTGGAGTTTTTGATTAGCTTTTTAAATGGAGTCCTAAAAGAACTGATATCAAACAGCATTTTTTTTCTTGAGGAGACCCTAAATGGCTGGTCCTGACCCTGTCCCATGTAATGTCTCCAGCAATGATTCGGGGAAGAAAAGGAGAAGAATCCATTAAATCCTCATTGAAAATTTTTCAAAGTGACACAAAGAAAGGGGAAGAAAAGCGACTCTTGCTGAGCACCAGTTAATGATGTGGAGCCTCAGGCTTGCTTGGCGGCCCTGGGTCAAGTAAACATGGTATTTTTATATGGTCAAATGTCAGCCCATTCATCACATTTAACACTGAAAGTTGGGTGAGGGATCCCCGTCTAGCCCTTAGAAAGCTGGAGAATGGGTAACTGATGACTCAGGAGAGCTTTGTGGAGATGCAGGTCACCAAGCAATGCTTGTGGACAGTTTTGCACTGGAAGGTTGTGATGCCTCTGTGCTTCAAAAAGGACATGGAAATACTGGAGGGGGGGGGGGGAAGGTTCAAGGAAGAGCCAGAAAAAGACTAATGAATGGGAAATCGCACATTTCAGAGAGCAAATCAAGGAGTATGATCTCCTTAATTTGGCCAAGAGTTGGTAATAGCTGGCTGATGGCATCCTTATGCCTGCAGGGAGGAGGCATGGTCCTACCAAGAGCTTCACGGCACAGCAGGAGCAGCAGCAGTGCCCAGATTCTGGGCCAGGACAGCCCAACCCAGAGTAGGGTGTTGTATTTAAACAGCAAAGGAAATGAGCTGCTGATAGCACTGGATTTCTCATCACTTGGATGTTTTGGAAGCAATTAACTCCAAAACATCCTCTCTCAGAGTTATGCGAAGCATCCTACTGAGTTCCTCGCAGGGGTTTTAGCGGGGTCATGAACTGTTAGAAAATGCCTCAAACACCTACTTTACAGAAATTTTATCATCTTTTCAGGCCTGTGGGGCCCTGAGGGGAAGCAGACCATAAGGAATTCACGCACGTGTGTGCTGGGGCAGGGGGAATGATGTTTTAGGACGTGTGAAAAATATGAGCCCAAGCAGCCTTGAAATTTGAAGCACAGGTGAGATAAGAGCCTCCTTCCCTTCAAAATAAGGTGCTGAATAGGTTGGGGGACCTGCAGAGGATGGAGGTGGTGGAGAAGAGGTCAGGCCTGCTGCTGAGTACTGAGCTGGACCTCGTCTCCAGGTTTTGATCCATCACTTTTCTTTGAAACAACACCTTGAATCCAAACATCCCATCTGCAAACGAGTGGGGCTTTAGCTTTGATTCTCCATAAATCACTGGAGAGCAGCGGGAGGGCTGGAGTTTAACGAGCTGGTTGACGGGGCAGGCAGGGAACGTTTCCCTTCGATTCTTTTGGGGACTGGAGCCCCCAGGTTTGACTTCGAGTTTCTGTGGAACAGAAAAACATTTGCTGATGTAAGGGAGCCTGAAATAACTGAGCTTGGGGGCTGCTGATACTTGAATAGATCCAAATGTCCTGATGTTTGGTTAAACTCGAATCTGAATGTTTGTGTATGTTTTTTACAGCATCTACTCGCCTCGGGGAGCAATTTGTGGAGCTGAAATAATCCAAGAGCTTTTCTTTTTTTTTTCTTTTTTTCTTTCTTTCTTTCTTTCCCTGCCTGGTATTTCCACCCTTCGGGAAGTGAAAAAGCCTTGAGAAGATTGGATCATGCATTATTTTTACCCTTGCAAATGGTTCCCAGACGCACCGAGCTCAAGCTGTGAAAAATACAGAGCACAAGCACTGGCTCCTGAGATGCTGACCATGGGGCTCAGGTTGAATACAGTCACACAGATAAAACCTCTGTGGGGTCCCAGCTGAGACCGCATCACCTCGTGGGACCTTGGCAGCAACACAAGGCTGCTGTGCCCGAAGCTCTGGTGGGAAGAAGCACACACACCTTGGTTCCTCTGAGATGAATTTCAGATTTCTGAGCAAACCTGGCTTCCTGACAACTTGGCTTCATCTGCTTATTACATGTAACACATAACCTCCTTAATATTACACGTAGCGTGTTTAACTGCTTAATTTACTTTGGGAAATATTGCCAAGTGCAGCTATTCTGTTGACATATCATTTGCATGATAAACTTGTATGCTTTAAGCCACGAATAGGATGCATCTGTGAGCTATCCATCCACAACTTCACAATCTCCCAGCAGCACAGGATCTTCACACCTACAGTTGGAGCCCCACATCATGTCTGGGGAGAGAAGGATCCCTTCTCTGGGAAAGCAGACTAGTGCCTTGTCTGCATCAAGGAATCAGATGGGGTAGTTCTGAAATAACTTCCTGTGCAGACGTTCTCTTTGGACTGGAAATGGCTTATATTTTTAATCACTCCAAACAGCTATTTTTGCTTGGATACGACTGGAAATGACATTTCTTGCTTAGACAAAGAGCTATTCCGGCGTATCCCCTGCTGTGTGCTCACTGCAAGGAGCCTGCAGCTCGGCCTAGGGCAGAACTTCACATGCACAAGTGTATCAGTGGGTGGGAGCAGCCCAAACCCTCCCACCCTGGACCCCACATCCACCCCTTGGCTCCTCTCCAGGCTCCTTTTCTTAGCATTGTGAGTGTCTATATGCACCATTTTGATGTAGCAGACGTTGCTCTGGTGCCTATCAGCACTAACAAGCACTGCTCCCTCCATGCCCTGCTCTATGGGGCAGTGTCACCTCCTTGCTCTCCATCATATTAGGCTTGCAGTCATGCAGTGCCCTGTAAAGCTTCAAGGCCTTTGAAAACCGAGGGCTGACATCTTGAAGTCTAATTTGACATGTTTCCAACAGGGGAAGCATTTATTATATTAGACAAGTTGATGCAGCTCTCAGGTTGGGAATTGCACTTATTTGCTGTAATAATGGTGTAAAGTCCTCTTCTTTTTATTGTGTTATCTCTTTTTAATCATGCAGAGACGCTCCCCAGTAATTTTAATCAAAGGCTCAAGCATCACTTATCTGAAAACTAATGACTCAACTCAATGAGAGGAGAAACTTTGAAGAGCTCGCAATTGAGCTGGGAGGAGTGAAAAAGGAGAGTTTATTCGAAACTTTGTTCTTTCGTTAAGGTGTGTCATTATTCCACCTGATTTTAGCTGGGGAGCCTTTGTGTGTGCTGGGAGTGAGACAGAGCTGCAGCTTGCTGCTTTTCCTGACCGTGCCACATTTAGCAACAGGGCTGACGAAAGCAGACGTACTTTCACAGGAAAGACATTTCCATTGGAAAAAGATGGTTTGGTCAAAACTGTTCTTTTCTTGAGAGAAAAATGCAAAATCTTCTGATTTTTTTTTTCCTCTTTGATGAGAACATTTGTAAAGATATTCGTCTTGGCATTAGCACTTTCATCTTGAATACCGTTTCTAACAAGAAAAGGAAGGATCTTTTGTTTTTCTTTGACTCAAAACAGAAATTCCTGTGGAAGCCTCAAAAATTTGTCATCAGAAACCCAAAAGGCTTTGGTTTGTAAACATAAACCTTCTATTCACCACTCATTCCTGCTATTTTCACAGAGGAAGCTCATTGTCTACGTTGGAATTTAATTGTTCTGCTTTACATTTCTCTGTGGGCAAATCCTATAGAGCTCCTGATTCAGAGACAAACTCATTTGGTGCTGCACAAAAGGGATCTGCTTGTGGGTTTTGCTATGGCATTGCTCTTTGTAGGTCAAGATTATAAAAAATGGTGCTCAGCTTGTGCTGAAGCGTGCCTCCAGCTGCCAGGGGCTGGCACCTTTCCCAGCAATCAGGCCTTTTTAGGTTTAGATTTAGAGAATCTTTTCCACAAGTCCCTCCTTACTTTCCTGCAGCTCTGCACAACTGTGGCACGAGCAGAAGTGTGAACGAAAACCTCCTTCAGTGCTGTGGGGGGAGGAGGAGATGTAGGAGTGAGCATTCATCTTTTGATGCACCGTTCTATAAAGAGCCATGTATTTCAGACTTGCTGTAGTAGGCAATCTGAGAAAGACTTCGCACGAAACCCTGCTCATGACATGGCAGTAGAGAACAAAAGTCTGTAGCCATAATGCTGCTGCTGCAGTTTGAGCTTCATCCACCACTTTTGTCCTATGGGACAAGAATGATTTTCCTTTTGATGGGAGACCATGGACTAAGAGATCTCTTGTCTTCAACATCTTCCTTTGGTCCTAGGGATGAAGGGGAATGCTCAACAACACCCCATGTCTGAGCTGTTCAGCTGCTTCCAGTAGGCACTTGGCATACTTGGACATGTACTCGTAGGGAACCACACTGCTTCCAGTTCTCCATTTTGGGCAAATGGATTCTTTGCAGGGGTGCAGAATCTGCAGTCAACCCTGGTGTTGGCGAGTGCAGGGATAGCTCCCCTTCACCCTTCTCCTCCTGCCCTCTTTGCAGGGACCGTGGTAAAAAGATGTGTGCTGCACAGTGGGGGTGACTTCTCTGCCTCACAGGATGTTTTCAAGGTGTTAAATACAGCCTTGGTGATAGCATCCAGTGGGGCACTGTTTGCTTTGCAAGGACCTCATTAACACACAGACCCAGGGAAAGAGGGATTCCTCTCCAAGCAAAAACCATGAAAGTGCTGCTGTTAGAAGTGATTGAAACTAAAATGATAGCTGCTCTGAAGGAGCTGTACTTTTGCAACGATGTCTCTCTTCTCTTTCAGTGTGGTTTGGCAGACTCCCCTCCATGGGCCTCTTTGTATGCTGCATTGAGGAGCTGTCTTGTTTTCTATTTCGGTTCTCCCAGCTTTTGCCTGTGGGTTCCCATCCTCCTCTCCAGGAGCTGTTTAGAGGTGATTTATGGCTGCTGGCAAGCCAGAACCAGTGGGAGCTCCTGGGATGGAGATGGCTGCCTGCTTTGCCATGCTGATCAGTGTCAGCCACGCGCAGCCAGTATTGCCAGATGGCAGTGCCATTATCCATCAGAGTGCATCTCCGAGCAGACGGATGCTACATACACACTTTGCAACCGTGGTGGCATTATTGTTGCAATTACCGTTGATGCTGTTTATAAGCATCATATTAACATAAACACAGCACTGCGATAATGAACACAAGCCGTATTTAGCATGATTGCTGATGTAATAATTAATGACCTCTATCAGTAACATTATCTGCTGTTATAACTAACGATGCAACGGTAGCTTGTCTTGATTACTAAAGGAAGTAGAGTTTGGGGAAAGGTCAGTGTGAGTCAGAGCCCAAGGAAAGCAGTAGGACTTGGAGATCATGCCAAGCTTCAGAGAAAATTGTCATGGGAGAGTGAAAACTGGGGACATCAAAGAAATGGATCCTGGGAGAAGCAGGCAGCAGTTTGGGCTTGTAGCTCCTCTCGGGTGCTATGGCTCTGTACCAGCTCTTTTTGAGACAGGGCTCGCAGCTTTCTGGGCTTGGTTTTCAAGGTGGCCAGAATAGCTGAACGAGGTGTGTGGTTGGTATCTTAGTGCCAGAGCAGAAACTCGCCCGCGCTCTCATTTCAATTCTGCTTCTGACCTGCTGTGTGACTTTCCATGAATCTGTGCCTCCATCTGTCTTGTCTTTTTTTAAGGCAGCCTTTTTTTGGGGCCAGGACTTGGCTGTGTGTCTATATGCAGCTCCTAGCACAGTGGGACGCGGAGCCTGGTAGAACCTCTAGATCTCATAGTGATGCTGGTAGTGGGAGATGACTGGAGATGCTGATTTGGAGCTCTAGATCTGACAGCAGCCCAGGAGCAGGACTGGTCTGGCTACCCTGAAACACTGAGATGGGATTGAGTCTGAGCTGGTTACCATGCTCCAGGCTCACTGGAGGGCTGACTGCAGCATGAGGTAATAGGTGTTTGGATTTTTATTCCCCCTATAAATATTATGAGTAGTATCATATATACATGGTAAGTACAATAAGTTGTATTACTAAGAAAGTGAAAGATGTCTAACTTGAAGTGCACAGCTTTCTTGTGCCCAAGTCAGAGTGAATGAAACTCATTCCAGCTTTGAGAGAAGGACCTATTTTCCACTTGAGGTGTAAAGTTCTTGAGTTATGTTTAGAAGTGACTAATTTTGCTGACAGAGAAAGCAGCAAGCAGGTCTCAAGCATCCTTCTGCCCAGTCTGTCATGCAGGAGCACATCCTAGGTGCTGAGCCCCAGAAAATGGCAAAGGCCAAGAATAAGCTCTTGGTGGGAGAATGGGCATCTTCTGAGTGCCACTGTATGGGATGAAGCCCTGAAAGCTGCGTGGCACCAAGGACTCTTCCCTGCAAAGTTGTGCAGACCTGGGACAGACTGAGAGAGAAGGAGATGTTCAGAGGTTGGCTGGATGAGGACCTGAGCTGACACAGAATCTGCCTGAAGTTCCTATGAGAGGAAATCAGACCTCTTGAGGTCCCTGAAACCCCAAATGATGCTGTGACATTTGTAAAAATCCCTTCTGATATGCACTTCAGGCATTTAGATATCTTGGAAAAATCAGGGCTAGCTGGCAACTTTCTGCTCAAATAAGCTGCTTTGGGAAACCCAGAGTAAGATATAAATGGCTCTGGAAAATATTTCCCATCTATATATATCAAATGTAATAGGAGAGCTGGAGGTTCCTGCCCTATAAAACAACATGAGAAAGATTCATGGCATGGCTTTTATCCTCCCTCCCCCAAGAACTTCTTGGTTTCCCACTGTTTTGTTAATGTGCATTGATTATGTTGTGAGGAGTTTACTGCACCCTTAGAAAGTCATTTAGAGTTTTATTGGGCTGGCTTTAAATACTGAAAGTAAGTCATTACCCTGGCCCACTGGGGCTGTGCCTGAGCTTAATATTCAGGAGGAGGAGATGACAGTCCAGTGGTGGGGGCTGGTGGTGAATACCCTCCCAGGAAGCTTTATCTTGAAGAAAACAAATGGGTTAAGCAGGGCTCATTAAAGCACATTGCTGTGAGTATGCAGGACTCACCTAATTTCCTCTTCACCCTGCTTAATCAGTTAATAATAGGACAGCAATAGGAATTCAGACCCGATGATGATGCATGCCTTCGAACAGAACTGGCTGTGTAGGCAAAGCCCCTCTCTTCGTGCTGTGACAGGGGATGAGGGATTTTTCACTGAGGGATTTTCATTGAAGATCAATGGGACTTGGCTGTCTGCCTCTCGTCATAAAATGGGACGTCTCCCCTTCGAATCAGATAAGTACTGATGAGACGTGTTGGCAGTTCCCCATCAAACAGAAGGGGAAATGCCTTTTCTTAGAGCGTAGGATTTGGCTGGACCCGAATCTTGGGATGGGCCATTAGCCAGGAAAGCAGGAAACCCTTTTTGGAAGGTCCATTCATGGTTTTGTTGCTTTGCAGTGCATTGCTGCAGGAGGAGCGCTTGGGTTTCTGGTTCATGCATTCACAGTAATGATAATAATGATAACTGTCATATTGCTGGTAAGACACGGAGCTCCACAGCTGCACTTCAGTCCCTCCCAGCACACATGCAAGCACTGAAGTTGGGATCTCCATCCAATGGCTCCCAGAGGCTCACAGATCTGAGCTCTGTGCCTTGTTCTATTGGGTCTGTACAGAAACTGAGATTTCTGGAAAATATCTCCCCTCACCCTGTGAGTACCAGTTTTGTTGCTGAGCGTTCATTTCTTTTCTTCAGGAAGACATGAATGAAATGCTTCTCTTTGGGCTGATGTTAAACTGTTGTTTTTTTTTTTTTTTCTGAGCAGAGCTTTCTGGGTAAAAATTGTCACCTGGAACACTTCTGACAGAAGAATCAAAATGGGTTTAGTCAAAGTATTTTGCAAATTCACGTTGAATTGTGACAGCGAACAAAGAAACCTCTGCACAACACCTGGCATTCTGCCTTCCAACATTTCCTAAGTGAAATAAGCCTTAATTCTGAAGGACTCTCTTTTTTTGACACTTAATTCCTTTTCACTAAGCCACACGCACACGTATATAAAATGCATAAACATGAATGAATCTTTTCAGTCCGAAGAACAGACTTTATTCTTATCGAAATGGTTTTCTCAGTATTTGTACTGCAGCCAAATGACACCCAGGTATTCACATCCACTCAGATGCTTGTGACCTCCTTTTTGGCTGCAGGACCCCTGCGTTCTGTGATGGGTTTGTGATTGGACTCAATGATCCTAATGGTCTACTCCAACCTTAATGATTCTGTAGTGAGGAGCACGGTTTGCTGGGCATGGTGGGGATGGGTGGATGGTCGGACTTTGATGATCTTTGGGCTATTTAATGATTCTGTGATTTGCCCTCCTTTGCTCGGGGGTGCCAGCCCAGCCTTGGTGTCCATTCTCTAAGAGCCTTTTTCCACACCAGCCTGCAATCACCTGCTCTACTACATTTTTGAAGGCAGGAACTCTGCAGATTCATTAAGTTATGCTGAATCCATCCCTGGCAGGGTGGATGTGAAAGCCCCCAGTTCCCCACTGAGGGCAGCCAACTCATTTCATCCAAGAATTTTTGCCTCTGTCCCCTTTGAGGAGGACTGAAAAGCCCTACAGAATTCCCAAATTCATTTATTTTCAGGCCGGTTGGAGGTGGCTGTGGGCAGTGAACGACCTGACCTGGATTTCTACTCTCCCCTGGCTGAGGAGCTGCGCTTGGCTGCTGCCTAATTACATCCAGGCGTGTGTTCTGTGGAGAGCTGGGCTCCAATCTCAGCTTCTAAATAAAGCTGTTTGCAGGGTGTGGAGCAAGAGGAACAAACGGCCACAGAACTATTAGTGCTGGTGTGGGAGTTAATGGGTCTTAAAGAAATCCTGTTTTCGCTGGACCTGCGTGTAGCAGTGGTCTATTGAACTGTAGCCTCTCCCTCCTCTGTTTAAAGTCACTTAATATTTTATGAACATCTGTAAGACAAGGCTCTAGTTTCCATCTCCTCACCAGGTCTTGCCATTTTTATCATGCATTAAATGCTTTATGGCAGCGACTGTGAAACCTTTAGAAGTGCTTCTTGTGCAGCCTTCCTCACTGCCCTCTTGTAAAGGTGATGGTCAGCATCTGGTCCAGTGTTTCTTATGTTGCAGGTGGCATTTGAAATGTCTCTGCTGGTGGCCCCATTCAGTCACTGGAACAGGTTGTCTAGGGAAATGGAAAGTCTACACGCCTGGAGGTTCTGAAGACATTCATGGATGTGGCAGCAAGGGACGTGGAATAGAGATGGGACTTGGTAAGTCAAGCTGATGGTTGAACTTGGCAATCATTTCCAGCCCAGGTGATTCTGTAATTCTGTGATTAAGCAAGGCAAGTCCCTGCTTGAAGAACTTTCCTAGGTTTGATCTGGCCCTACCTGCAGGAAGGCAGCGATAGCTGGTGTTGCTGGGGAGGATGCGGTGTTGCATGACGTGAGCTGTGTTTGCTCAGCAAAGGTTTAGGGCGGCATTAATGGGGATGATGGATGCACACAGATGTACATCCTGACAGATCTGAAGCTGCAATAGCCAGGGGAGCACCATGCTGGGGTACCCATGGTGTCTCTTTCCTCCTAAATGAATCCTAAATTGGCAGTGATATAAGAGGGAGGGAGGCAGAGATTTCTGGTTATAATTCCCATGTCAGTGAGCTTATTTTGACTTTCTGTGAAGAGTTTTGTTACCAATTTATTTCTGGGGTGTTTATGAGGTTCAGCTCTGAAATTACAGATGTGGGAATGGACCTGTGATAGTGGAATGGACTTGAGCAAGTGTGATAGGTCCAGAGGATGGGCAGCTATGAATGCTCCTAGCCTGGAACTTACAGGAATGCTGTGCTGGCTACACTTGGACTGTGTCTGTAGGGAATGAAACATCTCCCATTGGCTTTCCTTTCTCCATCCCAGAGTGGGCCTGGCCAGGAGAGGTGAGGAAAGAGAGCAGGAGAAGTTTGGCAGAAGTAAGCAGCTGTTTGAGTCTACCCCAATGGTCATGCTGCTTTGCTCTTATCTATCATAGAATTGTTAACACTGGAGAAGACCTCTAAGATCATCTAGTCCAACAGTCTAGTTTTGCAGGGCAATAGAAACCCTACAGCAGGGGCAACAACTCCAGGTAGTTGTCTCCTAGAAGTTCATGCTGACATCCTCCAAAGACTCTGGAAGATGGCTTGTGTCTCTTTGACTTTCCAGCTGCAAAGAACACTAAGAGAACAAGCACAGATGTAGAATAGGATTTAAAATACACAAACATAGGTATTCACACTCAAAAGAGTGGTTGGGCTGCCCAGGGAGTGGTGGAATCACCATCCCTGGAGATGTCCAGGAACCATGGAGATGTGGCACATGGATCAATGGGCACAGTGGGCTGGGGTTGGACTTGGTGATCTGAGAGCTCATTTCCAACCTTAATGATTCTATGAAATATCATCCTAAGAGTTCCTGTGCTTCTGTTTAATCACAGGGCTGGTGTCTGGGGAGTGACATGTCCCCAGGCTCATGTCTCATTGCCTCCACATTCTGCCCACAGGACCTCACTTGGACATGGGGGTCACGGAAGGACCTGAGCTGCCAGGGTAGGTCCCAGCACCAGACTTCTGGGCCTTACCTTCTTCTGGGTGCTGTACCCCAAATTTGACATGGAGAATTAGGCACTGAAGGGTTTGTGAGCAGGGCTAGGATCCTATGAAAAGCCAATTTGCTGAGAGGCACCCCGGCTGCTTATTGTATCTGGCAAAACCTCTCGCAGCACCTCAGGGGAGACACAAGCTTGAAATCTTAATTAAAAAGCAGGAACCAGGGTTTCATGCTAGGCTGATATTGTGACTCTCTTCTCTTTATGGACGATTCTCATGCAAGCTCCTACTGTGCCTGTGGAATTGCTAATTTAAAGGAAGCTACAGATTTGTGCAGAGCAGGGCCTGTGTCAGCAGTGTTTAACATCAGGAGAACAGAGGTGTGTGCTGAGTGCCTGGGCTGATAGGAACTTTCTTCTTGTTTTTCTCCCTGACATCTACTTCAGAAACCACCTGAAGGAACCTTGTCATGATCTAGGGCATGTGGAGAGAGCACTGATAAACCACACCATCACCATACAGCACTCTGTTAACACCCAAATAGTGATGAGCTCTGTTTAAGAAACCTGTGATTGACTTTTTGCTTTGATACAAGCCTTGATGGAACTTTGGGAAGCCAGACTGATGCTGTCTGATTTGGGCCAGTCAAACCAGGCTGCGGTGTCAGAGTTGTCCATGTTCCAGCTGAAAATGGACTGAGTGGATTGGTCTCTGCAAAGGGCTGGCTCTCTTTTAATCTCTAATTAGGGATGCGCAAGCTTCTCTTTTGATGCATGACTTTGAAAAATTGGACTTCGTTGCTTTAGTTTCTGTGTCCCTGGAAGAACATAAATTCTTCTGACCCATTGGATCTGTGGCTGGAAAGAGACTGAGAAGAAACTTGGTGGTGATGGGAAAGTTTTATCAAGCCTGAAAGTGCAGGAATGGTTCAGAAGGAACCCCATTAGCCAGAACTAGGGAGTCTTCAGTGACCCATGGGGACCCAATAGCTCCTTCATGGATCCCATCTCACCCTGCCCCTTTGGGCCTTTGGCCCAAAAAAACCCTGGCCTGGGTCTTTGGCCAGGAATGACTTGCACTTCCCTGCAGAGATTCAAGGAAGATTTAAGTTCAGACCGATGCCAAAAGCGGATGAAATTCAAGATAAAGCTCTCTCCCCCCTTGTGGAGGAAGAGCTTTCAGACAATGCCTAATTTAATTGTGCGGCTCACTCCGGGGTGTGTTGTGGAGACCAAAAGCAGAAAAGGGTTCAAAAAGTCATTAGACAAACACGTACAGAAAAGAGCCATCAAGGGCTGTTAAATACGACTGCTGTCCAGGTGCATCTGGCTCAGGAAGGCCCCGAGCTGCAGGCTGTCAGGATCAGGAAGGGTTTATGGCCATGTGCATGCCCTGTTGCTGTGCAGGAGGCACTTCTGATCTGATCCAGGAAGCTCTTCTCATCCCTTATCACAAATGGTCTTTGCTACGAGATTAGAGATCAATCAGAATGGGAGCTGGAAGGAAATTCAGCCTGGATCTGACTTTGTTGCTGGTTCCTCACAGGAAGACAAGCCCCAGACCCAGCTTTGGGCGTAACTGTTTTTTTTTTCTTTGTCCAAGCAAAGCTCAAAGTCCATCCCCCAAATATTCAACTTTGCAGAATCTGCAGAGCAGTGCATGGAAAAGAACCCCCCTCCTTTTAGCACCGCGATGGGGCACGTGGGTACGGAGCTGTGCAGCTTTTCTCTGGGGCCCAGGAGTGCTTGAGCATCTTCAAGCTGCACAGTGAGCAGACAGGCACAGGCTGCTGTGAGGTGTTTGTGCGCAGTAATGTCGTTTCCAGACAGAACAGGCCAGCGGTGAAGTAGGTTGATGGATTAGTCTATCATCTCAGTGAAGCGAGGTTTGCGTCTGCCTAAGGGCATGGCTGCAAATGAGCCCCTAATGGATTCTTCTCCTAAAACTTCTCTGTAATACAGAAATAGCTGCATCCCTTAGAAGTGGAAAAGGGGGAGAGAGAGGCTTTGAGTCACTCCAGTGGAAAAGGATGGCAGAGCCCCATAGTGGGGAGGAGAGTGAGGAAACCCCTCCTGCTGCTTCCTGGGTGATGCTGAGGCAGAGTGGGGACTGCTAACAGGGAGAGGTGGCCATCCCCACCTTGCACCCAAACTGCTTCTCTAATTCTTGTTAGCATTTCTACATTATAACATATCACAATCATTAATACCTCCCAAATCCCACCTCTAAGGAACACTATGCCTGGCAGGAGGAATGCACATTCCTCTACTTCCTTCTCCAATCCCACAGTCCTCCCTTCCACAACATCTCTGTACCTGGGACCCCCAGTTTGGCTCAGATCTGGGACAGGAACGGCTGCTGGCCTCAGCAGGTGGCTTCTCTCCTCGAGCTGTCTCATCTGCAGCCACTTCTGTGTCACCTCCCCATGAAGCAGCCCTTCTTATCCCACTGGTTTAGCAGAAGATGCAGCACTGCTGTTTTCGTGCATGGTCAGCATGGTCGAGGACTGGGAGATGCTCATAGTGCCATGTTGTTTCTTGATGTCTGCAAACAAGCAAGTTATCATCACCTGCTCCAGGATGGCTTTGGCTTCGAACAGTTTTTGTTGGCTTTTACATCTCAGTGACTCTCACTCACTTATCTGGTCCTCCTGCCTCTCTGTCCAGGCAGGATTGAGTGTTAGCCCTCCATAAAGGATTTGGCTTACAGATGAGTCTTACTGCCTTTTTTTTTCTGATGAGCTCAAAAGATGTCCATTGGGAATTACAAGAGCTGCTATGAGAGAGGTTCAAAGCTGCCCAGCGCAGAGCAAAGACCCAGGTCTTGTTCATCTCCCTGGTGAGGCTCCCCCAGAGCTGCTCTCTGAGCATCTTCCCTGTCCCTGTGACAGTGACCATCCCTGGCATAGCACAGACCTGCTAAGCAGACCCTGGATGTGACCGCTGAGCCAGGCTGGCCACCTGGGGCCAGGTGCATTGCAGCAGGGCTGGCAGCACCACATGGGGAGCATGGAGCCATCACAGCAATACCCTCCAACAGGTGCCATGGAGCTCAGGAGGCTTCAGCCAGGGGAACGGTGTTTTGTGCAGGGCTGGTTTCTTTGTTCTCCCTTTTCTTCCATGGCTGTGATTTGGCTTTTTCCCCACAGTCCTCTTGGACCTACCCATCTTTTTGCATAAACACGCTGTATTCTCCAATCTTGGTGGGATGTGAATATCGACCCTCAGGTCCCCCACTGCCTGCCCAAAGTGAGCACTGTGCTTCCTGCATGGAGCTGGGCAGACATGGGCTGCAGGAATTGCTTTTCTATTGCTCAGCTGGAGATCAGCCCCATAGCTTACTACAGCCACACCACCCTCCCTTGTGCCAAAAATGTGATTCAAGGAGGGAAGAACACTTCTAATTGTTTTCAGGTCACAGCGACAATCTTGAGTCTTGTACAAAGTCTGGCAGTGTGTTACTTTGCAAGGAATCTTTCTCATCTGCCAAATGGTTTCTTCCCCACTTTCCTCCATCATGTTTATGGACTTGCAGCCGTGTGCAGGTATCGCTGTGTCTCAGTGGGAGGTGGGAAGCCCAGCTCGCTCTTCGCAGTAAGCGCCTGATTCATCACCTTTAATTCCTTTTGCCATTTGCCATAATAACAATAATCAAAATGAATTAATTTGGTGTTAGCGGAGAAAGAACATTGGAATTGCACGGGGATGGTGTTGCAATCAAATAAGATACGTGTCTGTTTAAAGTGAGATCTCTCTCTTCCCCTTTCTAATACCTATCTATCAACAGCTGCAGTTTATTCCCAAGGACAGACTATCGTATTAATACAACTTATAGATATTCTAAGATGTTTTCCATCTTTCTGCTTGTTCTAAATATTTTAGTAAACATAAAGTGGATTTCTTCCAGTCATCCTTCCTTAGAACGAGGCAGATGATAAAAACTGTAGTTTCCCCACAACAAACATACCTTTTTATGGCTTATTGGGAATTGAGCAAAATACATCAATTAGATGATCATGTGGAGCTGCTTCTTGTTTATGGGGTAATAACTCCAGGCAGACAGAAACAAACTCTCTGGGTATATGGCTGGAGTGTTTATTAGCTAAAGATGTGTTTATATGAGGCTTAACAGGAAGCATCATCAATTTATTATTAATGCTAGACAAAGGTCAGCTCTAATAAATGATGGATACATCTAAAATGGGTGCCAGATTTAGGGACCTGCCTAGATAAATTCTAAGATGCTCAACCAACAGTTTCACGTTGCTGTTAGAACTCAATGGCCTGGCCATTCAGGTGCCTTGGGCCCATTCAAGCTCTGGTGGCTTTTTTGTGCCTTTTGGGAGGATTTTTGTATTTCAGTCTAAGCCAGCTGCTGGCAGCACCCTTATCTCCTCTTCAGAACACTCCAATCCTCCTCCTGCTATGTCTCCCCTTCCATGAAGGCTCCACAGCCAGGACAGTGAAGCAGGAGGCAGAAAATTGGCCGCTGGCGCAGAGCATTGCCCTGAGCCATCCCTACCTCTCGTCTCTATTTTCTTCCCATCATTCGGAGACGAACTTCATGGAGGAAATATGAAAGAAACAAATTAGAATTGCCTCGCTGGTGTGACAGCGAGGAGAGCTCTGAGCTGGAGGAGCTGAATGGAATGATAAATCCCATCACTTAAACCGCGTAATGAATTTTCGTGGAGATTTGTCTCAGTTTAAAGAGAGGGGGGAAAAGTATGAAATTCTCCTCCGATTTTGCAGAAGGGTTGCAGGCTGCTCTGACTGAAATGTGTAAATCTGAAGAGTTTGTGCTTGCAGTGCATCCGGATAGGTTCCCCACCGTTAATAGTCCTGGGTGCAATTTTCAGTGAGATGCCAAATCACCTTTGCCTCTCCTGGCGTTCGGTCTAATAACATTATTTTGTTCAAGGAGCCTGTGAGACACGTTTCAGGAGTAATTCTGCAGCTAAATATAGAAAAGAGGATTTTTTTTGCATTACAACAAAACACTTTAGTGCTGTGAGGACTTCGGTGGAGGGGTTGGAAAATCCTTTGCCATTGATTTGTTGTGTGACCTTGGATAAACCTCTGTTTATCTTCTTCTTCTTCTCCCTGATACTCTGATGTATTCAGGTTTCAAGGCCTTCAGGGCAGGAGCCAGTTTTTGTTGTGTCCTCTGTAACATGCAACACCTCACGTGCCAGGCTTATCCAGATCCATTACAGACCAACAGGTAGATGTGGATATACCTTATTTTTATGACATGTAACACAGCTATAGATGTCCAACTTTAGCAGAGGTACCATGAATTAGACCCCAACTGCTGCTGCAGTGTTGGATTTTCCATAACAATCCAACCCCTAGCAGAAGGACAAACCCAGAGAAGCACCATCTGAGTTTCCAGCAGCTCACACCTTCATTTCCACATCAGAATAATAAGCCACGCTATTATTGGTATTATTATTTTCATGAGAATCCCAGAGAAAGAGCCCTACAAGTTTCCTCTTGTTGGAATGGAACTCTGTGCATGAACAAGCCTACAAATATGTGCTAGGAAAAATCTGTAATAACTGATATTCCCTCAGGTAACAGACGAATGCTCCTCTGTGTTCAGACAATGTTTTTCTTGCTTTACTGCTGTTTTTACCCAGAAGTGGGAGTTGGCTGTCCTGACTGTTGCAAACCAGCAGATTTTAAAGGAATCCTGAGAATTATCTTCAAAAAGCAACATTTTCATTAAAAAAAGGGAGGGGGAGGGGGAGAAAGAAAAGAAAAAGGACAGATTCATTCCAATTTCTGCACACCCCCTCAGGCTGCTGACAGGACAGCAAATGGCCAAGTCTCACCAAGGTAAGTTTTAAGGAATAGTCAGGAGAGCATCGCTTCCAGCTCCTGGATGCAGAGGAACTCGCAGTGGGTCAGCCCTAAGGACGCACTCCCATCCCCTCTCCTGGTCTCAAGAACACTGTGTGTTCCCCCAGACACCCCAGAGCAGCTCCCAGCAGCAGCCATCTTCCCTCAATCCCCATTCACAGCGAAGATTCAAACATTCCAAGCCCATCCATCCAGTCCAACGGCGGACAATTAGGGATTTGTGGCACGAGGTACATTAGTTACATTGATTTGGCTTTGCAGCTCCAGCCGAGCTACCTTTAGCTTCATGCAGTACATTAATGGGAGCAATGGGCATGACAACTCCTACACACAAAGGCACCAGGCCACTTACAGCTGGTAAATGAACCTTGGAACTTACATAAAGCAGAAGGTAATGAAGAGTAATAGAAGTTTTAAGCAATTCATTTTTCTCTCTCGTTCTCCTTCCCACCTTCTCCTTTTCCCATTTTCCTTCACCCCTTCCTTTCAAGTGCTAAGGCAAGCAGCCGGGTCTCGCTCAATGCATGTCCCAAGGGGACAATGTCCTGGTTGTCATTGCCGCTGCACCACTTCTCCAAGCCTCAAAGTGCTGCAAAATACTGGAGGAAAAAAAAGAAAAAAGTGGGAAGTGCTTCTTTTAGTTTAAACAATATTCAGAATACTCTGGAATTCATGAATTCGAGAATTAGAACAACAAAGTCAATTGTCTTATTTTTCTTTCTCTGTTTTTCCCTGGCAGGGCAATGTAAATGGGACTTCACCCCATCTCCACCTCCTAACTTGAGACCGTGGCTTGAGAACAGTAGGAACTGCTCATGGGACAGCCCAGAGATGTGTGTAAGTATGTGTCTGTTCATCTGTACTCCATTTCTGTTGCTTGGTTTGGACTAGTGAATATGGGCATGAGGTTTCCAGGATGAAGCTCAGCAGCTCAATGGAAAACTTGCCTAAGAAGCTGTGATTGTGGGGACTGAACGTCCCCGGGGAGACAGACAGTTTGGTTTTGGGAGGATGGTTTCCTACACGGGATGTGTCCAGGCAGTGGGATGGAGCAGAAGGATCTGCTGCAAGGTTTTGGGTGGGTGAGGTCTGTGAAGGGTAAATTAATTCTGTGATTCAGCTGCCAGTAATGGCTTACAACATGACGTTAGGGCAGCTATTCTGCTCCTCAGCCTCAGCAAGACTTCATGCAGTGAATACAACCTTGGCTTTGCTTGATGCATTGATGAGCTGAGACTGGGGGTGTAGTTGCCTCCCATCCAAAAACCTAAAAACCTTTCCCCAAGGAAAAGGCAGAAGTGTCTGCAATGCAATGTCTCAGCTGAGTGGAAATGGGAAGACTGAAAGCCAAAGAAAAAATTCAGCAAATCCCCTCAAAAATACAAATTTAATTTGTTACTATTTCCTGAACCTGGAAACCTCCTTATGTGAAAAGGCAGAATCAAGAAAGCATTCCATGGCACACATGGATTGGAAGTCTTGAATTTTCACTCTTGATTTAGAGACAACGTAAGAAAGCAAAACCATTCCAGCAGCCTCATCCCTGCTCAGGAGTGTATTCTCACCCAACTGCTGTGGCACTGCTGAGGGTTGGCAGCAGCAGCAGCTGGCAGCTCCTCTGGTCCACGCTCTGATGGGATCCCAAGCAGAACATCATCCCATTTCCTTCTGCAAAATGGAAACTGCTGTTCTATGTGGATTGAGCTGTGAAGCACGAGGGTGGTTTGTTGTGAGTACAGCTGAAATTCACTCTCCTACCCAGGAAACAGGAGGGCATGGCACAAAGTAGTGCTCTTGCAAATTACACTTTCCTTTATTTGAGCTCTAGATTATGGAACTGAAATTAAATTTAAACTCTTTGCAGAAAGGTAATTTTTCCTAATCACTCACACTGCTGCACAGATCTCTACAACTTGATTACATTCTAATTAGATTAATTGGATGGAGAATAATTTCTTTCTCCAAGAAGATCAACTACAATAGACAAGCAATTCTATAGATTCTGCAGGGGAAAAAAAAAGGACAAAAAAAACCCCCAACCCTCATTCAAAGCTTTAAAACCAAAGCATAAAATATGCAGTAATTATTAAAGAGTTTATGAGTGTATGTGGATGAGCTTGGGTGTTTTTTCCCCTTTCCCCTCTGTCATCATTTTCCCTCATGCTCTCCCCCTTTTTCTCCTGCCTATAAAATGAGACAAGGAATTCCAATTCCTTCATTGATTTTTGAGATAAAAATTTAAGAAACTCACGTAACAAAAGGTTGCACTCCTGCATTCTGCATACAAAATGGATTGCCTTTGTTACAGGGGCAGAAAATATTGAACTGTATGATGCTGTGAGGTCTCTGGCCTGAATACTAATAGTCGTTACTTACCAGAAATGAACACAAGCCTAGGAGGTTCAGCATCTTAGCTTGGCTTTGGCATCTTAATTAAAACAGTGAGTAATGGGCTTGGGGCTCCAAAAGGGGCCTGGGACTCCATTTCCCTGCCTGTCCCAGTATCTCTGGATGCATCTGGTTGGGTAGCACATATAATGAAGAAATGCTGTACTATGGGGACAGTGAGACCCTGGCACTGCTGCCCAGGGAAACTGTGGCTGCCCCATCCCTGGAAGTGCTCAAGGCCAGCTTGGATGGGGCTTTGGGGTCTATGGGAGGTGTCCGTGTAAACAGCAAGGGAACTAAGTGGTATTTAGAGGCCTCTTCCAACCCAAACCATCCTATGCTATGACCTCTGTAGCTATGAATTCATCCTTGCATGGAAAGCATGGTCATTGAGCAACGCGGCTCTTGCCAGCAATACGCTTAGCATGGATGGGAAATCCTGGGCTGAAACGTGAACGTTGGCAGCTGGGGACCCACGGGGCTGCATGCAAACTCGCTGCTGAAGCTCCTGATGCCTCTCAGCACTGGGGTGAGCAGCGTCAGGGCCTGTTAACTTCTGGCAAGGATGCGGCAGCACCTCAATTGCTCTCCGCTGACTCTTCAAAATCCATCTGTGATTAGAACAGAAAAGAAATTTTGCCACTTGACCTTCAGTATGCCCAAGCAGGTTAATTATAAAGGAGCAAAAGGGACCAGATATGTTCTGGTAACTCTCGGGTCAGTGCTACTCTTTCCCAACTGGCCTACAAGACTGCTGAGGAAACGCACCTTCCTGCTGCTCAAGGAAGGAGCAAATTGTACCTGTCTGAAGCTGCATTTAAGATCATCACTGCTAAATGATACAGCGTGGATCCTTCTTCCTTTTAACTTGCAGCCATTTGTTTCGCTGTGAGACAGGCAACAGATTTATGCTTCACTAGTTCAGCGGCTCCGCAAGGTGTTGGGCTGCTTTGTGCTGAATGCTAAGTGAGCTCTGGAGTTTGAAATATGAAAAGTATTTGGATAAGGCAGATAGGCCACCTTGAAGACATAATCCACAGGAATAATGACAGGGCCACGCAAAGCCAAAGCAAGTACTTAAATTAATAGCAAGAGATCTATTAAAGGGATTAGCCACATGTTGTAACACTTACAATGCTTTATCTCATGGTGGTTATGGCAGGAACTATATATTACCCCAAAACAAATGGCTAGGGGATGATTTATAGCTTAGAGAGGGTGGAAAAAAGCTTCGCAGCCTTGAATTTCCAAACCCTGAGCTTTGGCTGGGGGTGAGGACAGTGGCTCGGCCCCCAGGGCACACCTCCATTTGGGATCGAGATGTGCTGGAGGTTGCTATACCAGAGCCATCCTGGAGCTCCTGCCCTGTGCATCTGCCTCAGCTCCAAAGCACCCCCAAACCCATGCCATATTGTCAATACTATACAATAACCACGGACACAAGCGCTGCCTTTATTTTCGAAGGGCAGCTGTGGTTTTGAGGGCTCTCCTTTTCCAGGGAGCAATCTTTGGGGGAGGCTCATTGCCCTCCATGCCCACAGCATTCCTGTGCTGGGCAGAGCTGCATCTCCACGGCTCATCATGTTGAAAGACTGTGAGTCACTCCTGGAAAGGTAAAGCCCTGACATTTTGTCTGCACTAGGTGGACAGCTGGAGTGCATATAAGAGCATATATCTCTATATCTACAAACGTTAAAATGGCAGATTTGAGCTGTCAGAGGTCTGAGCACTGGGCTTTACAGCCTCACCTTTTTTGACAGAGCTCTCTGCGTGCCATTTGTAAGATTAAAAAAAATAATGCAGAAGATGTAAAACCTATTGCCAGAACCACAGGGAAAGGATGGAGCTTGCTCCTGCACCCCCAGGCCTGCAATATTTAACTGGAGTTCTCTCCAAACCTGGTTCGGGGTGATAACAGCAAAGCTCCCCTGGACTGCTGTGAGTGGAAAAGCCACCTTCTAATCCTCAGTGTCATAGCAAATCCTGGAATGCCCACACACCCCTGAGCCTCTTGATTCATGGTGCAGCCCAAGCAGGTCTTTTACATTTCCTGACTCTTGTTAACTAGTTTTAAGAGAGTGTAAAGAAAGGGAGAATGAGAATTAGTCATTTCTTTTACAATATGCCCCTAAAAGGGGCCTCATAAAATATGAATTCCACCGAATGTGCTTGTTTCTAAATTCAGAACATGTGTCCAAATGAATTTGTAGCTCAGGAGATGAAGGACAAGCTGCCTGGGATAAGAGCCCTACAGCAAAGCATCCCCCTCTCCCCGCTCTGCTGTGTCCCCAACATGGGCTGCCCTTCACCAGCAGCTCCCAACATCTGCTGCAGCCAATAGATACAACCAGTAGATGTGCACATGGGAAGGCACTGGTGTTCCAGTCCTCATGTCTCCATAAGGCCCAGCTCCCAGCCTTGCCGTGCCCCCATCCAGCTGCATGAAATGAGCTTCCAACAGAGGACAAACCATTTTCCTGCCCTGCCAAAGCAACAGAAATCCTTCCCCAGCCACACTGGGGTGGGAAAAGGGGCTTCCAGGCATCGCTGCCATGGGAGAGCTGGAGGGGAAATTGCTTTTGATCTCTGCAAATAATTTGCCTGGCAATCCAGGGGAAGTTTCGTTTCCCTTTCTGCCGTGTTAACTTTATGTTTGTAATAATTAATTTCACGACAATCAGCTCAACGTTGTGAAATCGTTTTGAACCAGAAATGTCTCCTATTTTGCAGATATCAAGGCTGGAACACAAAGATGAAAGCATCCTGGGGGCAGGCAGAAGAGCGGGGCTGGAATTCAGCCTCCTCACTGCAAGATTTCACTTTTACCAAACAGGTATTTGATAAAATATCTCTTCCTCCTCATGCTGAGGACCTTATTGGCCCCCAGGTCAATATTTTTGTATTTTTCCCTCCTCCTCCTTTAATTTTGTTGGTTGTAAGGTGTGATTTAGTATGGTTGGAGCCCTTTCCAGGACAGCTTCTCTTTGGGAGGGGAAGGGTGTAGCAGGGAGGGGAGAGCTGCAGAGCAATGGGGAGCAATGCGTTGTGTGCCATCAGAAATGATGATGTACAGTGATAGAGATGGGAGCAGGGTGGTCAATCAGAGCCACACCAAGGTGCTGCAGAACCAAACCTTCAATCTTTTCTGGAAAAATGGCCCAGAGGAGGGCTGTGTGTAACCAGCAATGTGTACACCCGTGCCATCCAAATGGATGTGACCCCATGGTGCTGGAGGAGATATGGGTTTTTCTCTGAGGAGCTCTGATCTTTTGGGCTGGGGTCCCTCGTGCATCTTGGCTGCAGGCACGCTGCTCTCAGCTCGCAAGTGATGATTAACCTGGTGTTTAATTGGGGAGAGTGCCTGAGTGTTTGCTAGCTTTCAGGCTCTGCTTCTCTCTACAGGAAAAACAAGGAGCAACACAAGTAATTTTATGGGTAATGAAAAGGGTCAAACACATTTGCACTCAGATGAGAAAAGCTGTAGTAAATCCTTAACTGGGAGCCGGGTGGATCAGAGCTTCCGAGCACAGACAGGCAGAGAAAAAATTAGGAGAGGAGATGGGCTGCTCGGTCAGACTGGGAGGATAGATAGATGGATAGATTAAATAAAGATCTACTTAGCCATCCATCTATCTATCCTCAGTCTTCATCTAGGAGGAGAGCTCGCTCCCAATGATGGGAAATGTATCAGGGCTTAAGAAGAGAGACGGATAGGTGGAAGAACAGATGGATGGCTGGAGAGCTTCCCTGCGATCCATCTCCATCCACCATTACACCTAAATCTTTATCTAATCTACTCTGTAAAAGTAGATAAATAGCTGGAATCCTAAGTGCAGAGTCAGAGAAAGGATTTAAGATAGTGCAGAGAGAGAGAGGGATGTTATATTTACCCCAAAAAGGAGCACATAGAGGATGGTAAGGAGAGAAGACACGGTGGTTCTGCAGCTCTGAGTCCAGCAGTGCCACGGACACCAACCCTGTGTGCTCTGATCCCACTGCAGAGGAGCAAAACCAAAAAGTAAAATTATTATTCTTTTTTTTTCTTATTATTTTGCTTTGTGAGCTGCTGACTTCCCCTTTCCTCCCCTTTCCTAAGACCTGAGCAAAGGATCATTCAACAGAAAGACATTGAAAAAGTCAGCGTTGGCTTTTTCTCTCTGCGAATAACACCGTGTTTCAGAGCGGCTGAAATTGCAACATGAATCAAAGCAGACAGCTGGAGTCTATGCATGCAGCCTGCAGCCCTCATGCACTGAAGGGCCTGCCCTGTCCCCAGGATGTCTATGGACACTCCAAGGTGACAGCTCTGGGAGTAGTGCCTGGTGAGGAGCAGTGTCCCCCAGGTGACACCCCAAAGGCATTTGCTCATCCCATGGGCACCTGTGAGAAGAGCAGCTGATGGACCAACTTCTTGAAGGTGGAAAATCTCCTCTTGGGAGCAGTAATTGATGATAACTCCCCATTTGGAGCACATGGTGAGTCCCAGAGCCATGCTAACAGCACCCTGAGCCTTCCATACAGGAGCGGTGCTGTTCCCTGCCCACCAGCACTAAGGCTGCAGCAGATTTGCTATTTTAACACAGCATTGCATCCCGGCTCCATGTGCCAAAATCAATAAAGGGATCATGAATGATATTTCAATAATAACGATCACGAGAACAAATATAGCCATGTGCTGGGTGCTGTGCTCAAATGCAAGAGCACAGTCCCTCTGTTGTATTTAAAGATCCTGACCCTGGCTGGTTAGATACCAGGAAATCTGCTTATTGATTTAATGACCTTTCGCTGAAGTCGTGAGCAGAGAGGAGGCAGAGGCGGATAGAATACAGAAACATCAGATTACTGAGGTTGGAAAAGACCTCTAGGATCACCAAGTCTGATCCCAACCCATCCCACCGTGCCCATAACCACGTCCCTCAGTGCCACAACTCCACGGTCACTGAACACCTCCAGGGATGGTGACTCCACCACTTCCCTGTTTTAATGCATTACTTAGTGGTCTTTTCCAACCTCAACAACTCTGTGACTATGATCACTTCTTCTGAGAAGAAACCCTTCCCGATATCCAAACTGGAGAGCAGGGATGCAGCTTGCTTGGCTGGGTTTGTTTCATTCTACCTTTTTAGCCTCTTTCTCTTCGTATTCCAGTGCCAAGCTTGCCCATCCCTAGGGACAAGAACTCCTTATAGCCCCACACTCCTCCCATGGTCGAGTACATCAGCACAGCCACACAGTGTGGTGCTCCCACCTCACAGCCACCCTGCAGGAGGGTCTTTGGGTGTCCTCCTTCACCCACAGCTATTTCCACCTGTGGGGTTGTCTGTGGATAGTTCACCCCCAGGTCTGTGGGGCAGCCCTGGCCAGGGCCATGCCTTGCCAAAAGCATTCCCTGGTGAGATGCAGCCCCATGATGAGGCAGCTGCTCGGCATGGCTTGGCTGAGAATCAACAGGGAGCCAAGCAGGTAGAGGATTTTAATACCTATCTCTCTCTAACTGCTACGGAAAGGGAAAGTTCATTGGTTGTCGATATTATCCTGCTGTGATAAAAGCTTAAGAAGTTGCTTTGCAGATGCCCACTGTGAGGAGCACGCTATAAATGTTTCCAGCATGAAGTGATACATCACAGCTCATGGATGTTCCTACTGAGAAAGACCCCAGCTCCAGCTTCTTCCAGGGACGCACTTAGGAAATGCAATCTACCACTGCCAGCATAATCATATTGTTTTCCCAGGTACCAAACTGGCCACTGGTGAATTAATACTTGGGAGCACTTCGCTCTTCATCTGTCACTCTCAACATTTGTGGGTTTTTTTCTTCTTCTTTTTTTTTTTTTACCATCTCCACTCTGCCAGGAGGGAAACTGAGGCTGGGAATGTCACCCATGACTGCTGTGCCTGTGGATGTCTCCTTGGAATCGCATCAGTTCATTACAGCTTTCCTTTGGCCATCAGCGTCCATCTGCTCAGATGTTCCAGAGCTGCATCATGAAAGCTTGGGAAATTTATTTATTTCAACCCATTTAAAGTGATTTCACTAATGTATTCCACAGAGTGGGTTTAGCGTGTGAGCTCTTTACTAAAATCATTACTGTATTAATGAGACCTAACCTAAAGCCACTGAACATGACTTTAAAGGAATATCTCAAAGTGGCGGCTGAGATGGATGGGAGCAGACAGAACGTGTTTGTAAAGTTATATTTAGCCAAATCAAACTGGAACTTATTAAATACAGCCAAATAATTCACTGAATAATTCACTCCAGTTGAATGCGAAGGATTTGGAGAACCTTGGGTTGTTTGATTGAAAAACAGGTTATTGATGCTCCTGTGCACGTGACAGAGCAGAAATAGGAGTGGGAGGTGGAGAGCTGTCACCTCGGTGTGAAGGTCCATCAGATACAAAGGTTGGCAAAGCGTGGATGGAATTAAGGCTCATGCTTTGGTTTGGGAGGGAAACAAACAGCAACCCCTGACTGGGGAGTACGGGGATGTGTGAGAACACCCTGGGAGCAGTGAAGGGTAAGAGGAGGAATGGCTCCAGCAGTGCCTTTGCATATACCCAAGCAGGGCATGCACCTCCTCTTATAGTAAGTAAAACCTCATTCCCTTTTTGTGCAAACTTCAGGCCACACCTCAGACCTGGTCCCAGCCATTCAGCCATCCCTACAGCATCAAAGAGGATCAGCTTTGCTTCACGTATGAGAAAGCCCCAGCGCAGACACCATGGCAGCTCAGCCATGTGTCCCCTCTGCACCCCCTCCTCCTTTAACCCCATTCATGCCAGCACGCTCCGCTCAGGAATCTCCAAGCAAAAGGAAAAGCTTTAAACAAAATACAATTTTACAGTTCATTTCAGTTAATCACAGAGTCTATGTTCTGAAATGATCTTCTCGGCATTGCCTATGGAGAGAAGCAATGGCTGATTGGCATTCCATTACTAAACAGCTAAGCCATTCATAATGCAAAAAAACAGACTTGATGGAAAGATTTGATTCAGTTTTCAAGCTAGACTAATTCAAAACCCAGTGCTCTATAAATCAGAGCAAATGTTCTTTATAAAAAAAATATAGCTGAGCCTGTGTGCAGTATCAGATCTATGATTTATGCCTGTATCCCATTAAACTGAAGGACAAGCGAGGGGAGCACAGGGCTGCCACTGCATGCCAGCTCCCTGCCTGCCCCGCAATAAACACGTTCTGTGATTGCAGAAACAGTGTGATGTCTGAGGGATGTTTGGGGGCTGGGTTCTGTTTTCCAGGGGCACAGCAAAGCCCCTTGGGGAGGTATGGAGCATGCAGGAGGGCAGGGGATGGTGCCTTGGAGCAGCAGGGTTGTGCTGAAGCCCTCAGTTTTTCCTTTTTGCTGCACCACCTCGTGTCCTGCAAAGTCCTTCCTGCAGAGATACCACTGTTGCTCAGCCTGCTGGCACCACGGGTGGGATATCTCCTATGAGCATCGCAGGATACAACAGTTCCCCAACACTGCTTTCAGGGTACAGAAGGAAGCGGTCCAGGAAACATCCCACACGTGCTTCCTTCCTGTTAAACCTCTCCACCCAATGGCAGCTTCAGCACCGTGCCTTGTTCTGATGCATGGAGCAGAGCTGTGTTCCATACCAAGCCCTGGGTGTGGGTGTTCTTCCATCTCTCCGTGCATCTCCTGCTCTTGTTTGCTTTTCTCACATGGCACCGAGTGGAGCTGGGGGCTGTTAACATCTGTTGGCACTCCAGAGCTCGTGGGGAAAAGGATGCCATCTTTCAGGGACTGCTGCTGACATTTTAAAAGCCGTGTCTGAAATCCCCAAACAATTAAGATCAAGGTTTTCACATTCCTCCCTATCCAAGGCATTACACAGGCAAGGCACCAGCTGAGAACTACGTGGTGATAGGAAAAGCTACGATTAATGAATAATGGAGCACTGGCAATATGTAACTTCCAGGCGGAGCCATCATAATTCAATCCAAGCAGCAATATCGGGCCCTTTCCTTGGAGGAGTCTAAGCAGCGGTTAAATATTAAATAAAAAAAAGATGGCATTTTATTTTCCTTTGGCAATTCTGCATCTGATTCAAACCAGCATGGGTAGGAAGTGCTGCCTCGAGGGGGGAGGAGTTCAGATGCAAATCCAACTGCCCCCAGCCTGGGCTATAAAACTGCTCAGTGGGGGAAGGAGGAAACCAGATTTGTGATGTTTGGATGGAAAGAAGAGGCGTGCAGTGCTTTCTGCAGTGATTTTTTTCCACCTGGATTTATGCCCTTTGTCTTTCTATCATCATTCAAATTGCTGGGGTTGCTCTGGGGAAAAGCTTCAAATTTTTCTGGCTGGATTTGTGTGAGTGTGGAGATGCATTCTTTCAAACATCCCTGTAAGTCACAGTCTGCTCAGGCATCTCGAGCTGAAGCAGATGGGATAACTGAGTGCAGCAGGTCCCCTCGTGCCCTTGTGCTGCTATTCCCTACACTCAGCTCCGTGTATTGCATCTCCCTCACCTTGCACCAGGTCTGGGTCTGCTCCATCCCCACGTCTTTGCCCTTTGAGCACAAACCTCACAGCAGCCTCTGTGCACCTCCACCTCACTGACTCCTCATTTCCCTGCAGATCTCCTGCCATTCCTTCCTCTTCCTCTCCTCTTGCAGTTTGGGCTGAATGCTTTCGTTAATTCCCCCAAGTTCTCTCCACATCACTGCTTTTCCTAATGACTCCATCCAGAATCTACTGACATCTGGTATTTAGCTTTCCTGATTCCTTCCAGGCACATTTTGCATGTGAGCATCCCCAGCCCAATCACACCAGTGCTGCCCGGGTCAGCTCTCAAGGTGAAATCTCACCTCATCTGCTGCTCTCCTTGCATTAATATTTATTAAACACATTGTGGTGACTCCTCCATCACTGACCATTCTTTGCCTCTGTGGTAAGCGCTGTACAGAAGTGTACAGAAACGATGGTCTCTGCAAGGAGCTATGTAAAAAGGGAGCAAATGGGAAGGATGAATCACAGAGTCCAGAATCACTGAGATTGGAAAAGGACCAAGGCCAACCTCAACCCACCCTACCGTACCCACTGACCGCATCCCTCAGTGCCACATCTCCATGGTCATTGAACACCTCCAGGGGCAGTGATTCCACCACTCCCTGGGCAGCTGTGTCAATGCATCACCACCCTTTCTGAGAAAAAATATTTCCTTATATCCAACCTGATATCCTTATATCCCTCCTCTGGTGCAATGTGAGGCCATCACCTCTCAGCCTAAAGAAGACTTAGGGTGAAGTGGTTGGATCTGGTGGGCCGTGGGCGCAGGATACTTATATTCAGTCCCTCTTTATAAGCCTTACCCTGCAAAAGTTTGGCAGGTGCAAATGGATGGGATTCATTCTTGTCTGTATTTTTTTTTTTTTTCATCTGGAAGAGCAAATCTTCTGTGTCTCGTCCTAATAGCACCAGAAGGGGCTTCCTAAGAGAAGTGCATGAGCAGCTGAGAGCATTCCCAGCATGGGAAACGAAGGCACAGCTCATGCTTAATCTGTTCTACTGGGCTGGGGATGCCCAGTGGGGCTTGGGGCAGGCTGCAGGAAAAGGCTCCCAATGGTCCCCAGCTGTGTCCCCATCGCCCTGTCCTTGTGCCAACTGCCATAAGACGGTGCAGGGAGCGGGGAGTTGCTGTGTTCCAGACCACGCTGCAGGCCAGGGTTGGAGGAGAGCAAAGAGAAGTTCCTTTGATTCCTGCACAGCTTTCAGGCAGTCACCAGCCCCATGGTGAGAACAGCTGAGCAGTGCCTGCCGAAATCTCCGCTGCTCTCTTCAGCACCAGAGGGTCTCATTTCAGTGCTGAAGTCCCTTATAATAATGGAACCGATCCGTCAGATAAGAGAGATGAACAGGAAAAGGGAAGAGATCCGTATCTTAAATTCTCCTTGGCTGTGCTGCTTTATTCATGAGACAACACTGCCTCCGCGAGCGGCCTCAGCACAGCCAGAGCTGCTCGATGAAAAGTTACAAACCCGAGGCACTGCAGTGGAAGGACTCAGAGAAACAACAGCACAGCTAAGCAAATAGCTCCCTGCATTTTGCAAAGGCCTCATCAACCCCCACGGCAAGCGGGCGAGACAATGCAGCACGCAAAACAAACACAGTTAATCTGCAGCTCAGGCTATTTTTCAGACTTTCCAGCAGACTTGCTCCTTGAGCTGCTTTTGTTTCCTCGCACAGTTCTTTGCCAGCACCAATGGAAGGCTCGCTAGCTTACCAGCCCCCCTGCCCCACACACAAAGGGACAATATTTTATCAATCGGTTTTCCTGGGCAATAACTTTTGCTTTCAAAATCAAAGTGTTTTTTTTCTTTTCCGCTAATAATTTAAAGTCTGGGGGTAGGCTGTAGGGGACATAGGTGGAAAAACAGATTGTGAGGCCTTTAATGCTGTCCAGATAGGAAAACTGCTCTGAATCATTTCCAAAAAGAGAGCAAAGGTTAAGATAAGGCGCTGTGCTGTTCAAAAATATCTCAGTAATTCCATTAAAGAGAGAACTGCTAAAAAGCAAGCAGCGGAAGATAAAGCAAAATAGATTTTTCCTGAGCGTTTAACATGATTTTTGTCTCGATGGAATTACAACGAGCTCTCTTAACAAGGAGCATCCTCCTCCTTTAGGCTGTGCCTCTGCCACCTTCATGGGACTGCTGCTTGGGAAAGGGCTGCAGCCATGAGCTTTCACTGCTGCGCTGGGGTTTGTTAAGCTTTTGACAATGGTATATATATATATATATATATATTTTTTTTTCCCCCATGAGATCTGCCTGTTTCCTGCAGGAAATTTCAATATTTCATTGGGAAAACAAAATCCTTGGCTTTCGGTTGACATTTGATTTGTTTTCAAGCAGGATGCTGTGCCAAAATGTTGACATTTTTCCAATGAAAACGAAAGCTTGCTTAATCTGTCTGCGAATCATTTTCCCCTTTTTTTTTTCCTACCAGTTCAGGCAAGCTCCATCCTGAACCTGATTTCCTGAGACCAACAAAGGAAATAACCACTGTGCCCAAGGCTATTTAAATCTCCCTCTGTGATGCACAAGTCACACACGCTCACAAAATCACTGCAGACATCACACGCGATGTCATCGCGGCGCCAGCAGAAGGATGTGGGAACTCTCCTCATTGCCTTCCCTTCCCATCAACTTCCCACCCATGTGTCCCACTGGGCTGCTGCCCTCCAGCAGCGGTAGGGCAGCCAAGGAGCCCAAGTCCTGTTGACTTGCAAGGGGTTTAAAGCAATAACTCCTGTGAGCAGCATGCCAACAAAGCACCTCCCTTCCCTTCCCTTCCCTTCCCTTCCCTTCCCTTCCCTTCCCTTCCCTTCCCTTCCCTTCCCTTCCCTTCCC
>JAOWBP010004597.1:3235088-3248287 GCA_028571105.1 Tragopan temminckii
GGCCCGCGGCCCCGCCGCCACTCACCGCCGCACGGCGCGGCGCGGCCTCCCCGCGCTTTTCTTTCCTCCTCAACTCGGGCAACGTTTAGCGAACCGGCGGCGGGCAGCGCGCATGCGTGGCTGCTCCGGCAGCGGCTCCGAGCCCCACGGCTCCGCTGGGGGCGAGGCGGGGCCGGGCGGCGGCGGAGCGGGCGGGGACGGGGCGGCTCCGGACGTCCGAAACGGGGATCTCGGGCCGGGCCTCGGGAGCGGCGCGTTCAGTGCTGTGCGGGCGGTGGTGGAGTTGGCTTCGCACCGCTCTGCTAAACGCGTGTTTCTTCTCATCTGGGAACGTCGTTGTTTTGTTTTGTTTGTTTGTTTTTTTCTTTTTTTTCCTCCAATATTTGATTTTCGAATCGATAAAACCGTGCAGCGCCAACACTTTGGCAAAGGTTTTGGTGCAAAAGCTGCTCTTGAAATCAGCCCCGCTGAACTTCTGCTTCTGTTCCTTACACCGCGTCGCTCCAGTGCTGCCCAGCTCTCAATCGCTTTCTCGATCAAAAGCTGCTTTTTGCCTCTTGATAACTTGCCTGCAACAATCAATCACCCGCTTTGGAACAAAAGCAGGGAACCCACGACAATGAATTGCATCCAAAAATTGCACTAATTAATGAATTCCATCCAAAAACTGCACTGCTACCCCACTGCAGCCCATTGCAGTACAGACATTTCCATGCGGAGTAGCTGCCGGCTCCTTACCTTCTGCATGGCCCAAACTGCTCACATGTGCAACTTCAGATTAATTTTTGACCTTTGTGCTTTATGGAATATCCTCTATTGGGCACCAAAGGTTTTGGTGCAGAAGCTGCGTTTGCACTCAGAACGAGCAGGGAGGAATGCTCGGAGGCGTCCCGAAGGTACGAGCAGACCGTGCTGAAGGCCGTGTGCCATTAACCACTCGAGGTGGTGCAGGATTCCGTACTGTGAAAGGTGGCTTTTAAAAAGATGAGCAGACGAGTTAAATCGGCTGTTCTGAGGGAAAGCAGAAGTGTTCGGCGCCCAAGGAAGCAGAGAGCCAGGGCAGTGCCTCCATCGCGCAGCTGTTGGTTAAAGCTGATGAAATCTGCTCTTGAAATCAGCCCTGCTGAACTTCTGCTTCTGTTCCTTACCCCACGTCGCTCCAGTGCTGCCCAGCTCTCAATCGCTTTCTCGATCAAAAGCTGCTTTTTGCCTCTTGATAACTTGCCTGCAACAATCAATCACCCGCTTTGGAACAAAAGCAGGGAACCCACGACAATGAATTGCATCCAAAAATTGCACTAATTAATGAATTCCATCCAAAAACTGCACTGCTACCCCACTGCAGCCCATTGCAGTACAGACATTTCCATGCGGAGTAGCTGCCGGCTCCTTACCTTCTGCATGGCCCAAACTGCTCACATGTGCAACTTCAGATTAATTTTTGACCTTTGTGCTTTATAGAATATCCTCTATTGGGCACAGCATAAATCTTAGCTAAAAGTTTGCCTGTGTACTTCCTTCCACCCTCAAAACACCCACCCTCAGGTATTTGGGGAAGAAAGTACACGCACTTCTCTAGCAGCAGCATTGGCTATCAGCAAAAGCAAGAGTAAAATGCTTTCCTACGCTTTAGTTGCAGATTTTGTTAGGAAGGATTTAAGCTAATTTTCCCCTGTTATCATCACAGAACGGCTTGGGTTGGAAGGGACCCCAAGGACCATCATCATCTTGCAGATTTGCCAGCACCTTGCCGATTTTTTTTTATTATTATTTTTTTATTTTTATAAGCAGCAGAAGGAGTTGAAACACTCACTGCCTAAGATGTTCAAGCAGTAACCACAGAACTGAACATCTCAAACTTCAAAGGAAATTAAATATCACTTCCACAGAGCTTTCTCATGCTCCTGCAGTAATATGACATTTGATAAAGCCTGAGCCACTCACCAAGCCCTGAGCCCTCTCTTACATGCTACAGAAATATTGTCCTGAAAGCTACTCTTGTGATCTATCACCCTTTAATCTCTTTAATGTGGTAGTGCAAGTTTCAAATGATCCAATTATACAAAAATCACTTGTTCCTATGAAGTTAATATCTAGTTGCAAGAACTGCCATCAGAAGTGTGGTTAGCAGTTTGAGATTAGCTACAGCAAAGTTCTTAATAAAGCTGTAACTAACCTTTCCTACCAGACTAAGGAAGGATTAATAAGATGTGCTTTGCCTGCTATTTTCTGGTGGCATTGCTGGCTCCAAAAGGTAGGAATGTCAGTTCTTAATTCAAAGCCAACGTAGGAGCTTGTAGAAAGTTCGGTTTTAATAATTTGCTAATGGTACAACTGGTACCATTGGAGTGTTATTCAGGACCACTTAGAGTACTCATGCTAGAAGCTGCTCTCCTTCCTTCCCAATTCCAGAGGGGTGCTGAGGACATTCAAGTAGAACATCCCCCCCCTCAGTCCTCTCTAGTGCTCTAGAGCTCCTCAAAACATGTGCCATACATGTCTTTTGTGTTTCCTCCAAAGCAGAGGTGTTTTGTTAGGAAGAAAAGCTCCTGGAGCTTTAGCCTCAACTCCCAATTGCTCTGTGTGCAACTGGAGAAGACGGATTTACTGCTGTGTAACACTCAGAAAAAGGCTTGTTGATGCTAATGAAGTCTGTAATGTTCTTGTGACACCTGGTTCAGACTAATACCTTTCCATTTATAAAGTTATGCTTCATGACTGAAATCCCAAACTCACAATCAGAGATTATGAAATCAGAGAAGTAAACAGCTGGATCAGCTTTGTGTCCTCCTGCCGAGTGTGCCAGACTAGAAAAACAACTGTAAAAGCACCGTGCCTCTCCCTTCATTTCTCAAGGGCACTGTAAGAAAGGCCAACTGTGCAGAAGAGGAAACAACTGAACTGATGATCTACAAAATAAAGCAAAAAGCAGAAAAAGCACGTTTTCCATGTCAACCGTACTTATCTTTGGTGTTAGCTGTATAGAGAGTAAAATGTTTTGTTATAAACAATGATTTATGTTGACTTAAGTCTAGCAAGTTAAGTGGCTGAAAAAAATATCTTCTTTGTATTATGGAAGCTGAAGCATACTACATTTCATTTATACAGACAATGGAAAACAGGCTTGTCATCTTCATTATTTTTTCTGGTTCATTTTCTTGTATTCTTCTTATTGCAATGTTACAGCTCTAAACAACACTGTAAGTGCTTCTGGAGAAACAAGTTAAAATAACTTGATTATATTCAAGTGCCATGACTATATATAAAGTGACTTTCCAAACCAAGAGCCCATTCTTGAAGAGTAACTGTTCTGCAAATTCAAGTTTACACTGATTGATCTAAAACAGCAACAATCACAACACAACTTCAGGTAATCACCATCAAATGTCATCAAGCAAAAATAGTCTTTATTCAAATCTCATGGAAACAGGGATCACTGTACTTTGCAAGACGGGGAAAAATAAATAAAAAATTAATATAAAACAAGGATATTGTCACAATACCAGAATATGGAACTCTATTTTCCCACAGATTACTGCAAGTACCTTTTTATCCCCTTTTGACTGTGCTATTCACAACTCTGTAAGTCCAAAAATATGAAACAGAAGTAGTATGAAACTTAAGACTTAGCACTTCCACTAAATGGCATACAGCAAAGGGCATCAATTCAAGGGCAAAGATTGTTGAAGCCATCATACCTACCTATCAGTCATCACTGCAATCTCATAAACCCACTATGGTGCAGTGCTCACTCTCTGCAAAGCTCTTCCTGGAAAACAGGGCCATTTCAGTGATCTAGGAAGAACTGTATTCTAAGAGAACCTTTCTATAGAATAGTAAAAGAGCTGAACAGCCTTGCACCAGAGAGCATTACAGGGAGTGAGTACTGCCACTAACAATGACAGATACACCATCAGGGCAGTTAAAAATATACAGCATTGACATGTTTTCTACTTCAATCACTTGTGCTACAACTACCAAACACGTACAAAAGACTTCTCTGACTGTTCCACGTATGGTTGCAGCAAGGTTAGGATCTGGAGCGAGACCTTGACCGCGATCGGGAGTGTGACCTAGAGGCAGACCTAGACCTAGACTTGGACCGGGACCTCGGTTTTGAAACAGATTTTGACCTGGAACGGGAATCTGATTTGACATTTGGTTTCGACTTGGAAATAGACCTAGACCTAGAGCGAGACACCACATGGGCAGCTGCATCCTCACCCTCACCTTTTGCCTCCTTTTTGTCAGACTCTGATTTTAGATGTTCCCTTTCTTTGGAGACAGACCTGGACTGCTCGCGGCTGTCCTTCCTTTTTTTCTTGCTACTTGGTTTGCTATCTCGCTTGCTGCGCCTCTTGCTTTTCTCACTCTTGCTGCAGCTCCTGCTTCTACTTCTGCTGTCATCCCTGCTTCTCTTTCTATTTTTCCTTTTCTCCTTACTGTGGCTCCTGCTCCTACTCTCATTCCTGCTCTTGCTCCTACTTCTAGCTTTGCTAATGCTCTTCTCCCTGTCTTTGCTTCTACTCCTCAAGCTCTCCCTTGTCTCTCCCCTGTCCTTGCTTCCACTCCTGCTCCTGCTCTTTTCCTTGCTGCGGCTCCTGCTCTTTTCTTTCTCATCACTGTTATGGAGAGTGCCCTCAGATTTATCTTTACTTTTGTTCCGCGATTTCTCTGCACTCCTGCTGCGGCTCCTACTTTTATCCTCTTTACTTGGAGTCCTGCTTTTCTCTTTTTGGCCTCTGCTACGGCTCTTGCTTCGACTACGGCTCTTGCTTCTGGAACGGGACACAGACCTGAAAGGGCAAAGGCAACAGACAACTCCACTTTAGTGCAGCCTGGATTTGACTAGTGCTTAAATATTGTGCATAAGTCAGGAAAAAGAAAAACACTTTTCCCCCACTTAAATGAGAAGCATCATCCTAAATTTAAGTGACTAACCCCCATTTCTTTCGCCACAAAGACGTACCTGGATCTTGATCTACTCTTGGAGCGACTGCTGCTGGCACTGCGGCTCCGGCTCTTATGAGAATGCCTGCTTCGAGAACGAGACCTAGAACAAGAACCAATCAGCTCAACGTTAGCATGTGCCCATGGAGAGCTTCTGGTCTCCTGCAGGTAAAAGCCCACAGCATTAAAGCATCTTTCAAGGTCTCTCGAACTTCTCAGAAACCTTGGAATCCTTATGCAGGAGGCACAACACTCCAGTGTTTACTTAGCTAAAGGCTGCAATAGGTCCACTTCATTTCACAGCTTATTATTATGAACCAGTTATAGAGCTGCTATCTGCTGACCTGCACACACCACTCAGGAGTGGTGAAGGCATGAGAGAACAGCAGGAATCACGACTGACTGAGAGAGGAAAATCCACATGAAATTGAGCTTTAAGTTCATGAGTTGTTCCACGAACAGCAAAAGTTTGCCTGAATTTTTTTACAAAGTTCTATCCCAAAATGGAATGTGGCAGTGTCTGCTGAAGCTTTTCTCTTGATCATACAAAGTAGGCAGTACATCTCTACAAACAAGGACTGGGTGGGGGTTTCCAAATTGAGGAAGAACTGTTAGCCCTGGTGCCTAGAGCAGAACACAGTGTTCAGAACTGAGGTGTTAGAAGTACCTTCTGCTTCATTCTCTATGCACAGCTCCACCTGCCACATAGCATTCCTCTGCAAAAAAGCAAGGACTACAGACTTAATGGAGTTGGGAAGAGGAGTAGCATACTGCCATGTATTCAGATAACTGATACACACGTTCACTAAAGAAAACACTTCTGATATGAGATTTCCCTTGGTGACTTCCTGGTAACTACCAAGTTCTCAAAAACTTGATTTATTGAGAAGACAGAACACTTCCAAGGTGTTTTAGAACCCGCTGCATGTTCATATAATTGCAGTTAGATTCAGCCTCAGTGATGCCACCAGGAGACATACCTTGAATGGCTTCGGCTTCTGGAGTAAGAGCGGCGCCGTCTTGATCCAGGTCTGTCTTCCACTAATCTAATCTTTCTGCCATTTACTTCTGTCCCGTCCAGCTTTTCAAGGGCTCTTTTCATGTCAGAATAGGATTTGAACTCAATCACACCTTCATTTTTCCTTCCTTTGTGTGCATCTGCATATGTCACTTCCCCTGCCTGACGCATATAATCCTAGAGGAAGAGGACAGAATAACCATTGCCTCAAATCCAGAGTCAGGCTTCCAGGCTCTGCTCATCTCTCAGTGATGCTTGCATAGCCTCTTCTAGTCACACTGATGTCAGCAAGGGTTTTAAACAAAGAGCATTTGCAGTACTAAAGCCAAAAGTTCCTGAGCAAGCCAAGTAACACACTACAATTTCACAGAGTTTGTGCGATTAGAACTAAGGCAGCACTGATAATTCGAGCCAAATAATTTAAGACCTCTCATCTAGAGTCTAATGTCAGTATGGTCAGGCTATGATAAAGTACAAGAGTGTTTCAAGAAATAGATGCTTGCTCTCTAAATCCTGTTTTCAAAGGTAACTTGGGGAAAGGAACACCCTTAAAGGTTAAATATGAAAAGGCCTCACACAGGCAAGAAGGCTATAAAGCAAGCAGACTTCCCTTCGTCCTCCACCTAGGCAATACATCTCATTCTGCTGAAAGAAACCCCCACACAAATAAGAGCTGAATTCACTTTCCCACTTCATGCTACCTGGCTTCTCTGTTTCAATTACTAAGCAGGTCAGCCCTGCTCAGAGCAAGCTGTCACAGGGCCATCTCAGCCACTAGCTACTTCAGCTGCAATGGAAACAGCGCACAGAAATTTGGTTCAGTCTGTTTTTGACCCAGCTACTCCCATCTTAATTACACTGAAATGAAAGCTATTCAGAGAAGCAATGCATCCAGTAGAGAATTAATCATGCCATGCTCTACTTACAATTTTTAATACCAGAAGCAAAGACAAGCTATTGATGGTGTGAAGCATTAACAAAAGACATTTGAAGAATCTCAGTACGTACCTGAACTAGTGTTACACATTCAATTACAGACCAGTCTGTACTACGTCAAAGTTTGTTTAGAACAAATTTTACACATCCTTAAAAGAGAACCATAAAGAAAGCGTTCCTGTAAGAACAAGTGTTTTCAACCATTGCTGCTAAGTTCAATTAGGAAACACTGTCTTTCTGCACCTACTACTGGAATGCTGCTCCCTGTCCTGTCCCTCTAGTCCACTATGCAGATAATCACAAGTCAACACCACCTCCAGGGGACTCAGATGTAGTGCTGTCTACACAGTGTTACCCAACATTTCCACTGCTGAGAATCACTTTCCATTCCTTCAGACTTTGAGAGAATGTTCACTTTTGGCAGAGATGGTTGCTCATTTGGGAAGCATCCTCTCCCTGAAACAGCCTTTAAAACAGTTTTTCATGCTGTGGAAACTTTTAAGAGGGATTGTGCAAGAATGATGCTATCTTTTCCAAACAGCTCTTAGAAGCTGATGGTTAAAATCTAAACAGACAAGGGCAACCTCCCTTGTCTCTGGCGACTCCTATCATGGGCCTGACTAAAGTGTTTCCACAATAACAGCCTAACAATAATAATCATCTGTAAGTGACTGTTTGTTAAGGCAAATATTTTTCTCCCACCATCTGAGGACACCAAGCCTGCAACTGCAGCTCCCAATGTTGCATGCAACACTAATGGCTTTGTATACACAAATACACATCAAGACTGACTTAATGTGTGTATTGCTTCAAAAAAAAAAAAAATCTACTTGTATGCGTATGAGCACACAGATTTACTAACACGTTGGAGTTAAAAAAGACAGGCGTATGAGTTTTCTTTGATGAAACAGAAGCTAACTTTTTTACCCTTTGTGCTCTTTAATAGAGAAAGGGTAAAGAAAGGGGCCCCATACCTTAAGATCTTGCCAACTGCAGCGGCTTGACAAATTTTCCACAATCAATCTGTATTCTGTACGGGTAGGAGGACCGTACTTATCTCTTCCGCTTCTTCTATAACCATATCCACCTTTAGGAGGTGACAAGCAGACAGCAGTACTTCAACCAGGGAAATGGAGCACTCAGTCTACACCCCCCCGACAAAAACGTTCTGCCCCATCTGTTTCCAAATGCATTCAAAATTCACACACCCACAAGTCTAAAAAAAAAATAAATCCCCCTTGTATAAAACATTACAAAGATCCAAAGTGTTAAAAATTATTACAAGCACATAATTAAAGCTATGCACAGAATTATAATTAAGTTAAAAGTAACATGCAATTAAGTTTAATCTTTAAAACAGATTGAAAGAAGAAACCAAATTAAACCAGTTTACTAATGTTACTTACATTGCTTACAAGTTTTCTGAGTATTTGATATGAATAAAGATTTTCAGGCACCTATTTCAGATTAATCTCATCTGTCTCTAACCCTTGGGATCCTCACCACCCAGGTCTAATGGGAAAAGGTTGCAGTTGTCACATGGCTTCCTTTTTTGGTCAGCCAAGGGCCACAAGTTCAAAGAGCCACTCATGGAAAGGTAACCCAAGGTCAGCAAATGGAACAGGCAGTCATCTTAGCCTCAAAGGACTCTTAATTAAAACATTGAGGTCTTTGTTAAAGCTATGTTAAACATCACATTGCAAATAAACCATTAAAATAGTTAAACAAAACGATAATAAAAAAATAGTACAAGAAAGCATGTTTATTAATTTATCCATTAAAATAGTTTAATACAACAAGTTAAATATTCAGATCAACAGTTACATTTACAGTTACAAAACACTATTCACAACTTCATATCATTTTCTTTTAAAATTACTTAAAAATAAAGATAAAAAAAACAAGCAAAAATATTTTATTTAAAATAAATCACTGATACAAATGCATTGTAGTGCTTACTGCGTCCAGAACCATAACTGCTGTCACGACGTGGGCCTCTGGCATGCTCAACGATCACTCTTTCCCCACAAAGATCTTTACCATTTAGCTCATAAACAGCATCGTCTGCATCTCGCAGGTCATCGAACTCAACGAAGCCATACCTGGAGAGACGGGGGGAGAAAATAAAGAGAAGAGAATCATTCAAAACTGAGCCTGAAGTCTTCATACTCGCAACTGTCTCTGCAGGACCACACGAGGGTACCTCTGTGTGCTGTCCTTTAGGTGAACACCAGTTGCATTCCTGGTTCTGCTGAGAAGCTGTGTTAATTTAAGTACCTCACATGGAAATGCTCACCTACCTGCGCAAATACATGGGGTCTGTACACTGTACTTTAAAAGCCAAACAAAAAAGAAAATGTGATGTTAAGTCAGGAAAAGGGATTTTCTTTTGCTCTTAAATAGACTCATTTTGCTCTTGACCGTGGGTAGTAACAGCCCAGAAGGCACTTTATGTCCACCAGATTATAATAGCCCAAAACTTCAGAAAGCGTGAGGAGACCAAACCTTGCTATGAGATTAAAAAAAAATGCAGCAACAACAACCAGAAATGAGTTCCTGGGGTGGACAGAGGGCACCTGCAGCCAACACAGTGCAAAGACAGCCCAAAGAATCACAGAATCAAGGCTGGAAAACACCTCCAAGATCACCTATCCAACCATCCACCTACCACCAATATTGGCCACTGCACCATGTCCTCAAGTACACATCTACACAGCTCTTCAACACCTCCGTGGACAGCGACTCCAGCACTCCCCTGGGCAGCCTGCAAGCACCCAATCCCCTCAGTCAGGATCCCAGAGGATGGTTTTTCAAACCATTTCTTACAGCTGCTTCTCAGGGCACACCGGTGATTTGCTTAAGGCTGCAGAGCAAATTCGCAGGAGCACTGAAGTAAAACTCAAGCCTGCCAGCTCCTAAACACACATTTAAAGAAAATAACATTGCGTAAAATGCCCATTACCATGCATTTGTGGCTTTTTTATTGTTGTCCACCCACCAAAACACCTTCAAGAAGGTCCCACAGAGAGGATTATGACCAGCCAAACCTCAGCTGAAAGCGCTGTACTTCCTTCTCCTCACTTGCTCCAAAAGGAATGACTACATATCTACCCTATGCTGTTCATCCTATTCACCAAGGAGTGTAATAACACAAAAGTAGCCTGAGAATAAGATGGGCCAGCAACAACAAAAATCACACTCCATACCACTCATAAATGAAAGTAATGCTGATCCACCTGTTAAATATGTGTAATATTGCACTGTACGATCCAAACCCATGAATCAAACCCCTTTGGAAGCATAGTTTTACACCACAGAAAGCCACGACTGCTGACACAGCTTTAACTACAGCAATCGGAACCTGCTGTTATTTGACAGCAGTGCAAGTAAATCTTCTTTTAAATGTCTACTATTACTACTTCATATGTGGCATAAAACTACTTACTAAAAACGTCAACGCAATTTACTCCAGATAATGTGAAGCTACACCATTTTCTGCTCTAGGATAAGAGAAAAAAAAAAAAAGGAAATTCTCTTGAAAGAGAATTTAACAGCTTACAGTCCATTCCAATTCATGTGATGTCTTTGAGTCCTCCTGCTCAGATGAAGCTACAGTCAGGAAAGGGGATATCAGGGTTCACAAGGAAAAGCATCTTCAGACTGCTTGAAACATAACAGTCATTTAAATGAGTTACTGAATTTATCATCTCAGAAAACATTCAAATTTCAATATTTAGAACTTCAACTATTTAAGATTTGGTAATCATTCTTTGAAATTGCTTCAATAACGATAAACATTGCCACCAATGGTCTGCTAGCAAAACTGAACACCTGAAAGCAACAGAAAAAAGTCTCATCTTATTCACCTCCATTAATATTAAGGAAGAGAAAGGCATGAATCCTCTGGAACAATAAGAAGAGTTCAGTGGAATTGTCACTCCTGACATCCAGCTGTGCTGGCTATCACCATTTCGTGACACCAACTTAATTTTTTAATACTAGCTGCTCTCACTGAAGTCAAATATTTCGCAGGGAAATCAAATCACTTCTCTTTAGGCAACAAACACAGTTTTTGAACTTAGCGAGATGAAAGAATTGAAGCTTGAAGCTTTTGGCTTTGATCTGTGCTCCTCAATGCGTTGCAGAAGTTACGTCCCTCCTCTCGCAGGGATTTCTCCAAGGCGAAGCCATGAACACCAGAAAGCTGCTCAGGGTGATGCAGGGCAGGGAAGTACACAGACAGAATTATTTGTTAAAGCTAGCAAAATTGCAAATTGGTCTCACCACCAGCAAAAGCTTCCAGCTTTCAAGTTATTACTGCTAGTTTTTCTCATGCTTTCAGAAGTTAAAAAAGCAGGCTGAAAAGTCCAATTTTCTGGTCACTTAATACACACACTACTGCCGTGCCCAGCTCCAGATGTCCATGTAGTTCTGAGTAGGAAAAAAAAATGTGAGAACTATGAGCACACAACCAGAAACTTCAAACAGAAATGGAAGGACCCACAAGGGTCTCTGGTCCTTCCCTCAGGTAAACATTGTTCAAAGACTTTAAACTGCAAGCTTAAGTTACAACTAGCAACACCCGAGACCCAGCAAAGCCTTCAGGACTCTGCTGCATCACATTCCAGTCTCATCTTATTGCTGAAGCACTTCAGCTTAGCTGCTAAAATACTGACAGGCTGATCTCCTGCAGGCTGAGCACTGCCAGCAGCCCACCAGCTTCCAGAAGAAACTGAAAGACTCTACAGAGTGAAACACTGTGCAGTCATTTTTAATCATTTGCTAAGCACTACTAAAAATAAGCTGACAAGAAAGGATCATTGGGCAAACAAAGCAATGGAGTGCTCCAGCAAATGTCGAACATGAGGCGAAGCCAAGCAGAACAGCATCAAATCTGATAGTTTGAGTCAATAGTTGTCCAACTGGAATTTAAATACAAGCCACCAGGAGCCTGCAGAGACAGCTTCAGGATAATGCCCTACAAATGCCCATCCTAGAAACATACGTGGAGCTGTATCTAACCCACAGCAGAAGGAATCTACCACAGGATCAGCAGACAGCAAGGCAGATGACCACTCAGTTACATGAAGTTTCCTGTATCCCTCCAGTTATCTGCAACTTTTGAACTCTGTCTCCCCCAAGTGAACTCTGGTGCCACATTCAGGATATTCACACTGCAGGTACGGGCTGTGCCTTTCCTTTCACTCTGCAGCCCATTGTAATTGGCACTCGCGATGCCCTGAGCGATGCTTTCAGCTTTGGCCACCTGAACTCCACACAACTCCCCACAGAGCACTCCTAAATGCTCAGCTGGCATGGAAGGGCCACTCCTTGATAGACATTTCTCAATAAAGCAAGAAGACCAGCCCATTAGCTGCATCAGACATGCAATTTGGTAGATCTATATCCGTTAATGAAGAATGTTTTTCCCCACTGACATCTGCCTAAGAAGTACAAATATTTCTTTCAGAGGTTTCATACCACAAAATGAAAACAAGATACCCCTTGAGCTTCAACAGTGTGCAACCAAATATCTGAGCAGACTTCAATATTACTTGGCTAAAACATCAATACGTGCACACTTCTTTGTTTTAATAACTGCTTTTATTTGTCTTATGAACCTGTTAAACGCCCACCTCCCAGTAAAGCCAGTGTAACAGTTTAGTGAGCTTTTTGTTATGCTCTAACTTTTACAAGAGATCCATTTACAAACAGAAGTGATAATTGGCCCTCTTGGCTAATAGCAACAAATTCCATATCCCACTCAGTCTTCCTAAACAAGACTTCAAGCTTTCTTACAAAGATGCCAGCGCTCGTTAGGCAGGCAGCGTCAAGAAACAGGAAAAAAGAAAGCAGCAATTTGTTTCCTCTCAAGAATCCATACTTGAATGTCTCGTGCAAGTGCTGGTGGATCAGGATCCAACCCTTTAGATGCAGCAAGGAGTCCTTACGTTACCACAGGTGCACGGCTGCAAGGAAGGCCACCCACGGGCATCCCACCCTGAGTGCTGGGGAGGGGGCAGGCACTCAAATACACCTGTATGGAGAGCCACTGCCACCCTGCCAGGCTGGGTGCTGGGAAGGGGCTGCACCACAGCTCAGCCCAGCTGAGAGGCGATACAGAATCACAGAATGGCCTGGGTTGGAAGGGGCCTCAAGGATGATGAATCTCCAACCCCCTGCCACAGGCAGGGCCACCAACCTCCACATTTCATACGAGCCCAGGCTGCCCAGGGCCCCATCCAACCTGGCCTTGAACACCTCCAGGGATGGACGGGGCATCCACAGCCTCTCT
>JAOWBP010004597.1:3248357-3299720 GCA_028571105.1 Tragopan temminckii
CGGCTCCCTTCGCTTCGGCTCGGGGCGGCAGCGCGTCCCGCCCGGCGCCGGTTCCCCTCCCCGCCCTCCGCCCGCGGCCCCGCGGGGAGGCGGAGCGCGGGGCCCGGAGCATCGCCAGGGAGGAGGAGGAGGAGGAGGAAGAGGAGGAGGGAAGAGCGAGAAGAAGCCGTGCCCCGACCCGACCGGGGGGGAACGAAAAGTTGCGGCCGCTTCGCGCAGCGCCGCTGCGGCACCGGGGGGGATTTCGCGACCCCCCGTCGAGCAGCGCGGATCCCGGGTCCGCAGGATGGGAGCCAGAAAAGAGCGAGCCCCGGGAAGGAGCCCCTCGTCCTGCTCGCATCCCACGAGATGCACAAAGTCCCGGCGCTGTCGGGTCAGCCTGCGCTGGGAATTGGGTCTATAGCAGTCTATAGACCCTCTGCTTCACGCTTTTCTCCCTTCCAACCGCGCAGTTGCAGAGTGCATCTGTTGGAATAAAAGCGCCGCTCGAAGTTCACTTTCCAGCCATCCCCCTGCAGGCACTGCTTAAAGCCACGCACCCGGTGTCACCCACACACTCACACCAACACCACACACCACACCAATGCCACAGAGATTCAGCTCCCTTCTGCTCCATTTGCATTTGTCAGGGTTTAATGCAAACATCCCCAACCCGCACCCCCCTTCTTCACCATGGTTGGGATGAATCTAAGAGCATCAAATGAAATCCTTGCTTACTCCACAAAATACGGTTCCACAGTTCCCTGTGTGACTTTGAGCCACCAGCAGCATCCTATGGCCTGTAAACAAATGCAAACTCCATCCACTTGGTCTTATTGCATTGCCCAGCAAAGGGTTTGAGTTCTCAGCATGTGCACCCACCTCCCGCAGGGGAACATCACCCAGGGACCCAACGACAAGAGAAGGAGAGCCCCCACTCTGGGCTATGCTGAGGAGGTGGTGATGCCCTCCCCAGCCCTGCTGTGATGCTCAGGTAAAGCAGCATTGGAGAAATTGGAGCAGAGAGGGCTGGGATGGGGCTGCAGCTGCAAGTTCACAGCTGACCCACTGAGCTGGGAAGCTCATCCTGCACCCCACTACTGTAGCATCCCAGGGAGGATTACAGCCTGTTCTTCCTTTCCTATCACAGGAAAATATCCGGGTTCTCCTTGACCCAGGAGAAATTCATGCTTTTGAGCAAAATTTGACTTCCATCCCCAGGCTGTACCTGTGCCAGGTAGAGCCAGCCAAGGAGCTGGAGCTGGATGCGATGAGAGCTCAGCTCCAGGAGCACGAGCTGGCAGAGAGGCACTGTGCTCCATCCCTCCCAACTGGAGCACTGGAGCCTGCTCCATTGCAACATTCCAAATCCAGATCACCCCCTGACACCCCAAGTGTCATTAACACCATGAACACGAGCGAGGGTGCGGGAAGCAGGCACAGAGGACATTGGGAGGTGGGTGTTTCCGTTGTCCCAACACCTCTTCCTTCTCACAGAAAGTGAGATAACAGCCGGAGGAGTGGAGAGAAGAGGAGAAAGTAATGCAGAGGGGGCAAAGGGGCAGCAGGGATAGAGAAGGAGGACCTCGGGGAGGAGTTCACTGTGGGGTGGGAAATGAGCAGGACCAGAGCTTGGAGCACTGCTAGAGAAACGGGGAGGAACAGCAAAAAGACAGTAAGAAAAGTTAAATCAATGTTACTGTCTGAGAGGGGAAATAAAACATAGATCTCATGGTAATTGGGCACCTCGCTCTTGATATACGAGAGGGAAGGGAACTGCAGCCTGCCTTTTTTCAGGCGCTGGGGGCTGGTGGTCCTGGCACAGCATCCTGGCTCTGTGCTGCCTCGGTTGGGCACAGGAACCGAATGGCCGGAGGAAGGAGAAGGAGACAGAGACTGATCACAGCCAGGATCTTAGATCAGAGAGAAGGAATGTTGTTATGGAGAGGCTGAGAGCTCAGGGTGGGATGACTCATGCTGGAGAACATACAGCTGTTGGAGTGGGATCTGGCACCGAGCGCTGAGGCTGCAGAGCCCTCCCTGTGAGCAGAGAGGAGAGCTGGGGCTGTTCGTTGCTCCCTCACTCAATGGATGGGATGGGGACAGCACCCCTGCACAGCACAGCAGCACCCATCCCATGGCCAAGCCCGGGCTTGGAGCCACAAGGATGCACTGAGCACAATGTGGACACACTGAGAAATGGGGAAACTGAGGCACAGAGAGATGCACTCCCTGCTGGTTGGCTGCGAAGAGCAGAACCTGGCTGGTGATGGGCAGTGCTCTCTGCTGCAGCCCTGGCTGTGGATCTGCATGCCACACTTTGGGGGGGGAGGCAGGGAATTCCATGGCTGGAAGCTGGGGGAGAATCCAGACTCCCATCTGCTACCTGAGCAGGATTCTGTGACCGTGGGGAGACATGGGGAAGGCATGAGGAGCAACTCCAAGGCAGAGGAGGGAACCTGTGCCTTCCCAAAGCCCTTCCAGATGTATTCTGTGGTACACACCTGCAAACAGAGTGCTGGATTCCCAGTGCACAGGGATAAGAACTGCACCATCAGCTACAGAAGCAGCTCCATTTATATGGGGGTTACAGCCGTTCTGGTGGCTGGAAATGCAAACAGGCACACAAACCCCGACCCTGTGCTCTGCAAATACAATTTCGTTATCTCTGTGTCTCTGGAAAACAAATTATCTCCAATTTTTCAGTGAGAACTTGGAAAAGTCCAAAGATCTGAGCCCTGGAAATGGCATCGTTTCACATATAAGAAAATGGGTATATATTTGAAGGTTAAAAAGGTCCACCAAATTTACAAAACAACCAGAGCCAATTCAATACATTCCCAAGCTTTAACTCCAGGCTTCTTCTCCCTGTGATTTACAACACTGTTTTGCCAACTCTGCCCCACGCTGCCCTGTGTTCTCACCCTGGTGGTACCACACAGTGCTGATTTATGGGCTCCCTGCTCCACTGCCATGTAAAGCAATGCTGCCCATTGCAGCTCTCCATCCCGTGCTCAGCTCTGGGAATGGTTCCTTCCTCCCAAACACCCAAACAACTTCGGGCACAGCGTGGTTCTGCTGAGCTTTACACAGCTGAAGGTCCACAAAAGCTCACCCAGGTGCACGTGCTGTGCAGGAAATATTTACGAGGGAGAACACAGTTGGTTGCATTTACATTCCTGCTGTCCCAGCGCTGGGGCTGTGCATTGCTTTGGCTGCTGGCTCACATGGGATGCGGGCACAGCTCCTGGTGTAGGAGGGAACAACGCAGAGAAAATCATCCCCAGATCCTCTCCATCCCAAAGTGCACATCGGGGCAGACGGAGGTTTCGGAGAAGCGCCGAACTTCTCAGCAAACTCATCAGAATGTTTCGGTTTGGCATTTAGGTTATGTTCTAAATTACCAAGCATTAGCGCTTGCTAATGTCGAGGTAACAAAAATAAAAGCCGAAGCAAAGTGCTTCAGCTGAAGCTGGGATGGAATATTTCACAGAAAGGCAATATTCGGAGATTGCCGCTTCATTTAGAAACGAGCCATAACTGCTCCAGCTCCACGCAGCCATTGTGGGAAGACAATTGTCATTTCCATTCATCTCCTCCTCCCTCAGACGCCGCAGGGTCGGCCTCGGCTCTCATGTGTTGGCAGCTGGGATGGGCACAGCACAGCAGGGAGGATGCAGAGCGCTGCCCTGCAGGGACCCCAAAGCTGCACCGCTGCCTCCTTCTGTGCTCTGTAGTTGTTGTTGCAGCGAGGTCAGAGGATGCTGAGCTGTGTCTCAGTGCTGACCCTGCCTTCATCACCTCCTCGACCCATTGGCCACATCTCAGCATCTCTCCGATGTCCCTAAACCACATTCCAGGGCACAGGCAGGGTGTTGTGGCCCCAGGGTTGGGCAGGAATTGAGCAAAAGCACATGGAAAAGGCACAAACAGCTCCTGGTGTCCTGCTGTTCCGAAGGGCCAGTTGTGGGGATGGAAATCTAGAAACCTATTTCCAGGAAACGTTTGGGGTCTGGCATCTCCCCGTGCCTGACCTTGGCAGCAGACGGTGGGCAGGGAGCGGGGCGTGCTGCTGCATGAGGATGGAGCTGTTAGAGCTAATGTGTGGGAAGTGGCCATTAATAAATCAGCAGCAACTTCGCAGCCATCAGAGCCTGAAATCCTCTGGGACCGAACATGGAGCAGTGGGATTTCAGGGTGATTTATTCTTGGGTTGAGGTAGGGATCGCTTGATGTCGCTACCTACAAACCCAGAAACCTCATCCCTGCGCACTCTGGGGCAGAAATGTGGGAGCCCATCCTTTCCATGGCACATCCACCAAGCACACAGCTCTCAGGAGCGGAGCAAGAAGAGGAGGCATGGGAAGGAGCAGCCAGCAGAAACCGCCCTATAACCGAGACGTCTCTCCCCCAAGCATCCAGCCCAGCCTCAGTAATCCCAAATCCTTGGTATTAGGCATTTAATCTCACGTTTTATCATGTCCCTTCTTGCCAGGGGGCTGAAATTAAAAGGGAAGCAGGGAAGGGCTGAGCTTCGGCTGCTTTAATCGGTTCTTGCTGGCGGATGGCAGGGAAGGAGGGAGGAAGAGGTGGAAGCTCCATCACTGCTCTCCTCCTTGCAGGGATGCAGCATCAAGAGAAGGAAGAGGGCAGGGGAGGAGCAGAGCCAGCGAGCGGCTGCGTGGGGCTGTGCCAGAGAACGGGTGGAGGAGAGATTTGTTTCCATGATGCAAGCAGAGGGAGAGCAGCAGAGGCAGGACATGGGAAGAGCGGGGCCAGAGGCTTCTTTGGTGCCTCATGCTGCTGGGGAAATCTCTGCTGAGGACTGTGAGCAGGGCTGGGTCCTGCCCCAGCCACATGTGCCCCATCCCAGGATGCAAAACCCCTCTTCCCTCTCTCCCTGTCGCTGTCTCTGGATGTTCCTTCTCACTGCAGAATGCAGATATCTCACCCCTGAGCCACCTCGCTGGTCAGCCCTGCATCCGCACAATGCCACTCTCAAACAGAGCTGCCCTGGCTGATAAATGCACGTATGTAATTCTTATGGGCTGAATGAAGAACTCTTAATTGCACTTCCCTGCCACAGATGTGGTGAGTCTGTACTGCGACCTCAGCAGAAATATCTATCAGCAACAGGCACGTACCTTCAATACACCATTTTCTAGATGAAACCAGGCAGATCCACAGCTGATGGGACAACAGTCAAAACACAAAGCCAGAAGCTGCAATCAGTGCTTTTCCTTCTAGCAAGCCTCTACTTGAGCCATACTTATCTAGAAAAGCAACACAGGAGCTGCATGGGCAGCGCATGGTGAAGGTCCCTGGGCTGCTGTGGGACATCAGCACTGCCGGCTTGCAGGGAGCACCACGCCGAGCAGAGAGATGGATTTGGGAAGAGCTGCACACGCTTAGAGAGTAATGCAATCTGTCTGCCACTTCACACAGCTCAGATGAACGGAGCTGGCAGCCACAGCCCAGCCAGGTATGAGAGCCAAGGCACTGCACTGAGAGCCCCGGGATGGTGACAGCCTGCATAAAGGCAATGACAGCCGTGAGAAGCACCGTCACGAATCCCTTTGGAGACGATGACACCACGCTGGTTTGGGGAATGGAGATGTTTTGTGGTCACCTGAAGGCTGAGCACAGGAGGGGCAGCAGCGCAGAGCTGATGTGCTGAGCGCACCGTTGGAAATGAGAATAAACTTGGGGAGTCCTGGAAAAAAAAAAAAAAAGAGGGATAACTTTCTCGTGTGCAACCTGACACTGTTTCCCCCCGAGTAAGTTTTCAGTTAGGGCCTGGCTAATGGAAAATCCTGTAATAATTATGTCGGCGCTGTGGTGTGATGGAAAATACTGTAATGAGATTAGGTACGCACCGGGCTGCTCTGCTGCAGCACGGCCACGAGCACAGCTCACCCATCCCCTCCTCAGCCCTAAGCAGCATTTTGGGGCTTGTGAACCTTCCCTAGAGCCCCTCATGGTGTGAGCACACACGGGGGCCTTCCCCCATGGTAAACTGAGGGCTGGAGGGAATTAAGCACGGCTCTCCAGCCACAGCTCCCAGGGGCAGCTCTCCACGCTGATCGTTTCCAGCTTTGCCATCCCCATCGGTGACTTCTCCTGGAGATATTTTTGGTTCTGCCCGTGTTGATTCCCATGTTCCACTGAATATTGCATGTGCTGCCATTCCCCAAGGGCTGATGCTCTGAACAACGCCAATGCTTCGCAGGAGCTGCTAAGCAGCACCTCTCCTCCTCCCCAGCGTGACTCTGTGTGTGCATTTACCACTGATTATATTTGCAGGCACACTTGAGTGTGATCGTTAGCTGAAAGGTGTCAAGGAGTCAATCTGGGTGGTAGAAGCATCTTTGGAAGCTGTAGAGAAGAAAGAGCAGCATCGTCCCTGCTGATGGAGCACATCCAGAGCAATGCTTCTCCAGGTCCTCCATTCAGGAGATCTCAACCACGAGAAGATGGAAGCAACGATGGGGGACTGAAAAGAGGGTAAAAAGTCAAGAAATGGGGAGGAGATATGCAGATCCAAAGGGGAGGTGGGGAATCCATGCAGTGAGAGCAGTGACTCCTGGGAAGAAATACTCCAATAACGAGAGGGATCTCCAGCTCTCCAGTTCATCTTACAGAAGTGATATGAAATTTGGGATGATTTTCTGCTGAAGAAGTAAATCAATAGGCTCAAGAAGACTGGGTTTCTTCCATGGCAGCAGTGCAAGCTCTTCTGGCATTAACTGCTGCAAAATGGGTTTCCTACCATCCCTGAGTGCTCCAGAAGGAGTGGAAGATCTGATGAGCAAAGAGGTTCGACACCACATTAAGCAGAAAACTTGGATCAGTGCTTGGAGCAGCAGGGTCTGGATAACAATTAGGGGGATGAGGGGGGCCATGCAGGAGAGAAACTTGCTAATGGGCATCAGAGCAATCACACATAGAGCTCTAATAGGCATGGAAATAATTAACATTCTGCCCAGGGCTCAAACAGTGGTTCCATGAGTCCTGAACCTGAGCTCCCATTTGGGTGTGGGGGTTGGGCATGGAAGCAGAAAGCAATGGCTTTTGGTGGGAGCAGGCTCAGGACACAGCTCTTATCCTTATCAGCAGCTGGTTCTTCATGCAGCAGACAGCTCTATGCCTGCACCCATTCGAATGGCACTCACCATCCTCACGGAGCACTCTCCCCCAAGAAAGGGTCAGAATGGAAGGCACTCAAGTCCCCCAAAGCCTTTTGTGGGATGTTTTCTATTGCCACCATTTCTCCACCTCCTGAAACTGGGCAGGAGCCCCACAGGATGGGGCAGGAGCCCTGATGGCCCAAAGGGATTTGGCTGTGCCCTGGGAGGATGCTGCTGGGAGGCAGCGAGAGGAGAAGATGCCGCTTCTCTGCCTCTACAGGGCTGACCCTGCAGGATCAACCAGGCTTTGTTTTCTTTATCCCTTCCAGCAATTCATCAATTTTACTGCTAAACAAAGCCACCTCTTTGAAGGGGAGGTCTCCTATTCTAAATCTCTCTCGGGCGGAAGCAGCAGATGATCTTAACCAGACGTGGCTGCTTAAAGGGATGCAGATGCTACTGCCCTGGCAGAGCTCTGCTGGGTCCCAAGGCACCCCGAGCACACACAGCATCACCCCCACTGCTAATTCACCACCAGCCCAATATTCTGCCAGCCCTAAGGATGCCACCACAGCCCCCCCCCAGATCCTCTGGTTGCTTCAGCAGAGATCCCACGGTCCCACCCATGGGTGCAGAGCTGATGGGAGGTGGGGGTAGCACCCACCCAGCTCCAGCTGCACTCATAGGCATTGGGAACCACAACCTCTGGATGAGAGAAAACGCTGACAAGTGGATCCTGCTGCACCGAGAGCCCCCAGCCTGTTGGAGATTCAGTTCTTATTTGGTAGATTTTTTAGCACATTGGTACGTTATACTCCTCCTGGTTACCACTACAACTCTTTACATACAACCAGGGCTGCTTTTATCACCTTCTGTGCAGCCAAAAACTTTCTATTTTCCCCCTCACCTCAAAGAAAACAGCTCCATCACCAGAAGCTCCACATCCAACTTCATGAAGATTTTCCACGTGTTCTGGACACAGCAGCATCACGCAGGGCGCATCACTCCGGGTGCTTCATGTCGTCTGATCGTAACTAGATGTGAACAAGCACTGGCTGCAGGGCAAGAGGAAAGCTTCGGCTGCTCTGGCGTGGAGATAATTGCGCAAGATTAAAACACAGAGCTTGCTCCCTGCCCTGCTTACATAAAATCCTCATGCACATTTTATAAGAGAAACTGCCTGGATATAAAACACGTCTCGCACCAAAACTGACGGCATAGAACAGAGCTCTGACCCAAAGCCAACGTGCTCTGTGGTTGAAGGTGTCATTAATCCTTTTCCCATCACCCAGATCACTGTGGAGCCCCAACAATTCTCCAACAGTGGCCAAGCTACATAAAGGTGGAGTTGAGTGCCACATCCTCGGGCACACATTGGCACCCATCATCACCTGAGGCTGCTCCAACAGGAGCAGATCTGCCCCTCTAGCTGTGCAAGAAGAGGCAGGAACCCCTGGTTCCCCCCCAGGCCCCCCTCCTCTGCTGCTGAGCTCCAGCCACTCATTAGGTGCATTTTTTCTGCACGTGGTGCACAGTGCGAGCCAAAGGAAAAATAAGTCTGTTTCACAGAGGGAGAAAGGGGGGGGAAAAAAAAAAAAAAGCTTCTAATTTTGTGCTGCCACTTAAATGAAGATGCTTGGGGCATTCTGCACTGGAAACAGAGAGCAAGGCCTTCCCCAGCCAGCGGGCAGCAGCAGAGATGTGCCTCGAAGAGGGGGGTTACATCAGAGCCTCTCCTCTGGTCTTTTTCAATCCCACCCCTAGGAGAGAGGAGTTTGAGGCGGTGTGAAAACCATCCAGGAAGACTCATTGAATAGTTGTGTGGTCCTGCTTGGTAACACGGAGACATAGCACAGCTTCCTGTGCTCCTGCCAGAGATAACACAACGCAGAGCACATCCCTGTGTGCCCATGGAGAGGCGGAAACGCCGCTCGGGGCTGCAGGAGCAGCTGGCACTTTGCACATGGGGTAACCTCTGCAATCAGTAATGCTGCAAAAGGGCACTCACAGCACCAAGAAACATCAGTCTGAGCCCCGCAAAGGCATGAAATTGGGTTTGGAGACACACAGCTTGAACAGGAGCTGCTCAGGTCTGCGGGGGACGTGGAGCTCCTGGTGATGCATTGAAACCCTCTGTGCAGAAGTCCTCAGTACATCGCCCAAGGAATGGCTGGAAATGCTCCAACAGCAAATGTGGGTATCTCCAAACAGGAAAAAATATCTTGCTTACATTAACAGTGTCTAGATGATCAACTATGTGCAGAGAAGAAAGAATTGGGGGACAATTGGTAAGCTAAAGATGTGCATGGCAGCAAGGATGTGAGAAAATATTAGGGAAAGTGACATGCAAAGCCAATAAACAACAGAGCCAGCAAATATGTGGGGGAGGATCAGAGGCCAAATGAGGAAGGAGTGCAGGAAGGCACAGCAGAGAGCTGCCTTGGGTCGAGGGGCTGAATCCACCCAGCTCTATGGGCATGTGTGGGGAGGAAAGAGCTGGTGCTCTCAAAGAAGCAATATAGGCAACTCCAACATGAGTTAAAGTCTGTTCAGTGCAATCAATGCCAGAAGTAAGCAGCTCACATCACTCACACCTCACACCACCAATCTGCTGCTGTCCTGCTTTGCCTCATCCCACCTCAGCACATGGACAGGAGCAGAACCCAGCCCAGCGAGCACTGATGCTCATGGTTCAATATGGAGCAAACAGCCCTGGCACCTGTTGCACAAGAGGTTAAAGTCACCTACATGGGAGGAAGCCAACCTAGCATTCCAAAGGCTGCATGCTACATCAGTCAGGACTCCTGCTCAGAGCACAAACCCTTTAAGGGAGGCAGAGGAGCAGGACTCACACACAGTGTGCAGGAGCTGTGCTGTGCAGAGCTCAGGTCAGTAGGATGCTCCTTTTCCCCACTGCTGGCTTAACCCACATCAGCCACGTTGGCTCCTTTGCAAACGTTTTAACACCGGCATAACAAGAAAGGAGCAGCTCAAAGGGGAACCCCCAACAACTCACCAACACAGCACAGGCTGCAGGTCACACCTTCCCCTATGGGAAAACAGTGCACTTCCAGCAGAGAAATGACAAGTGAGGGTTCCAGGACTTACCCTGCTGCAGAGCTGGGCATCACAGCGCTCCTCCCAGGGCAGGGCTGTGCCAGGAGGGCAGAGGCAGGCTGAGCTGCCCACCAGCATGTGCAGACAGTGTGAAAACGCACACAGCCACAGCAGGGCTCAGGGCAGCAAGGAGGGGTGGTGGGCTAAAAGGGCTGTGTGGTGCTGATGAGAGAAGGGCAGCACATCCCTTTCAGGGCAGCTGCTTTCAATTTATAGCCAGGAGACATCTCAAAACCTTCCCACGGATGCTCAGATCCCACAAGGGCAGGGGCTGCCTTGCAGGACAACTCCAGCATCCAGAGAACAAACAGGTTTGGCTGCCCAACAAGAAACATGGCTCAGAACAAAAAAGTCCACGTCTGACTGAGCAGAACAACCTGCAAATGTAATCAGCCATTGGGGTGGTTAATGCACATTGCTCTGTTAAGACTTCCCTATCAAAATCTTGGTTATAAAAAAAACAACATAACAACCCTTCAGCTTCCATGGAGGAATTCAGGTATCAAAAGCAGTGAGGCAGACAAGCACGCATTCCAGCAGAACCCAAGGGTGACTAACAGAGTTTGGAGAAGCAAAACTCAGTGTTACTGAGCACACAACAAACATCCAAGCTAAGCAGACTGGGAACCCGAACACGGTAACAAAAGCAAACAAGCCGGGTTTAAATAGAAGCAAAAAAAAAAAAAGAAAAAAAGAAAAAAAATTTGGAAAGGAAAACCAGTGAGAGCAAATGTTTACCCTGATGAAGGATAGTTTAGAAATTATGGCTGGACGCCAGCTCTCCAATATTTTTAGTTTGGAAAGGTCTGCTAATCTCAGGCTGCAGTGCTGGGGTCTGTGTCCTCATCCCCTTCTGCTGTTGGCTCAGTGGGGCACCAGGAACCATCACTGTGTCAGGGCTGCACTGCACACACCTGTCTGACCATCAGGGTGAGGGCTTCCACCACCTGATTTGGGGGGCAGGAAACCAGCCAACAGCACAGCAATTTGCAATTAATCAGCTAATTGCAATTAAAGCAGAAATCAACAAGCAGGCAAGTTAACCACCATGGTTATGGGACAGCAGGAAGGGGCACAAAGCCTCCAAAGGTTTAACATTGATTCATACTGATAACAACTTGCTAATTTTAGTTAAGCACTCGGGGTTGGGAGCAGCTTTAGGATAGCACAGTCCTGGGATGGTTTGCAACAGAAAACCATGAGGGATTAAAATATTGTCAGCACAGGACAGGAAGGAATTTGGGGATTAGGCACAGCCTCAGCTGTGATGCTGGCCAAGGCTGTGAGCAAATCAGGGAGAGCACAGACAGTGCTTTGCTCTGCCTGGTTAAAGAGATGAGAGATGGAAACCTCTGCGTTTTGGGAGGAGAAGGGGCAGAAGCAGAACCCAGCCCGGAGCTCAGGAAGGACAAGTCAGGTCTGAACTTATATTAATTTTATTCTCATTTCCAGGAGAAAGCAGTGGTGGAGTGCAGCATCACAGCTAGTGGCAGAAAGCTCAAGTATTTGTTTGCTTTAATGCAGGCAAACATTTCTGAGGCTGAATGGAGACGACGGGTGCGCTCTCCCTTCCCTGTGCACATTTCCAGTTCAAGTAATAGGAATCTCAAAAATAAGCTCTTATCACATGACAGAGAGAATGTCAGAAACTTTAAAGCTTTCAGTGGCATAAATCCTCACGCAGGGCATGAAAGTAGCAGGCAGGAAATCTTCCACAGCTGAACTCGCTTATCCCCTGGGTTGAGAATCTTTCCTTTGGTCGGAGAACGTTGTGATGAGCAGTGCTGAGCATTTCTGTCTGACTTTAATGTGTTACCCAGAGCTGAAATCTGCTCCTCCTGGATTACGCGGGGGATCACTGGGGTTGGTACAGGAAAAGATTTTAACAGTGCAGTTAACAGCAGAAGAAAGGAGAACCATTTGGTCATTTCGGATCTCTGAAACGCACTCAAGAAATAAGATCCGTTTCCACTGAGACAGCAGAGCTCTCGATTGCACTGCTGGGCCTTGGGAAGCTGTCACAGCCCTGGGTGGCTTTAAGTAATGCACTTCCAAGTGACTGCTGGGCTCAGCTGGGACAGCAGCAGGCTTGTGCTTTGCAGACTGAGAGCCTCCTCAACCAGGTTGGCATTAACCAGTTTCAGCTTCGTGCAACACAGAGCTACAGCTTTTGGCTTTCTGCTTCAAAGTGCATGTTTCAAATTAGACAACAAGGCATTATGCAATCAAAGGCATCTGCAGACCCCTTGCCTAGGCACAGAGCGTGATCAGGGCTGAGAAAAGGCAGAGCCTGGCTACAGAACCAAGCTGCTGGGCCGCAGATGAAAGCGGAGCTCCCTGATGCAAGCGAGATGCCATCAGCAGTCACTGAGTTCCTAAGGCAAGGAGCAAAGCTGGGGCTCAAAGAGGACTTGTTTTGGTTTTTCTTAGTCTTGTAAGAATTAGGGAATTTTCTGTGTGCCCACGAAGACACTGGAAATCTTTTTGACGCTGCAGTACTGTGAAGTTGTCTGATTTTACGAGAATCTAGCTATATTTGGAAAGAGACCCAGCAATAGATGAGTGCACATTCTTGCTTGCTCTGCAAAGACAATTACTGGATTACAAAAAAAGGCACAAGAAGCACACATTCCTCCTTCTTCTATCCCTAAAAGGTTTCCTCCTTCCTCCTTGCTCAGAGCACTACTACTGCTGTCACTGAACAAACTCCAAGTACACATTTTCATCCTTGATCCAGCTGGCTTGGAAGCCTCTAGGATTTAAGATCTCTCTTCTGTTTGAGTAATTTCAGTGACTAGAATCTCATTGCTTGCTACACCAATTCTCTTCATCCTCTGTCTATATATAGTAAAGGAGATGAAATAATATTACATTTAGTTTTATTGCTGGAAGCAATCTGCTGTCCCTCAATGCAGTTTCCCAAAGGAAGGAGGTGAAACAGAAGATTCAGCAGGACGTGCTGACTGCAAACAAGAACAAGGTAGAACTGCACACGTTCCAGCTGGCTGGCTGCTACAGAGGAGGAAAACAGAGCACAGAAGGGCTGAGTTTATTTAGCCAGGAACAGAACAGGCCAGCTAACAATCCTCTGCTCCAGCTGTCACAAAACAGCTCTGCTTTGCCTGGAAGGTGAGCTGTGTCAGAGCCCAGGATGTGCCACTCAAGGCTTCACAGAGATCTGGGATGCATGAAGTGGGACAATGGAATGGGACTCTTTGCTGAACATCCTGGTTATCACACCATAAATTCATTTAAATAAACTGATGTTGTCTCATCCCTGTTGCTGCATTAAAATACAAGACTCCCCTGCAGCTGCGTGGCTGATACTTAATGTTTCAGCTACGAAATTCCCCACCACTCCTACGTCTTCGCAGTGGAAGGCTAAAAATCCTTAATGTTTTATACAAAAATAGAAGGTATGGAGATAAATTGCTCTATATATGACTAATCCAGGACCGAATGCATTCAGCATTGTGGATTCTGCTCTATTTACAGTTTTAAGGAACTTACTACCTTAAGAAGGTCACGAGGACCTTCTCAGGAGCTGGGAAGGACATGGAGAGATCAGGGACTGCAAAATGTTCATAGAAGCACACTCAGAATCCCAGCACAGCAGAAATAGCAGTGCACCCCTCTGCCATGTAAGCACAGGCTGCCACCTGCACATGCAGGAACAGAGCCACAAGCTTTGCTTTCTCCCTGACACAGACCAGCAATCTCTTTTGAGAAGCAGTTCTCAGCTTGCTTTGCTGCCCGTTCAGGCTGATCCCCCTCCAGGCAAACCTGCCCATGTGCTCTTCCCATCTCACTGCCAGAGATGCTGAGGACCAATGACCACCTGGAGGCTGAATATGCTGAAGCACTGTTCACAGGTTTTGACTGTTCAAAAATAAAAGGAAATTGTTTCTAGGATCTCTGTGTGCACCTGTATGCATACGCTGTTCACTGTGGGGTTTTCAGCTCCCATTCCTAGCATTTGGTTGGCTGCGAAGGCAGCTTGGACAAACACTACCAGGTGCTCCTGACTGTGTTATTTTGCCATAAGATGATCACAGTCCAGACAGCAGTTGTCCAAAAGCACTGATGGGGAAATACAGCTAGAATATTTGTGTCCTGTGGGAGATAATTACAGGAGAGATCTTTGTCTACCCAAAATCTATCCAAACAGGGCCTTCCTCCAACTGCCTGGCAGCACAAATGACAAAGGTTTGCTTGTTATCAGAGCCACCGCTGATGGAAACTCCTTGCCCGTGGTGCACTTCAGTTGTGGTGAAAGCAGCCCAGCAGCCAACAAGGGGTTTAGAACAACCAATATCAGCACGAGAAACTGGAACTTAAAAATCAGTTGTGAAAAGGTCAGCTCCCGAATCACAGCATTGAAGGATACAGATTAGTTGCTCTGAAGCTCACCCATTTTCTTACTCTCTCCTCTTCAGGGCTTTCATACATACATCTGTTAAACATGCTGGTGATAACTCAGTCTCTTTCAGGCACTCTCATGGGACACAGCAGACACTGTACTCATATCTGTCCTCTTGCTATTGCAGCTCCACCACTGTTACCCTGGATTCCCCTTATAACTGGAGGTTTCTTCTAGATCTCAAAAAGAGATTGATATAACAAAACCAAATTCAATTACAAAATATAATAACCTCTTCTTGGAAGTGAAGCTGCTCCATATTCCAGACTGCGGCAGGATTTTTATGTCCTAAAAATATTTTTTAATAAGTTCTACTTAAAATATATCTGAGTCGCAGCCTGCCTCATGGGCATGTTGTAATGCTCTCAGTGAAGATCTGCTCCCTGTCAGTTCCTCCTGGGCTTGAAGGAAGGGCTCTTCTCACTCTTCTTCTGCAGACTTGAGCATGAGAATGGCATTGTAGACCTTCAGGGCAGGACCCAGCTTGATATTGAGTATTTTAACCAAGTCATTCTGGTTCAGGAGCAGGAAGGCCTCACCATCTATCTGCTAGAGGTGTAAAAACACAACAGAAGATAAAAATTACAATCAAGAAATAAGCAGGATTCTTACTTCTGGTTGTTCAGTTAAACAATGTACTGAGGAATGAAAATACAGACACAGCCCTGAGGATGGAAACCTTATTCTTCCCTCTAGTTTTGGCACCCACACCAGCCTGTGATTCCCAAGCATGCTGCCCTTCCCTGGGGTCTCAGGTCTTCCCCTGAAGCCCGAAAAGTCAGAATGTGGACAAAACTCACTGGGAAATAATGAGGATGAGACTCGTCCACTTGACTTTCTATTCACTATAAGGATACTTATCCTAAAAAGCCAACAACTGCCAAAAATCCCGCAGTCTAGTCCCAATCTGCGGCAAAAAATTACATCAGGAAATGCAAGCCTTCAGGAGGCAGCTATCCAAGAATTAATACATCACACTCATCTACAGCAATTAGAAGCACCAAATCACCATTTCCTAGCACACTCATTACATACTGTCATTGCACAGCTTCTCAGACTTCTGTTAAGCAGCTCAAGGTGAAGTGTGAAGCTTTGCTGCTTCTTTGGTCAGCTTTGTTAGAAACTCTGCAGAACTGGACAGATGTGAACTTCTGGCTGCTCTCAGAACTAGCACTCTGCCCACAGACACTTGGTCTCCATTTAAAGGAGTAGCAGGAGGCTATTATGAAATAGCTTTCAATGGCACTAAATGGGCTTCTTCAGAACAAGGTGAAGGAGGTGGTCTGTTATATAAAACAGGGCACAATAAAGCCCTGGAATCTGTCTGGATTTACACACATACTCTCCTAATCCGTCAGCAAGGAGACATCCAATCAGATTCAAAGCAAGCAATCTAAAACTGTATTACCTTGTGAAAATAAGCGGAGCTCTAGGTACCAGAGAGTAACAAAGTATGATTTTAAGAAGAGGTTAAAAATGTATTTTGGTTCACAAAAGCATCCACAGAGACAACGGATACAATTAATATAAACCCCAAATGCTGCAGAGAAGAAGCCAAAGATTAATGGACACAGACAAACAGTACATGTCTAAGTTATTCCATTAAAGTGCATTTACAGAGACTGACAGCATCTCCTCCTCTCACTTGATGCTCCCCAGCACAGCAGACAATGCCAGACACTGGGCCTAACCAGAACAACAATCCTTCTGTCCCTGCACTTTTCCTAACTGGAATTCTTCTCAATGTCAACAACTGGTAGAAAAGGATACACTTAATAAACTGGGACAAACACAGCAGTAAGGCAAAGAGCTGGCAGACAGAATTCGGGCTGCCCCTCTCTAACCTCAAGGAGACTGCTGAGCAAGTGAAGTTCTTTTACTTCCCAGTTTGCACACTGCAAATGACAGCAAGGCTTCCAGCACAGCCAGCCACATTTCATTGAATCCTACCTGCAAGCTGCCTAGAGTCAACACTGCTGCAAGGCCCATGGTAAAAATAGCTTGAAATAAATGGACTGCTGCTTAAACTAAATAAAGAGTCAAGAGAAGGAGAAAACTGCTGAAAAACAATCTAATGTTTCAAAATGCTTTTGAGTCCAATATTATCATTACATTTCACTTTCATTGCATCGCCTCAACGATGTTTGTTTTAAACAGACCTTCCCTGAGCTGGTCCTAGAAATGAGTGCAGTATCACTGCCTGTGGTTTCTGTTCCCTCTTATTTGGATGGTTTTTCAAATTCTGTGCACAATTTGTTCTCTTCATTTGTAACGTAAGCAGGAACTCATCCTCCTCCCTCCTGCCAACAGGACTCTGCAAGGGATTTATTTCTCCTGAACAGAGAGCACTCAAAGGCCTGATTACAGTAATGGACAACCCTGGTGAAGTCCGGCAGTGCTGTCGCTCACACCTGAATTTTGGCTAGACACAAACTGCTAAAAGGGTTTTAAATTTACTCTGACAGTTTAGTTCCAGCACAAACCTGAAAAACAATCCAAGCCTCTCTTGTTTGGCACAGAAAACCACACTTTGAGACTGCAGAAGGTATTAAAATAGAACATGGCTGTGCTGCTCTCTGAACTAGAAAACAGCCACCGTGTTCAGGATCCATTTCAATTATTACTAGAAGAAACAAAACAAATTGTAAATGGTTGGATCCATTAGTAGACTTACACCTCACCAAGCCCTCACCTCTGAACTCATCTTTGCTAGAAATCAGGATGTATCTTTAACACCCAGCTATGCTGAAGGACTGCTTTACTGGGAGAAATTTCATCATTCCCACTGTATTCAATTAAATGGTATTCCACTACACTGCTACACTGTGAACAAGCATCAATTTATTTTGCTTTTTGTTTTGTGTGTATGTTTTAAAATAAGGGAAAGCAAAATACAGGGACATAAATCCCATAAAATGCACTCCAGCCTGATTCATCCTGAAAGAAAGCCAGCTCTGGGGAGCAGTCATCTATTACAAACCTGTCCTTTACAGCCACTCCACTACGCAGTTCCTTTCCTCAGCACACAGGGTGCACTAAGTGCCTTGCAGAATGCAGGGAAGGTCCAACCCCTTCCCTACAGCTCTTACAGTCAGAGCAGCAGAAGGGGAGGCACGTCTGTGCAAATTAATCACGGGCTTATAAAGAACCTCCAAACCATCCCTGCAACGTAACTGGAAGCCAAAGCTCTCAACACAGCCTAAGCGTCATAGGATCAGTGAAAAGGAACAGGGCAGCCACATCCTGCACTGCTGGGATTTCTGAGGAGCAATGGGGAATGCACCACAGACAGGGAACAGAGCCCAGCACAGGGCAGTGACAGAATGTGTTGCAGGCAGGAGACGCTCTGACTCCCCAGCAATTGCTTGTTCAAGGATAGGTGCCCCTCCTGCTCCCGCTGTGGTCCACAGGAGAAGCCAGGGATTCCTAAGAAGCCCTCTGACTGCCAGCCTGCCCAAGAGAAGCAGGCATATGTTCTTGTTAGAGGGAGCAGATGAGATCTTTGCTGCGCCATTCCAACAGGACATCTTTATAGTGATGCCAAAAACACTAGACAATAGTCCAAGACAGGATGTTAAGCATAAGCTTAGTGATTGGAACGGGAGGGGAAATTTAAAGCAGCAGAATGCAATTAACCACACTAGGATTCAGCTCAATGCTGAAGCTGTCTCCTAAATGCTACAAGCTAACGACAAGGCTGAGCATGTCTGTGCAGTCACCACTGTAACTGCAGAGCAGCAGGGTTACAAAACCACCCAGCTCACAGCACAGGACTGAGGCAGACCTGACTTACCTCTTCCCTGAACACAGCTGCTTGTTCTTTGCAACCAGGTAAACGCTGGATAAAGTTTACCACCTACAATCAGATTTACAAGAAGAGAAACAAGGATGATTAGAATGATGATCAAGTACAAGCATCTTATTTCTGCATGCAAGAATTTTTGTAACTTTAATACTTACAACTCTCCTGTTAATGAAGGTTATATACAAGAAATAACAGTGGGGTGTTGCCACAACATGCCTGTAAAGCTTATTCTGGTCACAAATAGTACTCTCCATATTGCTATTTGACCACTTCTCTAAGAGTTCAGTTTTTCCACTGCTTAAAATGGTCCTCATAAAACATCACTCTTATTAAAAACTGTATACAGCCACACATTATTTTAAATCCCTCCACAACTTTCCTTCCTCTATGGTTTTGTCAGAAAATAAAATTAAAAAGAAGGATTTAGACAATTTCCCATCGTGACATCCTTTTCAGAGATGACATAAATCAACCAAATGAGTACTCCAGGTTTATTAACACACAGAAGGCAGAAAAGCAAGGAAAGAAAGAAGTTGTGGTTTTATTTAATGCACGGTGGATGCAGAGGATCCACAGAACCAACACGATTAAACAAGTTAATTTTACATTTCATATTAGGGAAAACCTTTCTAAGCAGGAAATCTGTTAACATCTGGAATAATCTCCTCTGAGACATGCAAGCAAGCCTTGGATTATATTATATAACACTACATAGTGCAAGCAGCAATCCCGAATGCAGTGGAGGATGACTTAATACGTATTGTCTTCTCCATCTGCAGCTTCACTGGTTCACAGAAGATTTGTATATTGAGGCATAATCAGACCAAACGTTTCATGCTAATTGGATGCTCCCTTGCAGGAACGGCTCTGCTTCATGGAGCATATTCACTTGAGTTATTACAGATGTGACATTTCTTCCATGACCACAAACAGACAAACAGTTTGGGGGAGGTCGCTGTCAAAGATGAGCTTCCCTTTAAATCACAATCGTCAAGCTCCCCACCCTAAATCACATCACTGTGTCTCCAGCTGATCCCATTGCTGAACTGGGTCCTTCCAAGCACAGCAGCAAGCTCTCAGCTTGCCCCCAGCTGTGCTCTGCCCCGGCAGAGCTGCTTTTTGGTGAGCATCACTGACTCCTATTGCTTCTGTTATGCAATCTGAGAGCAGAACCCTTCTCTCATCTCATGTTTCGCCTTTACATCACGCCAGGAGGGAAAGCTCCATCTTAAAGAGAACCCCTAAAATCCACAGCTCCATCATGCACTGATTCCAAAGCAGAAGTGCAATCTCCTACTGTAAACAAATAACAAAATAATACTTTCCCTGTATCTCCTTATAATAATAAAAAAAAAAAGAAATACTTCTGCAGGGCTGCTATCTTCCAGAATGTTAAGTGACAGTTGGACCCTTGAGAGCAAGGCAGTAAATGTCCCTCAGGGCCTGTGGCACTCACAGGCTGGCAGAGGTCTCAGGGGAAAGCTCTGAGCATGCCTTGCTCTTCTGCCCTTCCTTGGACATCTGCTGCTGGCCACTGTCATGGATGGTGTGATGGCCTTTGATCTGCCCCAGAAGTCACTTGTATGTACACAGCCAGCACCCTGCTCCACAGCAATGGTCTTTTAAACAAACAGAGTCCTGGGGCTTGCCAGAAACTGATAACAAAAGAAGGAGGAGGATGCAAGACAAGCATGCAGGAGAGATGGATCCCAGGGTGTGGGCCAAAACAAAGCAGCGTGACGGGATGGAACAAACTTGTCTTTAAGCAGCTACACAGTGATGGCAGGGAAGCACTTCCCCCAGGGAAAAGGTGAGGTATGGGGATGGTGGGAGATAGGGGAGATCAGGGTCTTTCCTTCGAGGAGGTCAACAGTTCCCTTCTGTTTCTGCTGGTAAAGTCTCCACTGATAATCTCACAAATCCCTCTGGTGGCAGTGCCTTACTGCACATTAGTTGAGGGAAGAGAAACTGCTCAGTGTAATTCTGAAAGCACCTTTCACAGCTCCATGCAAAAGAGGTGTTAAGGTAATCCTGGATTCATGAGATATATTGAAATTGGCACAGTACTGGTGTATCCTTCTGGTAAAGCTGGAAGGCAGTCTCACCAGCACCCATCTGGTATCAAGCTATAGCAGCCCTGATGCTATGCAGTAACCCACAAGCCATTAGCACAAGTACAGTCCCCCTACAAAGTAATACCTTCTGACTCCGGATTAACTAAAGAACAATTCAGCTCTGGCACATATTAAAGTTCTTCCACGATCCTTCACTTGCTGTGCTTTGAAAAATGATAGGAAGCTTTCAATAACTAACAAAGCTGCATTACAGTAACTACTCCTGTTGACCGCTCAGTGTTACCAAGAGTTTCTTAGCTTGAGGGCCTCCAAATATTGCTGCTGCTCTGCCCCTTCAGCTGCTCCCAACCCAACAAAGAATTAAAGCAAGATTTTTTCCTTAATGTGGGTTTTATAAAAGCAGTTATTCAGTCTGAAAGTGAAGGAGAGTACAACACTCCCATTGCTCTCGTTTCAGATCAACAGAATGGGCTCCTTTGTGCAACAGAGTTCAAAGTACAACCCATAGGCAAATGTTTGTCCTGTAGGAAGACGTTAGGAGTCCAAATACCGACAGATCCAATCTACTTTGGACTCACTAGAACACAGGAAGTCCTATTGCATTCATCTTCCAGAGCTTGTGGCTACACTGCCCTGCACAAAGTGATCCTTCAAGTGCTCAGACAGAAGCCAAATTGATTCCTATGGGAATCTACGAAGAGCACAATTTGCTAAAACCAATCCACTTTACTGAAATGCTAGACAGAATCCATCATGACTTCAGCCAGTCCACTGTGGTGCTGCAGCTGATCTTTTTAATGTGCCATTCACACTCCCTCTGCTAGCCAACACTCCATCGGTTGTTTCAGGCAGTTCACTGTATTCTGGGTTTTGAATCACCACATCCTGAGTGCCTTGATGCACTGTGGTTGCTACTTACATTAATCTGTTATCAAACTAATATCCTAGCTAAATTTACCCAGCAGTTGCTTTAAAGGTCAACTGTAAAGAACAAATTTTATTGGCTTGTATCCTGACTCTGTTCTTCCATGAACCAACCTCCATGTTTTGTGCAAAAGAAAGAGATTCTGATTGTTTTCATGTCAGAGGATTAACTGCTTCTGTCTTTATTGATTTATTAAAAGACCTTTTGGGAAGAAAAAAAAAACAAAAAACCCCACAACAATGGGAGCTTTTTCTAAAGAAGGATACAAATAGAAGAACTCTCAGATTTTTTTTCCTCCTTGCTAAGCAATTTAATTTAAGCTCATTTTCATTAAAACACAAAAGAAAGAAAAGAATATTAAAAGGACCATTTTTTAAAACAGCCTTACTAATTATTCTATCCCCTTCCTGTTTGCTGAGGTTCCTGTCCCTGTGATCAGTCCCACCACACTCCAAGTAGTCCTCCAGCACGAAGAGCAAAGTCAGGATTGGTTTCTCTGACAAAGAGGCACTCAGGGAAGATGCACTTTCTGAAAGTCTCTGAAGATCCTCTATGCATCATGAAGAACAGCACCTTTCTCCTGCTTTGCAGATTATCTCCTATCTTGTCAGCACAACATTACAGCACACTTCTCTTGAATTAAATGGCCTGTGATTAAGTGCCAGGATCCAAATTGTCATCACTTCCCAAGTGGAGATGCAAATATTATTTACGCCCAAGGCACCAAGTAAAAAAAAACAACTACTCAGCACACAAAAGACAGCAGCTTTTTCACATGCCACCTAATTACAGGAGACATCTCAAGAGCTGGGACTGCAGACTTATCCCCAGCCACACAGCTGCCTCTGCCAGAAATCAGGTCAGGCTGTGGGCAGTTTGTTCCAGGGAAACAGGCAGAGAGACGCGGGAGGAGTAGGCATGCACAGTGCAGTTTGGGATTATCTGCAGTATAAAAGTGAATCAGCAGCAAAGTCACAGGAGAAGGGGAGGGAGATCAGAGAGAAACAAAGTCTGATGTAAGAATGGTGCTTCAGGGCTGAGGACTGAAAGATAAAGGGGAAAATAAACAAAGAGAATTGCATTCACAGAAGTAAGGCATGGACATCAAAGGGTTAACAGAGATCCTTCCCCTTCCTTTATAAAGGGACTTGGATATAACTTTTAGCTGAGTTAGCTATGGCATATGCAAAGCAAACAAAAAAGCATTACTCAGGAAGAAAAAAAGATGTTTTCCAATTAGCACTCCAGAACAGTGGGGCCCTGGCACCCCCCGCAGCCAGGAGCAGAGAGGAAGCAGGGAACTCACCTCTTCCACAGTCCACTTAGACACGTGTTTGGCTGTGAGGCCCGAGACCTCCGGCAAGAGCCTGCAGTGCTGCTCCCAACAGAGATGGAGGCGGTGGCTGGGGTTAGAGTCCAGGGCAGGCATGAAGATGGACTGGTGGAGGGCCTGCTGGAGGTTGAAATCGAGGTCTGTAAAGAAAACGAGACAAGTCAGAGCAAGCTTTCAAGAAGGAGCAATTATGGAGAAGGAAGGGTCACAGTTTGGAGGGAAAAGCAGGGCAGGGCACACAGACAGCCAGGCACTGCTACTGCATGGCACAGTGTGTTCTCAGGGCATGCTCCCCCACCCTCCTGAGAAAGAGAAACGAAAGAAAAAGATAAGATTGCCAGGCTGGATATAATATTGTTAGCTTCTTCGCAGGAAAATGATGTCACACTGCTAACACAGAAGATGCTTGCAGCGTTTTATTGACAAGGTGGAGGAGTTCTGGTAACAGCATCTTCGGCTGGAAACTAATGGCACTGCCCCAGCTGCTGGCAGCCTGTGAGGAGTGAGATGTGTGCAGCTGATGGCCTGGGCTCACTGCCTCCCCAGGAGACTCCCAGGCCAGCAGTGCTGCACGTTACCTCCAGACATCAGCTCCCTTGTGCATCCAGTGATGGAAGCTTTAAAAATCAAAGCGGGGGAAAAAAAAGAAAAAAAAAAAAAGAGAAGAAATCACCCCTCCCTGATGAGATCACTTGAGTAGTGCAGAGTCATGGTCCTACAGGGATTTGCCCAATTATACAACAGGAAGTGAAGCAGAGGATGGAAATAACATGGAACACACTCCTCTGGTTCACAACCAGCATTATCCTTGGTCACATTAGAGGCAGAGGCTGGCCTGGCACATGGTTGTTACTCTTCTGTCCCCAGCTGTGTCACCTCACCTTCATCTCCACCTCTCTAAGCAATGTAGGATGCCATCAAACATAAGTCTCTATTACTAATAATGAGGCCAGAGTGAGAGGTTAAAAACACACATATAAAGCCTAAGTAAGAACTGCTCTTCAAATGGGATGGAAGCTGTGTGCAATCATGAAATTACAGGTCAGTGGATTACTGCAGAATTTCCCTCTGCTGATTTCCATCACTCTGCTTAAGGTGAATGCGACAGGAAAGCAGACAGCTTTCCCTGCCAACCGCAACTGCAGCTCAGAGCTGGCAGACTTCTCCAACTGCAGAAGTCAGCACTAGGTAAAAATGAATTAAAAAAAAAGCCAGGCACCTGTCCCAGTTTGTGCCTGCTTAGCTATTTTTGATTGGAGTCTATTACCATGTTAAATCCTCCTAAAAGCCTGGTCAGCTTGGTTCTCTGAAATGGCTTTTTATAGTAAATCTGAAAGTTAAGCATATGGTTTGCTAAAGTGATATCAGAAAGCTCCTCTTCAAACTTAACCTGTCAAGTACCAGAATAAAAAAGACATTATTTTTCCATTTGGATTTTTATTTTCTTTTTCATCCTAAAGAGAACCTTTCAAAAGTCACCCCAAATGATTCTAATTGTTTTTCTGGATACCTACAGAAAGAAGTTGATGGAACTCAGCAACCACCTGATAGGTTTGGGTTGTATCTGCAGAATGGTCATGGAATGGGGAACAGCCTCCCCTTGCCACTTCAGGAGAAGAAGCAATGCTACAGGAGATGGTGAAAGCTTGTCTTCTCAATTAATAAATACAAAACTTCACAAGGTATTAAACCTTATACTTCTAGGCAATTTTACCCTTCTTCCTCATTTCAAAGGAAGATGGACAACCACCATCATCACCTCCAAGCATGCATTCTGTTGATTGTGGAATCAACAACAACAAAAAATCTGTTAAGTTTTAAATGATCCTCATAGGTCTGGTATTTTGCACACGCACGCACACACAAATAAATAAAAACCAACCAACCTTTCCCGTCGTTTTCCTGTTTCACCAGCTGCAACTTTATGTAGGCGTGTGAGCATCCAAGCCTGAAAGCATCAATTACAAAACATCCCAAATGATAACACAAACTGGTGCAACTGCTCCTCTATACAAATCGACTAATGGGGTATTTAGGAACCAGAACGTTCTCCCTCTTACAATCAGCAACAGAATTTCTTTGTCCCTGGCTTCTCCTGTCTAAACTAAGAACTGTGATATTAAATTCATACCTACAACTCAGAATTGAGTTTGCTGTGGGAAATAAAGCCCCCAGATTAGCGTGAGGAAAGAAGACTTAACAAGTATTTCTAAAACCCTATGCTCTATATCTCCAATCAAACTGAGTTGTTCTAAGCTCCTGATTAACACCTGTATTTCAGATATCGCAGCAGCATCAAGAAACACAACTATGAATCCAGAAAAACACATCACAAAAATCTTATTTACTTTTTGGGTTTGGCTTTGATGTTTCCACAGGGTTTCTCTTCTACCCTGTCTTTTGCTTCATTGCTTTCAGACTGCTCTGACGGACTCTGAACGCTGCTTTGACATGACTTTTCACTCTCTTGTGCAGATTTCCTGGAGAGACAGACAAATGATAGGAGCTAAGCTGACATTCTCAGTTCCCTGTTCCCAGAAGAGAGCAAAACTGGCAAATGAGAGTAACAAGTACCACCTAGTGGTGAAAGCTCTCCTCTCCCCTACCATCCTTACTGCTGCAGCCCAGAGCACTTTTTTACTCTTAGCATAGATTGAGAGACATTATATGAAATAATGAGTCCCTGTGGACAAAGGTTGCAATTCCAGCAGCTACAGGAAGCCCACTGAAACCGATTTAGGATTTATGAACCCTGGATAACGTTTAAGATAACTTACATGACTGAGTTTGTTGCTACACAGTTGCCCAAAGAAGGATGAACAGCAGGAAGCTGTAATACCTGCGTAACAAATTCAAACCTCCCACTATCAGGAAATGAACTACTCAGAAGAATGTAAAAATAATACAATTTTAGAATGATATTGGTTCTGGGAGAATCTGAAAACCCCTGAGGGAATGTTATGGCAATGGTGCACTGAAATGCAATCGATTTTGCTATCAAGAGTAACAAAAGGAGACCCCTGCATGGTACTGGTATGAGAGGAAGCAAAATTTGACCACATGCACTTTGGAACTGAGAAGCATTCCTTTTGTCTGAACAAATATACCAAATATATACTGAAAATGTTATAAATTTAAGCAAAGCAAAGAAACACTAAAATGTATATAAGCCTTAATACACAAAAAAAGGCCAAAAGTAACACTGGAGATTGCCCTGGTGAGACTTAATTCCTACAGCCTAGAAGTGACAATAATGAAAGCCTTTATGTCCAGATTTTTCCCATGACAGACTAACTGCCTCCTGCAGTCCAAAAGCCAAAACATGGTTTGTCTCAATGATACTCAATTCCAAAATTATTGTAAGAAAATAAAATATCTGAAGGGGCTCAATTTATTTGCCAAGTGATACATATAGAGTTATTACACCTACCAGTGTAACGCAACCGGCGCTGAGGTGGATTGCAGTTAGGGTTTAATAGTGCAAAATAATCTTGCCTGACAGTTTTAGGACAGGAAATGAAGAAAAAGAATATATTTTAAATTGAAACAGCAAGAAAAAAAAAATTATGGAGACAGAATGCAATTTCCTTTGTTGGAATGTGACCAGAGCAGCAGGATTAAGGAATCAAGAAACCTATTAAGGCACATGAGGGTATAAAAGCACACTGCTCTGTGTTAAGAGTGTCTGGAGCACGGGCCAATATTACAGAAAGATGAACTGAATGCACTACTGATTCTCTGCCAATTCCTGTGTTTTTCAGCCTTGTAAAATGGTATTGCTCTGCAGTGTGTGTCCGGGAAATGGGCTCAGCTCACCTGGATTGTGGAGAGTCCTCCTGAGAAGACTCTCCTGCTCTGAGCAGAACTTGGGCAGGGGTCTCCAGCCTCTTGGCTTTCTGCAGGCTGCTGCTGGGGGAAGGCCTCTCCCCGCCTAGGCGGTCCTGTAACACGTTTTCTTTGTTGAGGTTCACATCAGAATATGGGCAGCCAACTAACCTGTGTTAAGAAAAAAAAAGAGAGAGAGAGGTTATGATGCATGTTCCCGTGTTCCTAAGTCATAGCCTTAGCAGCCTCAAGCAGATACAACCACTAACAAACCCAGGAAAAGTGAGGCCTAAAACTCATCCAGATGGAGACATTATTACCCAGTTTTAGGTATGGGAAAGCAGAGGACCAAATGGTAGATCTGGAAACCAAATCTATGTTTCTGAAGAATCATCCTAGAGAATAACAGGAGATCTTCCCGTGTCGCCTGCTTGTCTGAACAACATTTCATGAAACAGTAACTGTTTGAAGCTCTTTATCACATTAAGTACTACTGGATCCCCAGACCTCCCATCTGAGATTGTTTTCTTGCTCTGTAAAGCGGTTTAATCAAGAAAAACTTTCCTTTTCCAAGAACACATAAGAAACCAAAGGTAAACCTGTCATCCAAAATCCAGGAAGAAAACCCTCTGACTCCAATGTGATGTTAGAAACCACAAAACATGAGCTCTCTCCTCACTCTTATGCTCTAGTAATACACCAGCACTCTCTTCCTCTTTAGCTATTGCCTTGCAATATTCTTGGGCACATTATTTTACATAAGTAATTCCTTCAGTGATGCAGGAATGTAGAAATTGGAGCGAATTAATCTATGCTATGTTGTATTGCAGTTGGAACAAACATACTGCTATAAACTAAATTTATGGTGGAACAGCTCATTTAGACACAAGAGGGAGCTGCAATTACACTAATAGCTGTCTCCAGAACACCCTGTGATAATTTCAGTGCAGTGCAGGTGCTTGTTGCTGCATTATTATTACAGACAACACTCAGATGCTCCCAGACAGAACCCTCATAAGATCTCAGATACGTACGTATAATGTGTTCCATATCGAGGCCCCCTGACATGACCAATACCATGACAGCCTGGAGTGGGACACGTTTGTCCCACTGTACCCACAGGATCAACAGCACCTGGAGAATAAAATACAAAGGTAAACAGATCTGTGAAAAGCCTCCTACCTCTGAAGAGAAGGCTGCATTTTGGGAAAATTATTCATGGACAATGATATGGTATTATCCATATTACCTAGAGGGACTTGCAAAGCGTGTCCAGTTTTTGCACACCAGCCTACTGGATGAATATCAGGGCTGTCTGCATCCACCCAGAAATCATAGTTACAGTCCCAGCCATCAAAATGTATCTAAAAGAAGCACAGTCTCAGTGAGAGATACAGTTAAGGATATGACTCAGCTGTTATTTTAACTTCCCCTTTTGTTTCACCTTGCTCAGCTTGGAGCTGATTCACTCAATCTTTCAGTCAAGCACAACCACCCTTTGTGTTCAATTTGTTTTCCTGTCCCCTCTGTCTGCCTTTTACAGAAGCACCACGTTTTGGTGACACAGTCAAATCACACGGTCTGCAAGAAAGCACAGACCATGGGGTGCTCCAGGGCCCTCCACTCTAGTCTAAATTTATGCAAACATAACTGTTTTGTTAATTGTCTTATTTGCCACAAATCCCAAAACACCACAAACTTGGCAAGTTTTGCAGTGAAGAAACTAGAATTTTCTGCTGGATGAAGGGATGAGTAATAGCTGGTTTGGATCCAGGTTAGGCAAACAGAGACTAAGGATCACTGCTATTTAAAGGCTGTTGGGCTGTTAATAAGGCAAAGTTTCAAACAAAGGTATGAACTGAATATCTTGCCTCTAGACTCTGGCAAAACTCGACTTTTGCTTACAACCACAGTGATGAGAATGAGAATCAAATGAGCAAGGGAGAGCAAATGCCCCTCCTGCCCATGGAAGCATCCTTTAGGAAGGACTCTGTGGCCAAGAAGCCCCCCATCAGTGCAGCTTACACCTCAGCCAACTGATATTTAATTTCTCATAAACAAAAGCACAAGAGACTCTGCTGGCAGCATATTAATACGAAAACAATCAGTTACATTGCACCTATGCAACAAATTCATACTGGGGCATAAAGCCACCTCTTAAATGGGCCAGGATTTAACTTGCTTTTGGATTTCCCTTAAGCGTGTTAGGATAAAATAAACAAATTCAGGTAGCTTCCCACCAGCAGAACATTACTGCTACCTTCATTCGTGCAGTTCACACATGGAAAACCTTTCTGTCAAATCTTATTTCAAAACATTTACAGTGAAACAGTAACTAACAATACCAGGCAATTCCGTTACATTTCAATGGGACAAAACAACAGAAATCATTTCCAGCTGGGCACTCCTGTAGGCTAGATCGCCTTCAAAGCATTTGTTTGCTGCTCCTCACATCAAATGGGTATTTTTTTCTATACTGCCAATCACTGCATTCCTTAGCACTAGGGCTCTGTCCTTCAAAGCAAGGTCGTACCTTAATACGATGGTCATCTCTGTCAGTTATGGTTGCCACTCTTATCAAGATGGGATTTCTTTTGTCTACAGCCTCCAACTTCATATTAACTTGAAATCCGTGAGCAGGACGCTGTAAGATAAGATTGTAAGCAGAATACTAAGAAGTGAAGGCAGTTGCAACTAGTCACCTTCTCTGAATAAAACGTACTTAGTTTTTTATCTACCATTCAGGTGCTTCTGCAGCTTTTGCCCCCATCTCACCTGGCAGACTATTGCAGAGGTTAAAATCAGAGTTTTCTAAGAAAATAAGCTGCCCATTTGTCAGCAGCCCAAAAGTACTCAAGGAGAAGCCTGAGCTTCCCAGAGCAGAGCAGCATCTCAGTCAGAGTGAGAGCTCTTCTCCAACAGAATGAAAAAGCCCAAATACGACCACAAACTCCACTGACAAACACACTGAACAGTCTGATAGGAAAACTGTTCAACACAGCAGAGACTACCCCTCACCTGACAAGGACACCAGCCAGCTTGCTGCTGTCAAACACTTGAAGCACACTGCTGTGGGACATCTCCCTCTGCTTCACAACGTGACATCCTTCCCAGCATCACATGCAGCCACCGCTGCCTCAGCCTCTGGATATTAATTACCTTCATTTGGTGCACGTGCTGGGAAACACACTTGGTTTTATTTCAGTGCAATGCAAATTTTTTCCTCTGACCCTGTGACTTTGTCCTACCTGTAACCTGGCATTTTGGGGCATCCCTCCTTCTTCCCACCCCAAACCTCAAGTTTCTCTTTGGTCTTTTGAACTGGATGCAAGCCTTATCCATAGTCTTTCAGCCAGCTGGTAGACCAGAAGGCAGACAGCCTACACTGCTTTTAGTTTTAAGAGATTCTTACTGAGACAGCCAACACTGTCTGAGTTTCTTGAGGAAGGAGTTGGAGCGCTAGAACAAAATGCTGCCCAGGAGATGAGTGAGGCTAACTGAGCCTTGCTGAAGGGCTGCCACCTTTTTGCAATGGCTTTTGAACGTTTATAAACTGACAGACCAAGACAATAAGCTGAAATAGTGATGCTGACAACAGTTGTCTCCTGTTGTGTCTTTGGTTAGACAAGAAGGCAGAAACCCAGACACAAGATTTGCTGCATGTGCTAATGATCAGTGTCTCCACACTACGTACATTAGCTCTTGAAAACTGTTAAAAACCAATTCAGTGAGAAACACCAGTTCTGTCTCTCAACTCATATTTTTATATACTGATTTCCTGTAATTGCTAGCTGGAAAAATAGTAATAATAATAATAATAAAATCAATAACTCTGCCATGTATTTGCACTTCAGACCAATCAAGCCAGAAAAATAACAAGATGCAATCTTGGAAGAGTTCTATTAACGGCTGCTACATCAAGTGTCTTCTTTCACTTTTTTTCTGTTTCAATTTCAAAAAACAGACTTGATGCTAATTTACACTCCTGAGTTTCATGAGAGTCGGTCTACTATTCTCTCCCAGCCAGGCATCTGAAGAACAAAGTAATAGCTTCAGAAATTGATATAAAAGAGGAAGAGTCAGACAAGGTGGCTGCATTCCCCCTTGGGAAGATGCTTCATCTCAGAAGAATCCAGAAGAGGGAGTATCCACATGAAAAAGGCCCCATGTACTGTGCAAAAGCCCTGTGATCTTCAGGTGACATTTCTCAACACTCTTTGGATTCTAGAAATCTGAGGAAGCAGTGCTGGAATGACAGATTACTGAGGACTTCAGACTGGCATTTCTAAGTAGGTTGCACTTCACTGTTTCCAGTGTCATAAACAGTTTTATTATCTTTCCAAAACATTTGTCTCTACAACACTATTTCTATTGTTTCTCTGTTAAGCAGAAGATCGGCTGCCTCATTCCCTCACCCCCGAATTCTGCAGGCTCCTGTTTTCCAGCACTGTTGTGACTTTATGATTCACGTTCTGTGCTCCATGACTGAGATGCAGCCTGTCCAACTGTGGAAAATCTAAATCCAAGGGATGTTATGGAGATCAGCTACACTGCAGGTAACTCGTGCTGTGGCCCTATAGTTCTCTAAAGAGGCAGAACACTCTCTTTACATGACACCCACCTTGCAGCCTACAGCATCTTCAAACGAATGCCTGCTGAAATCTGGCAATTATCAACTTTCTTTGGCTGGATTTTTACCTCCCTTATCTGGAGCCACCTTGATTGCTTTATCTTCTTCAGTCTCAAAGAGCTTGCCAACACAATATAAGGGAGGGAAGGAGGTATTAACCTGCAAGTCTAACTTTATCAAAAGGAATCAAGGGAAATGTCACAACGGCACAGAAAAGTTCTTAAATACACTGCAAGATTTAACAAGGTGAATCAGCACGGAAGATGCTGCTAAGGAAAAAAAAACCAACACCAAAACTTTGGAATTTATTTAAGAAGTTATTCTAAAACCTTTTGTTTTGTTTCTGCTCACAGTGAGCTCCCAGATAAACGCACTGTAAGAAAATGATGCTCATGTTCCTATGGTTGAGAGATCTATCTTCAGATTTAGCCTGCAGGATGGTCTCATTCTACCCAGGAGTTTGGCAGAGATGCTCTGTCACCTGGTGGTATGCTTATTCCTGCAGAGGGCACAGATGGCTCCTTCCTAGAAGTACCAAGATTTTGTTTTGTTTTAGCAGCACAGACAATTTTAATCTCAGACTCTAAGTAGAAAACAGACTTTCATCCTCTTGGCACAGTCATGGTGAACTGTCACAAAATAAAGCATCTAGAAAGAAAGGGAAGATAATACGTTTCCCTTTCTCTCCTGAGCTAGGAAAATCAAAGAGATTCACCAACCAGCTTGAATGCTCTTGCTGGGGCTGCCTGCGAGTTGGTCTCTACCAAATATTTCTCCCATGAGAAGGCTTTGGGATCCTTGTATCCTGAAAAACATGGAGAATTAACATTTAAGTAAGAGAACCCCACAATTATTCTTACAAACAACAGAAAAGCTGCTATGTAACATATGGCTATAATGTTAAAGGAGCATTTAAAAATGCATGGCATTGGAAAGTGATCTGTTTATTCATACACACTACTTATAGCACACATGACAGCACTGCAAGTTTCCCAAGCTTCTACACAAAATTTTAACCCCAATCTGAAAAACCTGAAGAGTTTTTTTTCCTTAATCCATTTTTATTCTGTTGTGAAAGCTAGCAATTAAGAGCTAGTCAGATGATTCTGTGATGTGCAATGACATCACTAAATTCATTTCCTATTTTATTAACTATGCTATGTGTGAGTGCCTGGCTGTTTGTAGAAACTTCTTGTCTCTTCTCACCTCTTCATTCATAGCTGAGTAGAATTAGCAATCTGGATGTGAAAGCTCCATCATCATTACCTACCTACCCAGGTACCTACATAGCTGTGCTTCTCTCTTCACCAGCAACTCCCAAATGACATTTAAGAAAGTGCTTTACCTTTTTTTCTTCTTCCCATTTCAGTATTTTTTAGCTTCAGTATTGTTCCCTTTAGGCGGGAGGGTCCAATCACTAATTGCATAGGACAGACTGCAAATTGCTGCACATAAATCTTTTAGCAGAGAAATGAGAATTGACTGCAGATTCTCTCAGGGGCACAGGCAATTGTGATGTGAGTAGTGGAGCTGTATACCAGAGCCTTGGTGCACATTCCAGAAGCAGGAACAGATGTGGTGCTGCTGAAGAGCCTATAACCCCTTTAACATCTGCAGTAAAAGGCACAAAGGCTAATTCTTTCATTGCAAAGGCAGCTTGTAGTGGTACCCACTTCACTAAACTTGATATGTTGTAAGTAATTACAGAATTTCTTGCTCCAAGGCTGTCAATCTAGCTAACAGCAGACATGATTTTTTAATTACTATTATTTTTAAGACAAATGAGAACTTCCATAGCCCTGAAAACAGCACTGATTTTCCTGCAGGCTCTGTCCTTTTTCATTTGCCCACATTCTCTTCATTGACTGAATTCCAATGAAGCAGAAAGAGATGTGGCTTCAGTTGCTCCTTCATTTTCAGAAATTCTCTCATCATCTATAAAATCATGACACCGATTCCTCTTTTTTCCTGCTCATTTTAGAGGAAATTCTGAAAATAGCTCTAATTTCTTTCCCTCTGAAATAAAATTCAATTGCAAATTACCAAACCTTGTTCCTTTGCTTGAAAGAGCTGTAAAACAAACTACAGTGGCAAAAAGTATGAACAATAACACTGTTCAATCAGCAAAGAGAAGAGTCAATCTGTAACTTGCAAACATATAATTATGTGGAAGATAAAGCCTGCAGGTTTTTTGGCTGAGGGAGGAAATGTCTCACTTTCAACATACCAGGTGGTGTTGTCAGTGGGGTTCCAGTTTCTTGGCAGTAGCCAACAGGACGAATATATGGGCTGCTAGATTCACACCTGAATCAAAGAGGAGAAGTTGGCACAAGTCAATTTTAAAGCAGAAAGAAAAGCAGAATTTCAAATGCTCTCTGATACGTCTTTGCTAGGGTAGCAGATGCTTTCAGTGGGTGTGATCGTGGTGTAAAAGACAAGCACTGCCTTGTTAGAAATTATATACCTAAGTTATCAAGGTATTCAAGCTGCCTCAGAAGATGTCTGCTGCTTTAAAATACAGCGACGACAATAAAATAGCTCCAACCCCCACACAAACCACAGTTCAGCCTGGACATAAATCATCCAAGTTAAAATACAAAGAAAGCAAGCAAAAGAAAAATCAAACATGTGTCCCTAACTGAAACACAGTTACTGTGCAAGAAGAGGCAATGACTTCAAATGTCCTAACAAGAACCGCACGTGAGCCATTATTTCCAACCGAAACCTATTGGTGGTTTGCCTGGTTCCCAATTTTATTGCCAATATAGACACTCTGAGGCCCTGAAGGAGGGGATCCATTTGAGACAGCCCCTTTAGTCACAAACTGTGTTTTCAGTCAAACGCTACTTTGAAGCTTTGTTTGCTTGTGTTTCCTATTAAAATGTTCAAATTCCAAACAAAACAAGACATGGAAACAAAGCTTCACAGACTAAAATGGTAAAAGAACTAGATCTAACGTTCTGCAAATAGAAACAGCAGTGCTGCAAGGTTCTGGATGATATCTTCTTGGCAAAGAAAGAAAAAACCAACTTGGCACCTATTCTGAAGAACAAAACAAAACAAAAACAAATAAAAAGAGGTGGGGGAGAAAATACGGAGCACCGATCAAGTCAGTGCTACGTAGATAAGCACATGCCTTGTGTTGCAAATTCAAAGAAAGTTTCTCCATTCATGTGGGCTGGAAATCATGGGCCAAAGAGAGAGTATGTTTCCTAGATTAATATTTTACCTGGCCCCAGCATGCAGGGCAGGCATTGAGATTCCCAGATGCAGAAGAACTGCAGTGCAGGTCAGGACTGAAAAGCTTAAATGCTGGCAATCACTTTTATTTTCAAAATGCCTTAACTAAACTCTGCTGAAGCAATTGGGAAGATTTTTACTGATTTCAGTACTGCTTCCAAATGTAAGTTTGCAGAGAGTTTGTAAGTTTGCCAACATTCATTACTAGTTCTAGAGGATGTCACTAATCAGAAGGGTTTGTTATCAGTGGAGCAGCTTATTCTTTGTTCAGTTCTCCAAAGGATAACATGAGCCTGACTCCCAGTCAACAGCTGATTACCCTGAACATTGCACTGGCAGTTCAAGCTAGTCCCACTGATTCTGCACTGAACCAACTAAAGTCATCAAACAGAAAGAGAAACTACTACGCCACTTTGTAATAGCCCCCCAAATTATTCAGATATTTGAAAACTGATTTAAGATCCCGACTTCAGTGACTACATTTAAAATATTAGACATCACTCTCAGTGAAAGAATGAAATAAACTGCAGTAATGCTTGCAGACATATAACAGAAAAAGATTCTCTGTACCAGTAGTCGTAAGTCTCATCCCAGTTATCAAAATGAATTAGCAGGCGGTTATCCACCATGTCACTGATGGTTGCAACACACATCAGTGATGGATGCTTCTTGTCCACTGCCTCTAGTTTCATTCCCAGACGAAAACCAGATGGTGTGACAGGCTAAGGAACAGGACAGCAGGAAAGAGAAATCAGTCATAGCTTAGCTTAGGCCATTTAAATTACTGCTGTAAAGTTGTTAGTTGCAGGTTATAACCCCAAACCCCACAGACCAAAACTCAGCTCATTAGCAAGAGGTCTACAGATTAGACTTCCACGTGTTTTGGCAGTAATTATCTTCTTCTAAAAAAGGGCTGTGCAGCCCGAATAACAGAATCTGCAGGTACACAACAGTGCAAACTGAAAGGCTATGATGCACAATCTTGTGCTGCTAGCTATTGGCTAAGGCTTAGCATGAGCACTGCAAGTCTCTGTTATTGGTAGAAAAATTAGAGAGTCTTCACAAGCAGAGCTGTATGGTTAAGTCCAGATCCCTCTGCAGTCAGTGCCCTGTCCATCAGGTACACTGAATCCATGGGATTGGGGACTTTGTGTCATTACAGTACCACAGAATGGGAAACTGTGTTAACAGAAACTGAGGCTAACAACCAGAAGGAAAACAACAGTGGGTGAAGGATGAAAAATACTCAAGATCCATTGCCTCATAATGAATCCCAGGGTGCACATGAGCACGCTGCTGGAAACCAGAAATTATTTTAGAAATGATTAAATTAGACAAAAGTGACACAAATATCTTGACTGTAGGGACACAGCAAAACAGTCCATTGCAATATATTTAACAAATGGTGGAGTAAATCTTTTCCTCCAGTACTAAGGAAGAAGGGAAATACAAATTCTCTGTCTGGACAGCCAGTGACTATGGGAAGGAAGAAAAATTGTACTAGTTTCCCATCTTACAAATAAATCACAGCAGGAAATAGCTTGCATCTGACTCTTTGACCATACCTCTGACATGAGCATATTAAAAACACGTAAATATTCTGGTCAAAACTTGCTTAGCATCAGACCTGTTTGAAAACACCTTGTATTCAATATAATCACTTACAGTGCTGAGGGTCTTAAAAAGGCTTTTTGGAGCTGCCTGAGCTTTGCAGTTCTTCAGATAGGAAGTCCAATTAAATTCTCCCTCCTTGAAACCTAGAAAGAGAGATAAAAAGATTGTTTTACACAGCCCTGTTACATTCAGATTGCTTTTTCAGAAATGGAAATTACCTAGGAAGGATATGAACTTTGCATGATAACTGCTGTTTTACAATCTTCAGGGGTTATGCATTTCAGCTAAAACATCCCTCTCTCCTTCACTACAATGTCCAATCATTGATCTCAACCTTCAAATGATTCCAGGAAATGGAATGTAGGAAAGAAAGTTCTGAACCCTAAAGAAACTCCTTGCTTTACATGTCATCCAGGAGTTTCTAATCCAACTAACAACATCAATCTTTGGGTACATCAAAACACACACAGCCAGGACAAAGAGCTCTCAGTACAATTTATGCCTTCTTGTACACTGCTGTATTATATTCGTACCTTTAGGAGGGAGCAGCTTATGACTTGTTTTTTCACACCAGCCAACAGGATGGATGTCTGAGGAATCAGCATTAACCCAGAAGTCATAGCACTCCGGATAGCCATCAAAATGCAATCGCATTCTGTATCCTTGTACCTGTGAGCAGGGGAGTTCTGATCATCACACATGGTCACACGGAACTTAAAGAAAAACACTCATAAAATGCTCCTTCTGGATTTGGATTTACATCTAAGATCTGGTTTTATTTTCCCTCATCTACATCTCCCACTTTCCATGCTCCTCCTTCCTCGCTTCAAACTGCTGATGATAAAACTGGCCAGTGCAACTGCAGTGCCCTCATATTCCACACGCCATATATCCTGTGCTGCAACATCCTGAATGCAAATGCAGCAGCAGAACACTTATGTCCATCCCAGCTCAATTCCATGAAATGTGTTGAAGAAGCATAAGAGCATTTCGGTTTGCTTATATTTAGTAAGTCTTAGGGCCTAAATGCATTGCTTTTTTTCACATTCATTCATTTTATGGAATGAATAGGTGTGTTACCATTATGAGTTACAGCTGCACAAAACTGACAGCAGGATTTCATATACAGATTCTTAATCACTTAATGTTATTCCTTCAGTATCTGAAATCCTCCTAATCATTAATGAACTAAAATAATATTCTTATCTTTCCGCTTTTAATTTTAACAAAAATACCATACATAAACACGATTTTTGGAATCAAAGATAGGAATATCAACTACCTCTGCCACTGTAAGAACACAGAATCGAGATGGGTGCTCAGGATCCAGCCCTTCTAATTTCATTCCAACTTTAAATCCATTTCGGCCTTGTGGGAATGACTGAGACTGTGAGAGGGAGGAAAGAAAGGAGAAACTTTTTAATTCCTGAAGAGAAAAAGCTATAGCACAGCAGTCATCAGATACACCTCAGGGTTTGAATTTACAGCTCCGAGTGGCAAATTCTATCCCTAAATGATAGCTGCTTTTACAGACAAGCACAGGTACAGAGATCAGTAATGGCACATTTACCATATTTCAGGTTCACTTGTTATCCTAATTCACCTCTGAAAAACGCTGAACCACGAGTCTGTTGCATTTAACTGGGAACAAATCTTTCAGCAGACACAGAAATGAGCTCTATTCAAACACAAAAGATCCCCCTTCATAGCCCAGTGTAGGAGGGCTGGCAGAAACAAATACAGAGGAAAGCTCAAATCATTCTGCCTGTGTTCAGCACGAGGTCAGCAGGATGGATTTTCCCAAAAGGTAACTTCTCATCTTCAAACAGCAGAAGGGATAAAGCATGTTTAATCTGGAGCCCATTCACACAGCCATTCCAGAAAACGTTTGTGGTTTTCATTTATTTGCAAACCTAATCCAAATTAAACATTTGGAGTATAGTACAGGCTGAAGAATTTTAACCAGAATTGCAAATAGCTTACTGGATCCAATGGAGTACTAGGCTTTCCTCCTCACCTTAGCCTGCAGGCTGCAAACAGCCCTTGACTTTAAAGGATTCACTCAGAGTTGAACTTCTAATTCAGGCTGGAGCTCTGGAATGCAGAAGCAGCTTCACCATGCCGAAATTAATACCCATATTCTCTCAGTTTCAGCGGATCTTCCACAACTTCCACCCTCCCTTGTATTTTATCTCTAACATTCATGACTTGACTTACAGTTCTCTACACAGGAAGGTTGGGAAGGCTGCTGTACAGCCACAGATGAAACACAGGACATATGGAAGACATTAAACTGTTCCTCTCCAGCATTACTTAGAGGTTGCCTAACAACTGACCTATTCGGAGCTACCCAAAGCAGACCAAAACAGTCATTGTTTATTTGTGAGTGGGATTCAATCCCTATTTTTTAAAGTGCTGCTTTTGGATGAGGCTCTCAGGGTGGATGTCAGTTTCCACAGCACCTCAGGGCTGGAAACAACTGGGTTTTACTGCCTGCTTGCACCAAAACAGCTAATAAACCTAACTGCTGGTTTGAGGATAGTCTGCAGTTCTGCTTCCATGGAGTTAGTGATTCTGTGAGACTGCCTGAGAAAAACACAGCAAGATCTGAAAAAAGCTACCAACCTCTCTGAATAGCTTGAGGGGAGCAGCTGGCATCCGTTCCTCTTCTAAGTAGGAAATCCAGTTCCACACCTTCTTCTTTGCAGGAACAACTGAGCAATTAAAAACAGAAACAAAAATGAATGTTTCTCTCAGGTGCTTCCCGTTCTGCCCTCTCTTCTCTTTCTCCTCCCATTCCTGCAAGTTATGTTTTAGAGCACCTGGAGCATCCCCTGACTGCTCCGGTGCTGAATTACTCTTAGAGGAGGCAGCTCCGAGTTCAGCCCAGCCACACGCACAGCAGTGCTGTGCCTTGCTGTGCCCCTGAGGAGGCAGTGTGACCCAACTTTTTGAGGAAACGTACAAATTCCAGCAGCAGGACAAACCGTGCTCGTTTCTCATTAACCAAAATTGATGGCATCACGGGTCAAATAAGTTGTGGCCCCCGGATTGCTGGCAAGCTGCCATGGTAATATTTTGACAAAGATATAACAGTGTAAAATTGTGGAAAATAATTCCTTCCCCTGATATTTTACAGAGAGATAAGGGACTGGGTAGGAACTAAAGGACAGCACAAATGGGAATGTGTAACTGCATCTAATGTAAACCTCAAACAAAACAAATGAAAAAACAAGTGAATTTGTGTTCACTCAATTTTTTTAATATACAGGTACACGAATATATGTGTTTATAACCTGCTAATAGCACAGTGCAACTACTGGAGAGGCAGCTGTCAGTACACAGACGATGAAGACAACTTGGCATGTGCTTGGATTCATTCTAGTAGAACCATGGTTGTCCACACAAAATTATGCTTTGAGTGCAGATTAAAAATCTCCCCCCAGTTTACACAAGCTAGCTCCTTTAAGGTAGGTAATAAATTTATCCCAAGGTCTATAATCAATCCCACGTTGTTTACAACTCATTTGCTGTTGGGCATTTGCTGCGTGTGGCTCTGAAGCTCTCTAAAGTCAATGGAGAAAAGATTCTTATCAGCTTCAGCAAGTTTTGCATCCGGGCTGTCTCCTTCCAGATCCTCCATGCTATGCCCACCATGCAGGCAAACCTCTTATATTCCTGCTAATATGTTTCAGCAGACTGACTGTGGTAAGAGGGTTATGTGCCTCATAAGCTACTCTGAATGTGAAATGAGCTCTACTGTCCTCTCCTCTTCTGTTTACTACTATTCATTTTATAATAGCTAGTAAAAAAAATAATAATCTATAAACATTAAAGAAAAGAGACTATGAGCTTAGCTCACCTTGTTTTATTGGTTTACTGTTTCTGCGGCTTTTCATATTATTTGATTTATTCTTCTCCTAGACACAGATATGTTAAAAAAAAGTTTAGCAATATTGTTGTTTCCTCCCTCTTTGATCATCTCACAATGCATGTACAATAAGGATGTAACATGGATCTAACAGGAGTATTAGCTAGCATCATTTCCCTTTGAATAACCCTGCAAGAACATTAGTAGGGTCTGTTACACACATCACTTTGATCCTGCAGCATCCCAAAATGCTTTACAAGTTATTCCATGTGGTACTAAAGTTCACTTAAATATGGCCACTGAAGAGCAGTAGAGGCCCATGGTCTCCATTAGGAAACTAAGGATTTGCTTTCTGCAATGCAGGATTTACTGCTCATGTAAGCAACCTTACTGCAATGCTCCATTTTCCTTTTGCTTTCTGATGTTCTTATGTCCATCTATGCCAGGGAGTGGATAGGGGAAAAACCAACAAAGCACTTAGAAAGCCCTGAAATTCAGAAGCAGAAGCTTCAAGTAATTACCATCATAGATGAACATCCCAAAACAGGTTTCCTTGCACCACGCTTGGAGCCAAACTGCCATTCATAACTGTATGAAGTTTTCGAACCCGTGTGAATTCACCCAGGGTTGTTACTCCTCAGACTGAACCCCAAAGGGCAACATGTGAAATGCAAAGCTGCCTCCCAAAACACGCCCCAGACGAAACAGAGGGACCATTTCAAATGATGAAGAGGAGAAAAGGAAGAGACAGAAGTCAAACACTTCTGCAACGTGTGTACTTAGAAATCTCTTAGGCACATCACAGAGAAAGCTGAGCAATGAGATGAGTTAAACTGTTTATGAGATCAGACATTGCAGTTTGCATTACCAACAAGCACCTACTCCAGTGGCTCTGCATTAGAAAAACAAGTGCAATACACAAGTACAGATGTAATGGTTCAGGCCTGAAATTACATGCATGGTAGCAGGGAGCAGACTTGCACAAAGAAAGGCCCCTAAAAGGAGTACAATGCTTAATGAAAGTTAAGATCACATCACAACTGAAGTACTGTTCAGATGCCATTAATACCTGTTTCTAGTGGTTTAGTGGATGTACACACAAGGACATAATAAATAGAAATCTGGACACCAGTCCTCAGCATCACATAGCATTCCTCGACTGTAATTAGGCATAATATTTTGGGGGCATGTATTTTAATTACTGTGAAATGTGCTCAGGGCTGTAAGCAGAACTACGTTCAGTTACAGTGTGAAATCTGGACTTCACATGAGCTGTTCACCAATTGTGATTCCTCTCACTTCAGAGCTGAGCAGTGACCCAGCCCTTCCTCATGGGTGTAAAACAACTTCCCTTGGCTCAGCTATCACCATGCAGTGAGATGTAAGCCACAGCACTGTACATGCTCTTTACAGTTCTCCTTAAAGAAAAGACATGCAGCCTCATTTACCTCATCCTCATACGCATTTTCCTCATCATCCTCAGACTCCAAAAGCAATCTTCTCTTCCTTCTGAGCCGTTTCACAGGTCTGTCAGTCTCATTTACCTGACAGCCAATGCTGGCATTAAGATTTCTACCATTTCCCCTGTTTCTGCAACCATCTGGAATTTCTTTGGTATCACTAAACGTTCAAAATTGAAAACAAAATCACATTAAAAGCCCGGCAGTATTCTTGTGGTATCCCCACTGCCTCTGTACCTCTTTGGCAGAACGAGGTTCATTTACCTGTCCCTGTGATGCTGTGAGCCTGTTTGAGCACAAAACTTCCCATTCTCAAAGCAATCCATTTGCTTGCAAGTCGGGAAATCAGAACAGGGCACGTCGTCTTTGGGCACTACAGGAGCAGAGAAAAAGAAAACTATTAAAGGAAATTGTTAAAACCATGCATTTGAAACACTTTCATGCAAAGAGTTCTGTCAAAGTCCTTTACAAACTCTCATTAAGTGAACCTCAGGATGCATTGGGAGGGGAGTAATTACTATCAGTATACAAATAGAGTGTACCACCTCATTAAAGACAAACTACTTTTATCTGTAATATTTTAATTCTGGAGAAGCTCTACCCTATGTCAAAGTATTAAGTAAGAATATAATCTCAAGGCTATAACCAGGACATGATTCCTATTTCTTTATTCCTAGTAACTCTCTAACTTGAAAGGGAAACATCAAGCAAGTCTGTCTTGTTTAGACACTTTTAATACAGTTGGTTAAGTTTTAAAACCTCAATCTTTATATACACTTCATATATATGAGAAAAGCTTTCACAGGCAGTCTCTAAAAAGAGCACTGTTGGTGGGAAAATAGGAAAATATTTGTTTATCTAGCAAGGAATATATCTCAAACTTCCATCTGAATGAAAGCACAAAGATACAAGGAGTAACTCCCATGTATCAATTTACTTTCTGCTGAGAATTGACTTCTCCCTAATTAATTCACGTGGGAAATTTTAACAACACACAGTTGCAGTAATCCCCATCTCCAGGCATTCACACCACCACGAAGCATGCTGTACTCAAGCAATCCAACATGCCAAATGCACACAGGTGCTCCCACATACATTTCGTTCTGTTAAGATGACTGAATCTTTTCACTTACGCCTGATTGCTCCCTGCAGCCCACCAGGGATGCTGGTTAGTGCTGGCTGGAATGCTGCCTGCAGCACCTGCTTGTGTCACAACTGAAAGCCTCTCCCCGTGCCGTTAGGGACCAATGGTTCCAGGCAGGGAGAAAACCAAACAGGGAAATGTGCAAGGCCAACAGTGCTTAAAGAGTTCTGCCCAAAGAGTCACACTGGTAGATTAAAAGGATGTGAAAATTTCTTGGTGCTGAGATGACCACAGATGAGCTGGTTCCTTGCCTGATGGATTGGTGCTGCCTCAGCACTGGCAGGGGAGGAAGACTACAGCCAGACAGCAGGAGCACAACAGAATGCCTTAAGGGAACCTACAGAGCTTACAGTGAGTCCCGAGATGAGAGACACAGCAGGGAAAACGGGTACAAAGCCTTCCGACCAGAGAAAAGAAATAGTTCCATGACAATAGCAGGGAAAGCCAAGTGGTAGAAGCTTGCCCAAGCAAGCAACAAGAGGAGAGTGCTCTCTTCCTACAGAAGAAATTCCCTCTGTGGGTGTGCATGATTTCAGTGATTGCGGCCCTGCCTTGATCAGTGATCCAGCACTGGATTGCTTTGGCACATTCACAAGGTAGCCCTGCCAAAACAATGAGTAATTTGGTCATAGGAAACAAGGGGTTGAGGTGAGGGAGACTGCCCAGCTTAACTGAGAGGTCTGGAATGAAAAAGCTGAGAGGTTGTCATAGAAGTGTTTGATTTTGTGCTGCTGCTTTCTGGAAAAACAAGAAGAGGTCTGCAAAGACCAATCTGAGATATTTGTTGATCATTACGTTGATGCATGTCTAATAACATGCTTGGATTGTCCTGTTAAAACTCTATTTCCCCTAATTTAGATTGCAGGAGCCTTGGAAATGTTGAAGCTGTAGCAGCTAACAGTATCTATACCAGGAGTCAGGTTAGACTCAACTCTCTAGGAGTTCTAGCAGAGCTAACACAGTAGGGATTGATTAAGGGACACGAATTCCAATTAGCACAGCACTATGTCACGTACTCACACTCCACATGCAGGTGAAGGAATGACACTGGAAGCTCCCATTGCCCCCAGGGGTGGTCAATGAAGGCACATTTGTACTAGTGCATCAAACAGTTCAGTTTAATACAAATACAGACCTAACTAACAGCTGTCATGACAAGGACATCACCCACAATAAGGACAAACGTCAACACCACTGATGATCTGCTGCCCTGGAAAGAAGTGGCTCCACCTTCTCAGCATCACCCGAGGATTTAAGCTTCAACTGAGTGGCAGTGGGATGTTTGACCACGCTGACAAACCCAGCCTACATCATTTCTATAACCACACTTACCTTCCACACAGGAGAGCACAATGCAGGAGCCAGGTACTGTTATGACTGTGCAGCAATTACATTCACTTTAAATACTTCTAATATATTCAAAATAGACAGTGACTCACTGCACATGCTGTGTCAGGGAGCACAGCGCTGCTGAAACACACATTTCAGTTCTGTTTCTAGAAGCTTTTTCAGAAACTGTATCTTCTATCTCACAGCCAAAAGCTCACCTTCCAAAGCAGTGCTAAAGGCAGCAGGAGCGTTGATAGCAGCAGGAGCAAAGCTGGCCGGACTGGCATTTATTGCTGAGGCTGAAAGAGTTTCTAAGGCTTCTGCTTTTTCTGCTTCTACTTCAGTAATGATTTCTAGCATTCCAAACTCATTTAAAAAGTACTGCAGGTAACAGAATGAGCAGTAGAAAACAAATTAGGAAAGGGAAGAGGAAGGAATAGGATTCCCTGAGAAGCAGTGAGGTATGAGACAAAAAGAAATGGCTGTATGTAACGTACAAGAGCAGTAAAAATAACTAACGATAAAAATGAGAAACACCAAATAACTTCCTCAAAACGCCAGCAATGGGCTCCCAAAAATCCCAGCAGTGCATTTCATTGTCAAAGGAAGCCATGTTAGTCCTACCTGCTTTGGATGTGTTCCCCCTTTTAAAAGCCAGACTTCTGATAGAAGCATCAGAATAAATACCCGTAGAAAACCAATTTAATGCACACCTCTGTTCTGATGGTTCAAACCTAGCAAAGCACGATCACATTTAGAGCAAATTCCCCCAGATCTCCACGCAGGCAGGAATCACTCAGCTGTTAAAAGTCCCGTTGCAATGGGGAACGCAGACCTTGGAGCAACACGATGCAGTGAGCTGCAGGGGCTGGGGGCACAACTGGGCAACATGAGCTTTCCACAAGAGCAGAGGGACATGGGGATATGCAAAGGCAGTGCTGCTGGACAACAGAAGGCATGAAGAGATAACGAGCAGCTCTTCTCCTTGCATGTATCACAGAGAACCAGGATGCGCCCAACCTAGAACAGGCCAGGAGCAAACAGGGGTGCAAAGCACAAAAACCCTGCCAGGCACACTGTAAAATATATATATATAAAACCTCCTTTCTGATGAGCAAATAGCTCCACAGATCAGTCACTCCTTGACCTTCTTCGCTGCCTGCAGCACAGAGCTACTGAGCTCAAGAATGAAAGAGGCAAGTCAAAGGTGGGTTCCGTTTGCAAGCTCTGCTCCAAAGCTTCTTCTCACAGCCCTTTATTAGTTTGAAATCTTTTCACAGCCATCCATTCTTTACTCAAAACTGGCAAACTCAGTCTCAAAACATTTTGTCACCTCTGAAGCAGGGCTCCTCATCAAGGAGCACCATTCTGCCTCTACCACCGCACGCTTCCTGGTCTCTGATCCCACCCCCAGCACTCTATCAAAGCCTCATCCCAAATATTCTTCCTCCCCCTGCCTGCTTTTGATCTGAAACCTCTATTTCTTAGGGCTTCAAAGATGCTGGACTTGCTTCTGCAAAGTGCACCTCTTCCTCTGCATTCTCCCAGAGACCAAGAATCGTTTTTATTTCAGCAAGAAATGGCTCATTACAAAGAAATAATCATTCTAAGGTAAGAACTCTACATTTCCTGCAGACTGACCAGCTTAAGAGAAGAAACCTATCACCTGTCCCCACTGCCAGCACAGCATCTCAGCAGTCCGGTGCCATCGCTGATGAGGACAGCTCAGCACAACGAGCAGAAGGTGGGCAGAAGGAGCATCTCCAGATCTCTCTGTGCCATTAAGCAGCACAGCTCCCAACTGGAGGTGGGGAAGGACGCCAACATCACTCTGTATTAGCAGATCAGCCTCTGGGGTAGATATGCTTGCATACAAATCAACAGCTCTGACTCAGCCCAAGCCAGGGAGGACAGGGGGCTGCTATCCCTTCCTTTAAGAATTCCACAGTGTACCTGCAGCCTTATTAACCGATGAATCCCACTCCAAGCCCCCAGAAGCAAAAGAATGTTACAAAAAACACTGCCATATTATTAACAGTCCCTGATCCGCTGCAGAGGGCAGGCTGTCCCACGGAGCCAACCTCCACTTTGATCCCCACTCTTCAAGGCAACACTGCTCACCCTTCAGTTCTGAAAATACATAGCTGTGTTTCTATCAGAATTGCATCCTCCACTGCACATTCAGAGGAGCTCAATGCAGCACATTTGTTAGTTTGCAATTGACGTGAATCCTTCTGAAATAATCTGTCCTCCCTGAGAACTTTTAAAGAGGGAATTCAGGAAAAATACATTTCATTGTGCATGCCAGAACTGGAATACAGCAGGAAAATAAAGTGCTTCACATTTTTGCAGGAAAAAAACAGTATTTGGCATCTTAAGAATGAAGTAGCTTCCTGTGCAGCCAGTTATGTTCCAGCTAAACACTTCTACTGCACTCACTGGCCGTGGTGTTCATTGCTCTTTCCCTCCATCATCTAACATAAAATAATTGTTTTCTTTAATCCAAGTAAGCAGTGTGGTGCTTTGCTGGTTTTCTACTGGCAGCCCATGGAGGAACTTCTCTGCACTACTGGATATGGGAAGGAAGGGAGAGATGTCAGCATTACCAGAAGGTGATGGACCTGATTCTGAATGCCTGATGACCAACAATACGATTTTTTTCAGAGCTCTCAAGTTCCTTCAATTCCAATTTATCTCTAGAAATTGATTTTTTTTTTTTCCCCCAGATTCAGATTTTGATGCCTTAAGGACAATTTTATGTATTCACTTTCAGCCACCAGAAGTGCAATCAAACTGAAATAACAGCTAAAGGTAATTTGGGAAACAATCGAGTCACCTCCTTCCCCCCTCTGCGATAGTACATCATGTTTGTGGCCATCAGATCTTGCTTGTGATTTATAGGAGAGCTGTACTGGAGTCACCATCGTGAGTATATCAGACAGAGGCAGCTGTAAAAAGCTGTCAAAAATAACTACTGGTGTGAAAAGAAACTCAAGGTCCAGATGCATAAATATTCACTCATAAAAAAAGGTTTTCCCATTTTGGGCTGAATTAAAGGGACTTCTTGCCAAAATAAGTTGCCTGGACATGACTGAGAATTAGGAAGATCAGACCCCAGAATTTCCATCAGCAGAAACAATTATTTAAAATACTTCCCACCTTTAGAAATTAATCGAGCAACAAATTAGAAAGGGAAAGGAAATATCATCAGGCTTTCAGAAGCATCACTAAAATGCCACCACTTGCTTGTAGAGCTTACTCAGCTGTCTGAAACAAACCGTTTGCTCTGCACAACTTTTACTTGCAAGCTCGAGAATATCAGGTAAATACTGTTGCAGTGCCTAAGGCACAGTGGCTGCTCGTTTATTGTTTCTTTGGATTCTTACTTGTATGTTGCTACTGGGTAAGGTACCAATGCCGTCTTTCCAGTCTAAGGCACTCAGCAAATCGTGGTCTGCTGTCGGGATGCTGATGGTGCTCTCCAGGACATTCTGTTCCATCTTTCTGCTTAGTCTTTGGGCTCTTTATTGAATTTTAAGAAAGAAAACTAGGATTTGGAAAAAAGAAAAAATAATAATAATCAAAGAATAAATCCTGCATTCTCTGGATTCAGTAGGAGCTATGCTCTGGGTATCGGCAGTACCAGGATTTAAAACTGCAGTGTCATAAATACACAGGAGCATGCATAAACTCATATACCATATCCACTCTGACAAGTCAGTACAGCCTGTGAAGCAGCAGCATTTGTTGCTACGTTTCTCTGTATTGCAACAATGCTTAGGTTCTATGCTAGAAATTCTACAATGCTCTTAAAATGCTTTTTGCCCACGCACTGCCTTCGTGTCCCAGCAAATGATCTAATGGGCTTCATCAGAAGAACTGACTGAAAGCCACAGCTGTATGAGCCCCATTTCCCAATTACTCAAATACTACTGCAGTAGGCACTGAACAAACACTGACCATACATTAACTGTGTGCTGCTGCCCTTTAAACGTACCCTGAATCTTTTCAATCTGCAAACATAACTGCTTGCCTAAAAACAAACGAGAAAGACTCACAGCCTTCCCTCGAGCTGGCAGTACTGCTAACTTTTCCAGTGTGAGCAAAGCCACTGATGTTAAGCACAAAGCTGAAGGCACAAGCTGAGCTGCACTCCTATGGAAACGGGTCAAAACCACGCATGGATGGGGCTCTTTGCTCTGACTTTTGGATTCCCACATCTGAGCTGGACAGGTCTGCTCTCAGCTCTTAGATGAGTAACAAGGTCAGGCATCATCCAAGAACAATTTGCTTGATCTGCCTTTGGCAGATTGCTTCTCTCCTTAAGCACTGGAGTGCAGTGACAAGGCTGGGGCACGGTTTAACTGCTGGGTGCTTACATTGGGGCAGGTGAACTTCACCCTGATGTGATGTCTTCCACATGCTAAACCATCCATCTGTAGGCTAAGCGTGAATTTACTGCAGTCAAAGGCAAAACCACAGACCTGACACGGGTAATTGATGATGCCTGAGCATTCCTGCAGCTCTAATTCAAGCATGACAGCTCAGTATGATGATCTTATTTAGGTCGAAATTAGGACAGATGTATGTAGATTGCACTTTTAGATATCTTTGCACAGCACAGTCTAATCCCTGTAGTAGTTGCTTTATTTTTTTTCCCCCAAATGCATGTACCCAACTACTTACAATCCTGCCCATCCAGCACAGTAGCACATGTTCTGCTCAGGCTGAGCCACAACAGTGCAAATGGGAGCCAACAAAGCAAGGCTGAGCTGCAGCATCCAGCCCAACTGCCATTGGTTTCAATGGAACCACTGGTGCCACCCGGTGTCCTTGGTGATGCAAACAGAACCCAACTGCTGCTCCAGCACAAAGCTCAGGCTGGGTGCCATCCAATGACTGCAGCCAAAGGCACCCCAGGCATTAACATCTGATGTGCCCTCGTCCATCTAGAAACACTTGTTTGTGGCCCACGCTTCAATTTCAGCAAGGACAAAACCATCACTTTTTGCTATTATTTGTGCTCAGGCTCTAAAAATAAAGAAGCTGCAACACCAAGGCCGTCTGCAGGGCTCCCTTTGGGGAAGGGGGTTTGGAAAGTGCTCAGACAGAGCTTGGGCAAACGTAATTAAACCGCAGAAGTAATTAAACTGCTGTCAAGAAGTATAATACACGAAACAATCTTGGGCTATCTGGAGAAGACCCAATACGATAATGGGCCTTTTCCATCTCCTGTGCTTTATAAATCTATTAAAAGCCCTAGAAAAATGCAATGAAGAAATTACCATTCTTATAGGACTCCCTACCAGTACAATCTACAATAAAACCAAGATAGCCCAATAAAAGGAAGCAAACTGTGCAATTAGAAAGGCAGCAGAAACTAACTTGAAGCATTCTGAAGAGCCACAGTCAAGCAGAAACGTTTCTGATTTGTCCCTATTTGCGACTGCTTTTCATTTTTAACATGATAAGACTCAGAAATTTTATTAGAAGATATAGCAAAGCGATGATGAGTCATCCAGATCCAAGCTGGAGATTCAGATGTATGAAATGATAAACGACTGGCACGCCGGCAGAGAAAACGGTTCATAATTAATATGCTACCACCCAGACCTCTGTGCTTTATCTTTAGATTTGAAATCTGCAGGAAGAGGAAGCCCGAAATACTCAGGTTTTGATCTCGTTTCTGTTACTGAACCTCAGTGCAGCCTTGGGAAACTGCTTCATCGTTACTGCAGAACACCAGCTGTAGCTTTTAACATCCATCTTGCCTTCGTTGGGAGTGGAAAAAAAAGAATACAGGAAAAAAGGCACAAGTTCATACAAACAAATAAAAGCGTGGAGGCTGAATGAGTCAATTGGGGTTCATTACATTTCCCTAGACACCATCAGATCTAATGGGAAGAGAAATATTTCAACAAAAATTCCATTTCACATGCTGTCCAGCTTGATTGCCAACGACACGAGGATTTTGGTGTCTTTATATGAGGGTAAAATGCGAGAAACACAACGATGTAATAAACCCAAAGGCTGTAAATCAAGTAAAAAACAATCTCAGGTTCACAGCCCTTCTGGCTAAGCCTCCATACAGTAGGAGGTGAAATTCCATTCAAGAAGCAGCTGGCATCAGGGAAAGTATTTGATATTGTGCTGTTCTGGGAATAACCAACTTACAAATCACCCTTCCTCCCTGAAACAGAATGGGAAACCTAGCAAAGCTGGGCATTTCATACAGTGTAATATATATGCACTCCAGCAAGCCAGGATTCAGAGCTCTGAGCATCCCTTTTCCTGTAAAATTCAGCATAGTTAGGTAACAGCCACTATATTATATCTGTCATTCATTCTTATGACATTAGTGGAGAACTGAACCGCAATTTAAACAGGAGAAAAAAAACTTAATGAGTTCTCACAAGGCACAGCTAATCCTGTTTCTGGAACAGCTTTGAAAACTTACCATTTCAGATAAAAATTGGTTGCCTGTCCCGGGCTATGACGGTGACTGATGATCTTTTACTTACCCATCAAAAAATATTACTCACCTCAGGCAAGCAATATTTTGCAAGGCTGAACTAAAACAATTACCAGAAGCCCAGCCTCACCTCCAGGAACCTCATCAGCACAGGCACAGATTGAAATGAACTTTCAGAGCTTGCAACGGAACCATACCAACACATTTCAAAAGAAAGTGGTTGCAGCCACTAGCAAGCATTTAATAGCACGAGTAACACAGATCTGCTTTCGCTATCTGCTGCGTCAATGAAGAATCAAACCTGGGCTCACAGCATAGGTCTGAAGCAAGGAGACACACGCAGGCTTTGCTTCAGCTCTGCCACAGGACTGCTCAGATAAACTACTTTGGTTTTTGAGGGGCTTGCAGTGTTTGTTTGTACAACACAGTCCTTGCAAGGTCACTGCAATGCACATTAATGTATGGATTATACCTATCTGCTATTGTGCTGGAGGACTCATAAACAGGCACGGCGGCTGTGTGACTTTAATCCATTTATAAGATCAGACACCAATATCACAAGCTCACTCTAAACCAGGCAGCTGATCCTGGTATTAAGTCCAAAGCAGCATTGTCATTCATAAGCTGCTATCTCTTGGTTTCTCGACACAGTTGTGTCAAAAAAATCCCAACACACACTCGTATTTATTTCAGCTCAGAAAAGAAAGCTGCTGCATGGGCTGCGTGTGCTCAGAGTGCGATGCAGTCTGCACAGAAACCCATCCTGCACTCTCTTTCCATTCGTGTGCCATCTCACAGTCACACAGCAGCCCTTCTCCTATCATTTTCTTGCAAAAGGGGAACAAAACAGTCAGTGCTGTGCTGCACAACCTATTCCCAGGAAGGACGAGGATGCAAGGAAAGCACAAAACATCCTCTGTGCCTCCTTGGGCAACCTGTTCCAGTGCGTCACCACCCTCTGAGTGAAAAACTTCCTCCTAATATCTAACCTAAACCT
>JAOWBP010004597.1:3304619-3385637 GCA_028571105.1 Tragopan temminckii
TCTCTGCAGTAGCATCTCCATTGAGACTTGTATAGGCAGCTGCTGCTGATAGAGGCTTTTTTGCGAGCAGCACCTGAAGTCTTACTCTTCCTGGGTTCTCATGTTTGTGGGCTGCTTGCAAGGGCCTTGATTGGGATCAGGGTGGCTGGGGGCTGTGCAGGTCCGTAAGGAATGCCCTCCCTGCGGGGCAGCACAGCCTGCGCTCATCCAACCTGGAGGGAACTGTTTCTGCTCTGTAATTAAGCTCCGTTCTGCTCCTGTTCACCATACTAATGAGTACTCCTGCGGATGTGCTCTTTGCAGCCATGGTGCTCTGGGTCCCATGCATGGCTTAGGAACTGAAGGTGGCTTTCCATGAGAGCTGTCTGCAAAGGGCAACCCCAAATCTCCATCCATCTTTGTCCCATTGAAGTGAGCTGTGTGGGCTGGGAACCTTTGACTTTAAAGGCTTTTCTTGACTGTACTTTAATGGACTGTATCCTTGCATGCTTTGAATTGGTCTGCCAATGTGCACCCCACCTCTTGCTTTCTTATATGGGGGTGACCCTCCCTGCTGTTCATTTAGGCTCTGGATTCCCCCCAAATGGTCCTTGGATGGAGGTGCTGTCCCAGCCTTCAGCTGAGGCTGCCTTGAAAGGAGAGCTCCTTGTGCCTGATGGCTGGGCTCTGACACCAGCAGATAGGAACCTTGAAATCAATCAGCACTGTACTGAAATTGCCCTGGTCCAGCTCTGAGGGCTCCTAAGCTCACTGGAGATGAATGCACAGGGATGGTCAGCATGGTGTGGTGGATGTGATTGTCCCATGGACACATCCCAAAGGATGGGAACGAACCTGTGCCCATGCTCTGGTGCAGCTCAGCGTCCCACATGTGCTGCTCTGTGCTTGTGTCTGGGCTGAGGACCATTTTGGGGCTCTGGTGTGTGCCCACCAGAGCACACTGCTGGCCTGGCTGTAGCTGAGAGACCCGTTGCTCTCTTGAATCTTTTCATTTAGTTAATGATCCTTTTGTTGAGAGGATTAGGGTTTAGAGGCCTCTGGCAGAGCGTTAATTAAATTAGGTCTATGGGTGTTTTGTTGAGTTTTTAAAGCCCACTAGAGGGCTCAGTTGAAGCCCTTTGGAGTTGGGGCTGGAGGCATGCTGTGCCAAATCCACCCCCTGCCTGACGAAACCTAAAAGAGAAGTTGGAAGTTAGGGAAGGCCGTAGGAGCTGAGCTCACTGCTCCCCCAGCCCGGCTGTGCCAGGGGGCACCTGAGCCACACGAGCACCCCGCACTGCTGGAGCACACTGAGCACGGGACGGCGGTCTCAGTGCCTTCTGCTTTATCAGCGTTAGGTAACGAGCTGATTTATTATTATTTTTTTTTTCCTTCCGCACTTGGTGTTTACATTTCTAAGAAGTGGCCCAACGTGATAGTCCGGTTCCACCTGCTGTTCTGAGGAAAGCCAGATGCTGTAGTTCACTTACGCGAATTCCGCGGCGGGGATGGCATGAAGTACGAATGTGAGCACTTTGTGGCTGGAGGGATATTTGCAGCATGTGTAGGGCTTTTCTTGTGTGGCTGGGGCTGCTTACTGACCGGTGTCTCTTCTCCTTTCTCTCCTATGCACTGCCCTGTGATGGATCCCGGTGCCTGGCCTGCGTGTGCTGCCATGCTGCCTCATCTCTGGGTAAGTGCTGCTTCAGAGAAAGCTGAAATGAACCCCTTGGGCTTTAATAATGAGCTGGCTTGTTTCTTCTATCTCAAACTCTGGAGTGCTGGCTGTTCAAATAAAGTGGAATTTATCATGTGTATGTGTGAATGTTTGAGGTGTCGAAAGGCATTTTGTATAGCAGTGTCCAGGCCAGGAGTGTGAGATGGAGATGTTTGTGCGAGCTCCTGAGCTGACAGCACGTGAAGACTTGGAGGTTGAAATTTTCCCTGGTAGCAGCAAGCAGTGCTCCCTATTTCTTCCCAAATTCCTCCCAAGAGCTGTTGATTCTAATCAGTGCTGTAGTTGTGTAAGAGCCTCCCTGGAGGCTGCAGCTGTGCTGGGTTCCCCTGGGCAGAAATGCAGCTGTGTGCGGCTTTGCAGGGAGCAGCCTGGGGCTCTTCTTGCAGGAAATGCACAGCGAGCTTGGAGAAGTGCACCAGGCACTGATGCTTCCAGCCTATGGCCATGGAGATCCTTCTTTGCGTGGGGGAAAACCCTCTCAGTGCAGTGGGTTCGTGTGGTCTCTCAGCAGAGGTTTCGTGGCAGAGGAAGGCTCTGGGAGCAGATGACTTTATTCTCCACTCAGCATTATTACACAGTGCCTCACAGGGGAGGGCTGGGGATGAATCAGACCCAAGTATGAACCTGTTGTTCTTACACGGAACCGAGTGAAGTGCTATCTTTGGAAGCTGCATGACTGTCTCCTGTTCTGAATGAGTGGTTTTTGCTACTGAGTCTCTCAGAGAAGGATAATTAATTAACCAGAGAATCTGCCTTGATCAGAGGTGCCGAGCTGCCATCCAGACCCCAAGCAGTCATTTGAATGCAGGATAAAACCCTTCTGCACAAAAGGTTTAACTGTGAGAAATGCAGGCAGGCAGCGTGCTAGCCAGGAGCTGGAGTTTGAAGAGAAATGTAAGCGAAGTGCAATGTGTGTACGTCAGTATTCCTGCTGCTTGGGGTTTTGCCCTGATGGCAGATGAAACGTGCTGTTAATCTCAGTCAGCAAACAAGGCCAAGTGGTACCTTGTTCAAAGATAAAGGTTCAGTGGATCAGGGATAACCCTGATCCTTACCTCACAGAGAAATCAGATGGCTCAGGTTGCCTTCCATCCTTAAGCCTGGCTTTTCTGTGAGGCGAACACAAAGTGCATGGGAGCTGTGGTAAGTCAGTGTCTTCTCCTGGCCTAATAATAGTGTTAGGCAGCAATGCTGAGAGTACCACCATCAGCTTCTAGAGGGAGATGTGTCACAAAGAGCTGGAGAGCAGAAACAGAAAAATGTTGAGTTGCATAAGCAGCAAGAGGAGCTTTTGGCATTTGGGGTTGTGTTCTGGACCTTCAAATACGTTGCTGTCATTTGAAGCCCATCAGGAAATCTTCAGTGAGGTCAGGGGAGGTGTGTGCTGGCAGAAAAATGTTCAGAGCTGTTTGTTGTAGAGGTGTGTCCTGCTGCTGGCACTGGTGGTGCTGTGAGCTGGGTGCTGTCACCTCAGTGTGTGCCTGCTCATGAAATCATTTCTCTCTTGCTTAATTGACTAAGGTATTCTTCTTGTAGAGAAGGTTGTTGCTGCATGGAGCTGTTGAACAGCTGTTGTGTTGTAAACTTGGGCCTTCCTGTAATGTGTATTCCAAGTATAGCTCAAAGAGGAAGAGCAAATGAGGCCTTTCACTTTTCTGCCTTCCAGCGAGATGTTCTGCTCAAAATCCCTCCTGGCAGCGAGGCAGCAGGGTATCCCTTCTGTTTGTCCACCCCATCGGAAGAGGTGGTCAGAATCCAAAGCAGTGCCAAGTTCTAGGGCTGGCTTTGCTAACTGCTTCCACTTCACTGCTTTGCAAGGCAATGAAATACTTCTCATTGTAGCGTTTAAAATAGCAGCGCTGCCATCTGAATTACCATCTAATTAAATGAAAGCAAAAAAAAAAAAACAACCCAACAACAAAAAACCTCAAAGCATGTGAGCTTTCTGTATCCCTTGTTGCATAAGAAAAGCTGTTTTAGTTGACCTAAAAATCAACATTGCAATCCAGCCCTAACAGAGATGCTTTGCTCCCAGCTCTGTGGGCAGCGTGCAGCAGTTGCCACTGTTCTTGGAGAGCCATTCACACAGTGGCAGCTGCGAGCCCTCTTCAAAACAGTTATTCCCTTGAGATTTGCTTCCTTCCTACTTGATGGTTGCAGGAACCCTGCTGTGGAGGCAAATAATTAGAAATAAAAGATGGCAGCTTAATGATTATTAGCTTCTTTCTGATGTGGTCTGTGGTGGAAGCGGGACGCAGGGATGAGATCTGGCTTCTGCAGCTATTGCTGCATCTCTCACTTGAAAGGTTTGCTGTGTGCACCGTGTTAACTTGCAGCTGTGCCTTTGTGGACCCATAAAATGTACCACACAACTGAGCTGCGTTATTTCTTTCAGTAACAAACCTTTTTTGCAGGGTGATTTTCAGCAATTAGCTGTGGCGATGGCAGCAGTTCAGCTGAAGCCTTCTTCCTCACCCCTTCCCCTCCTGCTTTTTCATCCATACCCACAGCTTCCTCAGGCCTTCTGATTTCCCCTTTCCTCCTGACCCCAGTATTTGGGTTCTGCCTATAAATCAGAACTGCTTCAAGTTTCCTTCCTGAAATGAGCAGGGAAATATACGACCTTAAATAAAGCCTCAAAATGCTTTATTTTGTAAAGCTTCAGAGAAACTGGTGGCGATGTGATGCTACCCTCTGGGATTTTGCCCTATTGATATTAATCTTTTTGAAGCTGGTATCCATGACTGCCATTTTCAAAGGTTAATACACTGCATTTCAACTGAGCTTAGAAGTCTTTCTTTCTTTCTTTTTCTTTCATTTGTGATATGGAAATGTGCACCAATTAATCACTGCGCACCTGCAGAACTGCCTCTCTCAGCAGGCTCTGGCTCTGCTGCATTAGGCTGTGGGATCATCTGGAGAGAGGACTCAGGGTGACAAATCTGATCCCGTTAGTAGCTTAAGACAAACCCTGTGAGGTCCAGGGAGGTAGGTGGGGGAGCAGCACTGAGCAGGGTGCTTCAGCTCTTATTTATGGGAGAAATGAGGTGGGCTGTGCTCTGCTTACAAGCAATATTTGCTCCATGGTGAATGTCTCTGGTTAGCTCCGGGTAGGTATCCCCCACTAATGTGCAGGTCCAGCTCCTGCAGCTCCTGCTGCCCTACGTGATGTTCTGTTGTAGATGAGAGAGCTCTTCTGAGCACCTGGCTGTAGCTTGCCTTTAGGTTGACATTGCTCTTCCATAAACCCTGATCTAGGAATGGTTGCTTCCCTCTGTCTGCTGAACTGAAATGCTCAGAGCCAAGGGATGCTCTGCCCAGCTTGGGGGAGCAGCAGTGCGGAGTCAAATCTGTGCTTGAACAATCTGTTGTGAAAGCTTCACCTAACCGTGGGGGGAGAAGCTGTGGTGCAAACCACACCTTCCTGGTGTTGTTTAAACTGCCTCTCCTTGCTGCAGTTTGACTCCTCAACCGTGCAAGGAGTAAATCAGCCACTGACGTTCTTTGTTTGTGGTATGGCTCTTCTGTGTCCCTGCTTTAGAGCTGGTCCCTAGGTGGCACTAACTGTTATTTTTAGGTTTATTTCAACAAAGGCTGCATAGCTGAGCGTGTCCCCTGCTGAAGTGACAGCTGTGTCCCTGGCCAAGCTGGCTGCTCGTGTTTGGTGTAGAAGGCTGGCACAGGGCTCCTGCTGCCCAAACACCAAGGTCTTTAGCAGCATCTCCTGGAATGTTTAGTGATGGATAGGGAGCACGGGCACACTGTGAGCATGCTCCTCTATTTCTGGTTGTGTCTTCTTTCCACAAAGGCTGTTAGGGAATGAAAAAGTGGTAAATGCTAGAAATGAGGGAGAGCTCACAGCCTGACGGTCAGTGTCTGTTGTCTCTCTTGTGCTGGCTCTTCCCATGACAGCTCCACACTGACTCTGTCTTTTCCTGAGCGTGCACTAGTTGTACTCACAGCATTGCTTGTAATCTATGCCCTGGGGTTTCTAAGCACTTTCTAGCTCCTTTAAGTGCAGCCACTTGTATGCTTAATACTTCCTACCCAAACTTAAGGGAAAAAGTATTTCCCTCTCAGCATAGAAACACACGCCGTATGATAACTCAATCCTGCAATCTTAAGCTGACCTCCTCTAATCTTTAAATGGGGCATCTTGACAGAAACATGCTTTGCATGCTGTCTCTAAGCCCTGGAACAAAGCTGACTTTCCAGGGAGCTGTTCCCTGTGCTGGCACACAGCCTGGAGAGAGCCTGTGCTCCTCTGCATCTATTTTATTCCTCTCCCTTCTTGGAGCTGGTCTGCTGTGTAGCAAAACGCTGTATCAAATGAACATCAGCTTTCTTCAGATCAGTGATGGGGCTTAAAATCACAGGGTTCTGGGACTGGAATTCCTATGTGTAGAGGAACCAGCCCAGCTTTCCCCTCTGCCCTTCCCATCTCCCCAGAAGGCACCCACATACACCAACCCAGTTCCAAAAATATAGAGTGGCTGGATTCTCATGCCCACAAGAAAGAACATGTGGTTTTAATTCTGCAGCGATGGTCTTTAAATGGCACAATTCCTGTGGTTTAAAAAAAATAAAAAGAAAAGAAAAACCCTTCAATAGAGGATCACAAAGAAAAGACCAGGAGAAGCAGCTTGGATTTAGCACAACTTGGCACTCGCTGCCATGCTGCCAAGTGGATTTACAATAGCAGAGTCACTAAGGCTGTTTGACTATGGAGCATGCTGTTTGTCCCCTTAATAACCTGCTCAACAGTGAATTGGTTGTTGGTTTTGGAGCGCTGTCGCAGGCTGGAGGAGGTTTATCACTGCAGCAGTGTTTGGTACAGAGTTGGGTGAGTGTGGATGCCCCGGGTTGCCATCACTGTGCATGCATGTTGTAGCAAAGTGATGCAGCGTTTGCTGTTTCTTTGTGAATATTTCTTGAGTTTGCAATTTAGTCTGTTGGAGGTAAATTACTACAGGCTTTTTTTTTTTTTGGCTGTCTACCACTAAATCAAGATGTAAGCTCTGGAGAAATTCAGCATTAGCTGAAGCGCCCCTTCCTCCGAGGTAAATCTTTTATCAGAGCTATCTTTGCTCTCCATCACTGTTTGTTTCGCAGTAAAATGATGCTTGTGAAGTTGAAGGGAGATTTCCTTTATGCCTCATCCTGGCCCTCTGCTATCGGCCAGCTCTGCACCAGTGATGGTGACACTAAATCTGGGAAGAGGAGCCAAGGGCAGAGGGCCAGCACTGGCACAGCAAAGCCACCTGCTCTCCTCCCACCTTGTTTGCTCTGTGAAATGGCTGCTGCTGGCTTCGAGATACTCTCCTACTAGCAAAGTGGCACGGAAGCTGAACATGCCTACTGTGGATGCAATATGTACAGCATACATACCACCAGCTTGCTTTGAACAGTGGTTTATAAATGATCCAGTTGGCCAGCTTCCTTTCTTTGTTTTCCTAGGGCTTGGCGCAATCCTGACTATTTCTCTTCATCCTAAATTCTCCTTGCTTTGGGGGAGAAAGCACCAATACCAGCATGCCACATAATTCCTTTGTTTAGACTGGGAATTCCTCATTTAGAGAAGCTCCTCGGGGTACGGGGAGCTATGTGAAGTTTATTATTTGTGCTGGTAATGCTCTGAACACATTGTTCACCAGCAATGGCAAAGTGGGAGCTCTGTCTTAATGCACAAATCCTACCAGCAGGGCATCGGATCACCTTACAAAGGATATTTTTATGAAGAACTTACCTCAGCTGGAGTTAATCTGGTGCTGAGAAGCTCTTAAGATGCTGCAGGCAGACTTAGAGCTGTTTGCTAGCTGCGTGCCCATCACAGACACAGGTAGGGTGCTGTGCATCAGTCCTGTTGGTTTGCACTGAGCAATGCTCGAGGATCAGAGCACCCACACAGCAGCCCTTTAGCTTCCAAGGAACGGCTCCTGCCTTAGAGATCGCAAACAAATGCCTCGCGTGGATATAATTCCTTTCCTTAGTCCCATATGCAGCAGCTGAATACCAAGAAATCCTGACTTATTAAAGTAATTCCCCATCCCTAAGGGACTCCTATAAGCGACTTAAACCAGGGGGCAGTTCTTTAAATATTTGCAATATTGGCACGAGGCAAAATGTGCTTCTAGTGAAGAACGTAAGAAATTTCCATGGCTTCCTCTGAGATTTCAGAGGTCAGTTTGGGGCTGTGCAGGAAGGAAGAAGGCAGCAATTCGCAGCACGCGTGTTGTCGGTGCGGCTGTTTTCACACACAGAAGGGGATTTTTGGTTTCACTCATTGAATTAGGCACAAAATGATTTTCAGAGCGCCTTTCTCCCTCTCCCTGAGGTAACCCTCTCAGCTCTCTCCCTCAGACACTGCTCCGCAATCTGGGTCGCTGAGGAGGCGGCCGCTTGGGAAATACCGAGGCGAGAACGCCTTTTTCTGCCCCTTTTCCCCCGTCTCCCGTTGAGACGGAGCCCCCCCCGGCCGTGTGTGTGTGTGTGCAGCCCGGTCCCTGCGGACCGTAACGCCGCGGGGCTGTGAGGGAACTGGGCGGGCAACGGCACGGCGCGCCGCTCTGCTCAGAGCCCTGAGGGCAGAGAGGGGGGGGGAGGAGGGGGAAACGCTGCCGCTCCCCCCGCCCTCCCCGACGACCGCCGTTTCCCTTCCGCCAATAGGAGGGCGGCGCGGCGTCCCGCCCCCTGAGATCTACCAATGGGAACTTACTACAGTGTTGTGAGTGGGGGCGGGACCGGGGGCAGAGCCAGAGTGCGGGCGGGAGGGCGAGAGGAGGGCGGGAGGACGCTGCCGGCGGGCGCGGAGGGGTTCGGAGCGGAGCTGCTCGGATCGCTTGGGTTCGGCTCGGCTCGGCCCCGAGGCAGCGCACCGAGGGCTCTTCGCAGGGCCCCGGTGCGCTGCGTGAGGAGCAGCAGAGGCGGGTGGGTAAGTGCGCGTGCACGCGGGGGCCGTGTGCGCGGGCATGGCGCGCCGTTGTTGTGTTTTTTTTTTTGTTTTGTTTTGTTTTTTTTTGGCCGTTTGGGCTCTTCGGTGCACGCGTTGCGTGTGCACGGTTTGCGTGCGTGATGCGTAGCCCGCGTGTACGCGGAGGGTGCGGGCGTGCGAAGGGCTCGCTCTCTGCACGCGCGGTGCGCGCGCGCGCGGCTGATGCACGCATTGCATGTGCGCTGTGCGCGCGCTGTGCAAGCGCTGCTGTGTGCGTGTGTGTGTGCGTGTGTGTGTGCGTGTGATGGAGCGCTGCGTGCTGCAAGGGCCGCGGCTCAGCAGGAGAGCGCTTGCCGGAGGGGCTGCCGATGTGGTTGGCAGTGCGATGGAGGTCCCAGCAGTGCACCTGCAGCACGGCACTGCTGCTGGCTTTTATCCTAGGCAACGCGAGGTTTGCGGTAGGAGCGGTTGGAAGGGCTGGGAGGGAGCCGGCATCGCGGGGAGATGTGTGGTGTGTGATGTGTGGTGTGTTGCACTCGCTGCCTGCTCCGTGGGTTTGGGGTGGGCTGCGTTATGGGTCCCCCCTAAAGCTTCGCGTGCTGAGAGCTGCACGCCTGGCAGCACAGAGCTCAGTTCTTAAAGGCCGTCCCAATTCCGGGACAGATTTTAGTTTCACTCTTCAGTAATGAACGTCAAATAATCCCTGTGGGACCCCAGGGGAGGAGACCTGCAGGGTGGGAGCTGCAGCCCTGCTGTCCCACGTGGACGTGGAGCTGCTCTTTGTGCCATAACGGCGTTGGCAGCTCGCTGAAGGTTTTCCTGCAGCGTTGTGCTCGTGGCAGTGGGGATGTTCTGCTTTGCAGATGGTGCTTTTATGGAATGTTATGTGCAAACGGTGCCAACCTCGAGCACCTCTGGATGCATCTCTGCCGTGGCTTGGTGTGAATTAAGGCTGTGGGGTCAATCAGTTTCTGCTGACGTGGCAAAGCTGCCCAATGAAGTCTGTGTTCTGGGGTTCTGTGGCAAACATCATCTGCTGCCGAGGTTGAATTTGGGATAAACACAGCACTCCTTACTTTTAAAGCCGGATCAGACCTAGCAAGCAGAGAGAAATGTCGAGTATTTTTTGGTTTTTTGTTCCTCCTGTATCATTCCAGGTTAGAAGAACAGGAAGAATTGCATATTGATCCGCTCTCCCAATCACGATGTGCACCAAATCCCTCCTGGCAGTGCAGCAGCAGAGATGGGGGGGCAACACTCCTTCCCAGCACCTCCATTGGGATGGGGGGAGGAAGAGCTCTTCACTGCCCCTCTCTGAGCACCTTGTGCTGCTCCAGCCCAGAAGTGCTTTAAGAGTTACACTCCAATCTGGCAGTTCTAGATGTGATGTTTGCAGTTGACAACGTTTGATTTGGGGAAAGCAGCAAAACACACCATGTCTGTTCCGATTCTCCATTTGCTGCTTGCTGAGCAAATATTGAAATGGATGCAAAGTGGGGTTGATAGATGCTGTGTTTCTGTGCTGAGCAGCCTCGTTTACAAATTCATTCATTAGCGATCAAAGCGTGGCTGTGCTGTGCAGCTCGCGGGCATTGAGCCATGGGATGTCAGCTGCTCTGCTCTGAAGTCAGTGTGGGGATGTGTGGCCTGTGTGTGTGTATGGGGGGGCTTAGATGGGAGATGTGTGTGTGTGCTCTTCATCTCGTAGGTCTCTTCCAGCCTTGGTGATGCTGTGATTCTCTTCTTGCTGAGTCCTCATGGGCTTCTGGTGACAAAGGGCAACGAGGTGGAGCTGTTACAGGCACTGGTTTAATGTGAGGGGTCCTACATAGGGGTACTGCAGCAGTTCTACGGGTGTGAATAGCTTCCAGTTCTTAATCACCCTTTGTGCTTTGATACTCACCTCCGAATTTATCGCCTTTTCCCTGTCTGCACTTCTTTCCAATGCAACTTTTCAGAGCATCGAGAGGTGCCAGCATTCCCACTGCTCTCACCCAGCTCTGTGTTGTCCCACCTTCCATATAGCAGCTCCTTGGGAAGCCCCATGCCACGATTTCTGCATCGAGTGGACCTCACACTTGGGGCTCAGCGATGTTTTGCAGTGCTTGTTCTGCTCTCCTGGTGCTTTGCTTTTGCTGTAATCCTCTGTAGATTAAGCAGGCAGCCGCACGTAAAGATTTTGCTGTATTCTTCTCATCTGTTGTTCTGATCAGTTCTGTGGTTCCTTAAGTTGCCAAGAGCTGTAGGATGCGGCATGGCGGGGATTTGGGTCTGTCCATCGGGTGGATTAGGTAGGAATGTCCATGGCTTGCAGTTAATCCAGATTAATATTATTAGTTTCCTTACGCTCAGTCGGTTGTTTATGCCTGTTTGCTGTTTACTTGAAGTTTTGCTTTTGTAATTCCTCTGACATTATGTATTAAACCAAAAGTCTTTTAATTCTGCACTAAATCTCTTTTTTTTTTTTTTTTTTTAAATTTTTTAATGCAGCAGTTCTACGGAGAGGGAAATTGTGTGGGCTTTGGGTGTGAGCAATCACACTCTTCTGGATTCTGCTGCAATTCTGATACACGCTCCTGTGCAAACTTGCTGTAGCTGTTGTGTCTGCAGCAAGCACACCCTGCAGCACGTCCCCATTGCCTGCCCAGCATTCTAACTGGTGCTGCCAGGGGGTCTGAGCCCCCCCACAGCCCCTGAGCTCACTGCTTTGCAGGATTCTCCCTTCCATCTGTCGTTGAGAGTGAGTGCTGTGTGATGTCACTGCATCAGCCCGACTTGCAGCAGGTGCAAGCCATGCACTGACCTCCTTCACCATGCCTGCAGCCTGCTTCAGGAGAAACCTTCTCTCTGCCTAAACCCAGGCATGGGCTCAGCGTGAGTTACAGTCGCAGCAGAGCGCACCATGGATGCAGCCTGGGGCAGGGCTTAGCAGCAGCAGCTTTGATCTAGTTGGCTATTTCTATGAAAAACACAATTCCTTTGAACACGCGGGTCACCCGTTGTAGGCTGATTATATCCTCCCCTTCCCCGCCCCACGTAATGCATGTGTGTGAGAGAGATAATTAAAAGCTTTTCGTTAAATAAATGACTAAGCTGCTCACGCGGCTGCGTAGCGGAATTGCAGAGTGGAGGCAGAAGATGGTGCAGGGCTGCTCCTGGTGCCTCCATCACCTCCTGTGGGTGCATGCTCTCAAAAGGCCTTCACCCCCTGGGCTGGGCATTGCTGGGATGGCAACACAGCTGGGCTGAACCCCGCTGCCTTACTGGGAGTTGTTCTCCTGCAGCCCCCTGCCTTGCTTGTTGCCTTGCAGCTCCCAAACTCATTGAAGGAAGAAGATCTAGCATAGCTTGCAAGAGAGCAGCAAGGATTTGTTGCAGTTTGCTTTTGAGCAGCTCTGGAGCAGAGGCGGTGAGCCCCAGAGCTGCTCCAACCCTCAGCCCTCTCTGCTGTTATCTCCAGCTGCCAACTTGAAAGCGAATGTGCGCAGTGAGAACCTGGTGAGAGACACAGGGGATAAACACACCGAGTGCCGTAGTGTGGAACTGAAGTGTGGGCTGCCTGCTGGCAGCTGCAGAAATAACTTTCATCTGTGTACAAATCAGAAACGTTTGGGGCTCAGGGAGGAGTCCGGCTGCACACAGAATGAGTGTTCTCAGCTAGAAGTCTGTTGGGTGTTTGGTTTCTGTTGGGTATTTGGTTTCTATGTATCTCTGGTCTGAAGGCTTTGAGGACTTCCATGCTTTCTTGGAGAGGAGGAACAGCCAGGAAGAGGGAAGAATCCAGGCTCAGTATTGCTCTTCCCTTCATTCCCACCTGCAGCCGGGCCCTGTGCTGTGTTCGGATGTGCTGGAAAGGAGCTCCTCCAGGTGCTCTGCTTTGCAGAGTTAATTATGAGGATCAGCTGCCTTTGGTCTGCAGGAGTTTCTGACTGATGATTTAACGTTGTCGAGGGAATGGGCACTGGGGAAGGGTCATCTAACAAGGAGGAATAGCAGGAGTGATGGCATCAGCATGGGAAGGGTGTGCTGAATTCCTCTGCCCGCGGCTGCTCCTGATCCCATTTCCAGCATGCATGTGTTGTTAGAGGAGAGCTTTTCTCTGGGGCTGTTGTTACGTGTTTTGTTTCCAGTGTGGTTGCTGCTATTTCCCCCTTGCCCACCTAACTGCTCTCTTCAACAAACGCTTCCTGTGTTTACGTGCAGCTCTATCTGCTCTGTTTGTTCCTGCCTGTGCACTTCCTTTCCCTCGCCCAGGATGTGGCTGAAAATCATAGAACAGAATCACTGAGGTTGGGAAAGACCTTTAGGATCCCCAACCCACCCCACCATACCCATAACCACATCCCTCAGTGCCACATCCCCACAGCCCTGGAGCACCCCAAACACCCAACCTGCCCCTCCCCTGGTGCAACTCAAGGCCATTCTGCTGTCCTGTCCATCAGCTGATGCTGCTCTCCCTTATAGCAGCTGTAACACAAAGCATCTCAAGCAATGATATTTCCCACTGCTGGAGCAATGTTCTTTTCCTGTCTCATTTTGCTCCTGGAGTGAGATGGTGTTCCAGGGCACTGATGCAGAGAATGTTTCCCCTCCTGCACCCAGGTATGCAGAGCTGCACTCCTGGCTTCACGTTCTGCAGCTGCTGCTGCTCCGTAGCTTATTGAGAAATGATGATTAGCAAGTAGAGATCTTCCCCTTGCAAAGATGCAGTTTATTGAAAAGAGGTCCTACCATGTGATGGATTGAGCAGCAGAGCCTGGGACGTGGAATCTGTTAGCATTATATCTGTGTGCCTCCTGAGGCAGAGCCACTGCTACAGAGTGATCGTGAGCAATGACTTCAGCCAAGCAAGGAGCCTTGCAATTAAAGTGAAATTTAGTGTTTTGCTGTGATGTCTTTTGTGCAGCTTTATTTCTTTCTCTAATTATATTGGGCTCCCCAGCATGTGAGTCGTATGATCGCTGCACCAGCCAGCTTTTTTGGTCCGGGTTTGATCTGTGCAGCTCACATTGCAGGAAAGGGAATAGATGTGGTTTTTTTTTCCTCTTGTTTTGGGGTAGAGATGCACCTCTGTGCCTCTGCAGACCCCATAAAGCACAGTGGTTCTTGGCATAGAAACAGATGCAAAAAAGTCCTAACCATGATTTCAGTGTAACAGCCCTGACTTTGGTCTTTTACGTTGTGAGCAGCATCGTAAGGAAGGGGAGCTGTGCCCCTCTGATTTTTTGCTGAAAAACATGGATAGATTTATACCCATCTTGGAAATGGGTTCACCTTCTGAATCTGGCCAAGTGTGGGCTTTGTGATGGAATTCCTCCTGCACTGCCCTGATCCACTGCAGCAGAATCACTCCTTGAGAACGTATTCTGAGACGTGCTGTCATTCATTTAATGCAGAAAAGCACAAATGTTTTTGTACTCCTTCAGCTGGAAAACACCACCCGAGCTTTTCTACCAAATTTGGGATTTGGGAAGTGGTGCATAAATGCAACCAGCTGCTCCTTAGGGCTCAGCACACCCATGAGCTCCAGCTCAGCCATGTCCACCTCTGCAGGAGGAAGCGTCTGTACAGTGTGTGGCTTTTGTTTGCATTTTTGGGCTGAGCTTGATGCCTCTGTTGCATTTGCTTTCCCACCCATTACCTGGGTGCTGTGCAGTCACAGGGTGCTCTTCAGGTGCATGGTTTGCATGCTGCAGCCTGTAGGCATTTGGCAGTGAGTCACAGAGCCCAGGAGGGCACAGGGTTCATGTCCTATGAACCAGTCAGGGAGAGCCCAGGTCTTTGCACAAGCTTAAAATGAAGGGCTATAACTCCGAGATGATCTAGATGCGTTGGTATTGGCACTGATAAGCTTGTTTAGCAGCAGGTTCAGAATTAAGGCTTGTAATTTGTTGCTTGTTCAGAAGCCTTTGCCACTCCAAGCAATGAATTGTGTTTCTAAGTGCAAACTGAAAGCCAGTTTGACTTGGAGCAGTGCAGATATTTGGCTTCTAAGTGGCTGGTTTGTCATGCAAGCCGTGAATCCATGCGGTTCCTGGCACAGCCCTTATGGCTCTGCGTGGCTGCAGTGACCACATTTACAATCTGCATTTATTATGAGCAAAAAGCAGCATGGCTTTTGCCATCTGCATACCAGGATAACTTTGGTGTTGAATGTTTGTGAACAGGGATGCGTGTGAGATACACCCGTGCGATGGGCTGGTCTGCTGGCACCGGAGGGGTTATGTTTGGGTGGCAGTTTCCTATTTTTAAGCAGGCTGGAAGTTGTTTGTGGCGCTTACGATGACGTTGTTGTGGTGCAGATGAACTGTGAACAAGCTGTTCACTGGGTGAGCACTGATGGGTTTCATCACTGCTCTTCGTATTAAAAATATCATGGAGCAGAAAGGCTTTCTGCTGTCTCAGTGCTCCACTGAAGCAGTGACAGCTGCACACGAACCACCCGTGTTCCCCTGTGTCTCTCATGTAGGTGTGTGCAGCTGCTGTGCCCAACTCACTCCCATGGGCTCCCTGCTGCAGGTCCCAGCCCTGGTGCCATGCAGCCCTGCAGTGAGATGACCTTCCTTCCCAAAGAACTCAGGTTTGAGGTAGGTGGAAAGAGCAGCAATGAGTCACAGATGATACAGGCTGGTCAGAGAAGAGCTATTTACCTTCTCTATTTTTTTCCATTTTCCTCAAACTCAGACCAAACCTCCTGAGTTTTGCGTTGAAAGTGCACCACTCCACCCAAAACAAAATGTACTGAACGTATATTGAATGAGCACATGAGTAGATGGTGGTGGTGGAGTGTAGCATTTGCTTTTAGCTCTTTCATATGGGTGGCACTGCGACAGCGCTTTCTGCAACAGAAGTGAACATGTAGAAAGGCAAAAAAGAGAGCAAAGTTTATAGAATCTTGGCATGCATCTGCCTTGAAAATGTTTCATTTTCTCAAGGTCCATCAGAAGAATGCCTTATGTCCCGGTGAGCATTTAATCTGAGCAGTCCAAGTTGCAGAATACCTCCCTGCAGTGCTAATGGCAATGGGCAGCGTGCTGGTGAAGGCATTGCCCTCAGTCCCAAAACAGTGGGCTGTTTTGGGACTCCGTGTGGCTCAGGCACTGGCTGAAAAGGAGCTCGCTTAGAGCTCTGTGTCCCTCCTGTTCCACAGATCTCTGTCATTTTGCAGAGGCTCATCTCATCCGTGGACTCATTGTAAGGAGCTCCCAACCGCGCTGTGCCGCCCGCGATCCGGGGCACGCTCTGTAATTAATGTAGGCTCTTGAGTGCTGAGTAATTGGGAGCAGTAATTGGATGGGAGCTTAAGAGTAGGAGCACAGTTAAATAAACAGGCTCGGAAGTGCGATGGCAGCAGGTGAGATGCCTGGGAAGGGTAAATCCCATCGGTGCTCACTTGCTTCAGCAAGGAGCCCGGCAGTGCCGAAACAGAGCTGTGCTGAGTGAGGTTTGTAAGCACCTCTCTCCATTAGGAATAACATAATGAAATATCCTTAAGTAGGAGGTTTAATTCACTTTGGAGCAGTTTCTGCAGTCTCTTCAGCACTGAGCAGTGGAAACCAGCTTGGTTTGTACAAGCAGTGCTGAAGCGCATTCGGTGGGCGCTTCCTAACCAGAGACCAGCGCATGGAGGAAATCTCCATTTTTCATTTGTGCTTCTTTGCTTTTCCCTCTTAAGGCAGCAAAGACGTCCTTCTTGCAGCTGCATAGAGCATCCTGCACCCCGCTCAGCTCCGTGTGTGCATGTTGATTATTGTCACCTCACTGAGCCGCTAACGAGGAACAAGCGACCATTTACTTTCAGCAGCAGTTTATAAAGAGAACCTGAAGCCATTGCCTGTGAGAAAATGCAAAGGAGGAGGCTTAAGGGTGCGTTTGTTGGAGGACAGAGAGGCAGCTTGCACGGGCCATCTGTCTGGTGGAGATGGGTGAGATCACATTCGCTTTTTGCTCTCTTCACCTTTTCGCCCTGGCGTCGTTTGAAGGCTCTTCTCATCGCAGCTCTGTCCCTAACAATGATACCGACAGAGCTTGCAGAAAAGAGGATTTGTGTGGCATTTTGTTCTCTTGTGCTCCGTGAATGTGGATTTCAGCAATATTGTTCTGCGGGCTCCGCTGTCGGCCGTGTGTCTGGTGCAGATGGGGCACGTGGGGTTCTGCCTCCGGTACTGCTGTCAGCTGCACAGGACCAGCAGGTTTCATATCCACAGCATGGATGAAAGCGACGTCTGTTCATTTTCTGCAGGGTTTGGTGCATGATCCATACCTGAGCTGCTCCGGGTCCCTGTAGGTCTGTGGTTCTCAGCTGGCCCCTTGGGCAGTGAGGCTTCTGTTGGGCAGTGAGGCTTCTGTTGGGCAAGAGGCAGTTGCACAACAGGGATTGAAATGTAAAAAAGGGAAAAATAAGCAGAACTTCTCAGACCAAACACTCAGCGCTGCCTTTGTGTTGGTGGGTGTGCGCACACGAACGTGCACGCTTTGTGTAGGGGGAGGGTTGTTGTGAGACCTGACTTGTAGAATATGTGTCAACGGGATGCCGAATGGATGAGAGGTGATGGCCTTAAGTTGTGCCAGGTCTGGTTCGGGTTGGGTAGTAGGAAAAATTTCTTCTCTAAAACAGTGGTAATGCAGTGGTGTAGCTGCCCAGGGGGTGGTGGAGTCACCGTCCCTGGAGGTGTTTGGGGACCATGGAGATGTGGCGCTGAGGGATGTGATTATGGGCATGGTGGGATGGGTTGGGGTTGGACTTGGTGATCTGAAGTCCTTTCCAACCTTAATGATTCAGCAAAATGGGCACACAGGACCAGTAGCCATCCAGAAAGTTTCCGCTGACTGTAACCACGATGATTTATTTTGTTGGGGAGGTACTAAACCTGCTGCATTCTGTTTGCTTTTGCGTATTTATTTTATTTGTTTGTTTAATATTGCCCCATTTAAAGAGCTGTGTGCTATCTGCTGCTGTCGTCTCAGCCAGGAGCGTTCCAGCCTCACACCATGGGAGCAGGGAAAGCCGCTTTCAACTTCAAAGCTGTGCCCCAGGTTCCCTGGTGCACGCCTGTGGTCTGCCTGCAAATGTCTGCCTTTGCACCGAGGTTCTCTTTAATGCACTCAGGGACACCAGGCTTCTGGTGCAGTGCTTAATGTAAAGTGAAAGGGAGAAGCTGGGGGAGCGGGGGGGAGGGAGAGATGGGGAGGGAATGGGGAAAGCTCAGTGGGGAGACAAAGCAAGGGACTGTTAATTGCCTGAGAGAGAAGCAGAGCAGCTGTGCTGGTGCAGGAGGAGGACAGGATGAGTGCAGCTGAATGTGAGGATGGGAGAGGAGTGTTGGAGTGCATCTCACAGAGCAGCCTTTGGACTCCTGCGTGGGGGGGGCATTGGGATCAGCAGCAGAATTGAGCTTGGCTTGAGACGCAGTCGCTGCAGTGCACTGTTCAGAAATGCAGAGGCCACCGAGGAGTGCTGGCGTGGTGCTTAGTGCCAGTGTGTCCTCCTGCTGTGCTGGGTTGCCAGGAGGGGAATTGAAGAAGTAAAAAAGCTGCTCGAGAACTGCTCAGACGCAGCAGCAGTGCTGGTGTCAGTGCCTGCCCTAGAATCAAAACCCACATTAGGCTCAGTGCTTCCTATACAGCCCCGGCGAGCTCCGAAAGCAGGACAGCAGCTGAAAATGTCAGCAAACAGCCCTGTCATGTGGGTGCAGAATGCGTCTGTAACTCTGCCCCTGCAAGTACTCAGCGTGAGCACAGCTTCCTTTTCTGTAGTTCCAAGAAACCAACATTTGTGCACATTTCCTCCATGCAAATGATTGCAACATCTGTGAGCCGGAGAACTGTGCAGGAGGTGAGCAGAGCCGTGCTGTGCAGAGGACGGGGGATGCTTCCAGTGATCTCCAGCAGTGCAAAACATCTGCAGTGCCATGCTCTCTTCCTTCACGTATATATTTTTTAATCCGTGCGCTCTCTTCCCCCCAGGGTGATATTTAATATCCTGCTTGCTGTTTTGCTGTGGCCAATGCAGCAGTCTGCCTGCTGGAGCCCAGCTGCTGTGTCCCCGTGAACCATTAGTGCGTTAGGGCAGGAGTGGGCACAGTAATTCAAAGCTGGTGAGCACGGGCACCCTGTGGACTCAGCCCTAATGGCTCTGTGGGCAGGCAGAAGGTGTCAGCATCGTTATTTTGGTTCAGCAGCAGAAGCCGTGGTAATAAAGTGTTGGTGCCCTCCTGGAGGATCAAAGGGATTCCTGACAGCTGAGCTACTGCAGTGAAGTGTGCCTTGTCCAGCTGTAACGGAGCTGCCAGAGTAACGGAGCTGGATGTGAAAATGTCCCTCTGTCCCTTGTGTCAGCATTGAGCACACTGCCTGGAACTGTAGCTTTAGCTCTGCCAACTTCGAGCTGCGCTCTGCTCTGCCAAGCAGACCGATGGTGATTTTTCACTGCTGTGGCCACTGAGTATTTAATACCTGCCAGAAGAACAGGTGATTATTTCATGAAAACTGCATGCAGTTTCTTGGAGCTGTGTTTAAATGTGTCCTGTTAAAGCTGGAAAAGCCGGTTCACATCTTGTGTTGTCAGCAGCACAGAGCAGTGTGGGAAACGACGGCAATTTTGATTCAAAGCCATCGTCAGTGCAAATGGTTGTTTGCAAATGTGTTGCATCAGATGTGTCGATGCATGTAATTAAGGAATGAAAACTGCCGCGTACCCCTAATTAAGAGGATTAAGAGGGAAAGCTGCCTGATTTCACTGCCGGGTGGAAAAACAAACAAACACCCTGGTGAAATGACTGCAAGGCCAAGTCTCTGCTCTGGTGGTTCTGCTGCAGCCATAAACGGTGCCGAAAAGAGAAGCTCTGGGGGGAATGGCAGGGCCGAGCTGCTCTGTAATTTGTGTGTAATTGGCTATTGTGCTCAGAATAATATCTTTAATGGCTGCTTTGATTTCTGTGAGTGGGGCAGAGGGCCACTGGGATGCTCGAGCTCCAGCTCTTCTCTGCACCATTGAAGGGCTGCGGTGCCCGCTGCCTTGCATTGCATGCATGGAATGGGGAACACTGCAAAATTTGGGAGAGGGAACGCTGAGTGATGGAATCTGCTATGAGAATTCTTGTGGGATGTGGCCTGCAGGTGAGGATGTGGAGGGCTAAAAGGGGGGGGGTCACTCTGTGCAGGAGGTGTTGAGATGCCAGCAGAACCTCCTGTGCTTTCCAGTTTGTGAGGTCACCCTATGGGAGGAGGGACTTTGGGTCATGGAGCATCACAGGCAGCACAGATGGGTGTTGTTGAGGCAGCCCTGAGTTTCTGAGTGTGTACTGAGGATGTGCAGTGTGTAACACGGAGTGATGTTGGCACTGTCCTTCTGAAATGGTAAAAGTTTGGGCTCTTTGTGATGCTGTGAGGAGTGTACAGTGCAAGGTTTGAATGAGAGCAGAGATCTCCTGGGCAGCCTGAGTTAGAGGTGGGCAGCCCTGCCTATGGCGAGGGGTTTGAAACTAGGTGGTCTTTAAGGTCCCCTCCAACCTAAGCTGTTCTATGATAAACACAGGGAAAAAACCCTCATGAATAATGCATGGCAAACCCTTCTATTCAGCCACTGGAGATCTCTGCTCATTTCTGTGTAACTGTTGCTTTAGGAGACCAAGGTGCTTTTATATGCTGAGATTTGGGTTCTGGCCCCGTGCAGTGCGTGCCACGCTCTGCAGGACTGGGTGCTATCTGCAGGCACAGGCGTGGGTGCTGGGGCTGTGCTGGGTGGGGATGGGTGCTCAGCCCCTCCCTTCCTTGGGCAGATAGGGCTGCAGGGTTAACAGTGCAACAGCTGCTCCCAAGCTGTGCTGGCTGCTTCCATTGCAGGGGATCGGTTGCTTTGCAGACCTGCTGCTGCATGGGGTGAGCTGCGGCACTCACCCTATTCTCAGGGCAGGATGGCATTGGTTCTGCTTTGTTGGACTGGGAGAGTCCTGAGAGTCACTCCTGCACGATAGGAAGTGACACTTGTCTTATCCTGACAGTCTGTCTGTTAGCAAGCTGCCGACCTGCTTCTGTCTTGCAGCATTAGGGATAGCATGGAAGCAGTCTGATGGTGCTGGCGGCCTCTGCAAGAAATCCATCCACAGGCTGCTCAGTTTTTGGTCCATTCCTTCCAAGTTCAAGCGAGTTTCCCTAACACATCCCAGGCAGGCGACCTTTCAGGACCCATTGCTGTTGACAGAGCTCAAGCAGCACTCACGTGTTTTCATTTAAATTTCAGTGCTTTGCTGATGAGCAGAGCCTATGACTTCCTGCATGGTGACGTCCAGGGCTGCAGCATCTGGGAGGGCTTCTGAGGATATAGGGGAGGGGCTCTGGCTCTGCTCTGTTGTAATGCACTTACTGCTCCATTTAGTCAGGTCATTGTTTAAGCCTGGTCTTCAATTTGACATAAATGATTTGCTTCCAGCAGATGGTAAGCTACTATTTTTTGCCCTCATTTAAATAGGAAAGCTGTACGCTCCCAGAAGATGAAAGAGGGGCACGGTGCTGCTGACATACAGTAGATTATGAGGGCTGGTCTGGTGAGAATTAAATCCGGGCAGTTTCAATGTGCCATCTGCGTTGTGGCTGCTTTCCCTGTGTGCCCAGGCAGATCCCTCCCCATCTCACATTACTGCAGGCATCCCTTTTGTTCAGGACCCAAAGCATCAACACCAGAAGCCAACAGACAGGAGATACTCGATGCTCACCGTGCCTCTAATAAAAGATGTTCAATTTTGTGAATTATGGCATGGTTCTATTGGACCTTTTTGTCCCTTTGTTGGAGCTTTGTTGTCCCATAGCCTCAGTAGTGGTTCTGTAGAGGTTCTGCAGCTTAAAGTTGTTCCCATTTCTAGGGGTATTTATTGAGAGGCATTTGAATTTCTTATTTTGGTTAAAAAAAAAAGAAGCCACTCAGTCCTTTGCTGTGCTTTCCTGGTAGTACGAAAAATCATCTGTGGGCTGTGTTACTCAAACACATGTTCTGCTCATAGCTCTCCTCTTCCATCCCAGAACACAGAGTGGTTGTGCAGGCAGCAGACCCTGCAGAGCTGTGCTGCCTGTTTGCAGAGACGTGCTGTGTGCTTTCTCCATGCGTTGCGAAATGGGAAAGAGTGCACTTAAACAGCAGCACTGCTGCTGCTGCAGCTGTTGGATTTCTGTTTTCAGCAGAAGTGTCTCTCTTGTTGGCATCTCCATGCTTTGATGGAGCTGTGGTGTTCAGTGAAGCCTCACATTTTTGGGTGGGAGGGTCAGGCGATATGTTCTAGCAAAGGGCTGTAGTTAGATGGTGTGTGGCATCACTGCAGGATGGTTTGTGTTCTCAGAAACGCAGTACTCCTGGGGCTCTCCTTTTTCTTCTTTAGGTTGTTGGGTGCAGTTGCAATCTCCTCTTATCTGGCCACAAGCTCACATATTTCTGCTTGTTTGAAGGCAATCAACTTCTGTGTGCCTCATGCAAAAAGTGACCCTTAGATTTTTTTGGGGGTGAATGATGGGGGGAAGAGGAAGAAAGGAGAAAGTGGGTACAAGAGAATGCCCTATGGGAGGGATGGACCCAAAGGCTGCATCCATCCTGAGGGACAGCTCTTTTCCAACATCTGTAGGAGGAAAGCCCACACTGGTGTGGGTTGGAACTGAGGGTGGATACCCCCTCTCTGCTCACCAAACACTACCAAGCATCGTATCAAAATGTGTATGTTAGAAGCAGGGTAAGCAGTCAAGACAACTTACTCCTTTTAAGGCTGGGATTTGTTTTGTTTAAAGGATTTTGGAGAAGAGAAGGGAGGGTGAGTGTAGGTTGAAAGAAGCCTGCACTTCCCACAGTAGTGCTATGGGGCCTTGGGTGGAAGCTGGGCTGTGAGCTGTGAGGCCAGAGGGTTCGGGGCATCTGGGGGAATGAGGATCTGATTGCAGGGCTGGTAGGTTCAGATGACCTGCTGTAACCATGTGCAGTGAAGTTTTCTTCTGATTGCTTCCTATTGCTGGAGACTTCCTGTCTGAAGTAGGATGTTCTTAAACTTTGAAATGCTTAAATACAGATCCATACGTGAACGCTTTGCTGGTGAGGTATTTACTCAGCAATCTCTAAAGGCAGCATGGGACCATATCTGAATTTTTCTGTGCTTTGTGTATTTCTGTAGCATAAAATGCCCTCTCCCCACTGGACCAGAAACCTCTCTCCAAACCCATCAGTGACAAATATGGCAGTTAGTGCAGCTGAGCAGCATGGTGCTTCCAAATGCAAAACCAGGAGGAACGAGTCCCTCTGCATCCAGTGTCACGAGAGCTGGAAAACCTGGTGGAACAGCAATGGAAAAAATGTATTTCAAACCCACTTTTTGTCTAAATAATGAGCGAGAGAGCAGCAGAGCAGGAGCCGGGCTCTGTGTCAGTTCTACTGTAGATATCCTGCATGGGAACAAAATGCTGTTGAGCAAAGATTGAAGGAATGGGCTCTTGAAGTACTGTGGCCTCTTGGTTGTGTGTCTCACTTGTGAGCTCCATTGCTTTGGGTTGAGAGCTTGAAAGCATTTCTGAGCACAAAACTTGAAAGGGAGAGAGGCAGCTGCCAGCCCAAGCAGGACTCAACTCTTACAACAAGATGCTCGAGTGCACTCTGGGTTAGCAGTGCTGGTGGCTCGCTGCCACGATTCCGTGTTTATTGGGAAGGGCAGGGAAGGGAAGTGCTCCTACGTGCCCATCTCCACATCCCCTGCCCTGGGAGGGGGATTTGGCCGAGGGAAGCTGAGCTCTGACGCCATTCCTGGGGGGCAGAGGAAAGATGTGGCGATGTTTGTTGGAGTCAGGCTGGTCCCACCTTCAGACTCCGGGATGAGTGCTGTCTGCAGTGCACAGTGGTAGCTGCTTTGAAATCCAAGCAAGCAAACAGGCTGTTTCCAGAGATGATAGCGATTAAAAAGAGAACGCTGCATCCAGAGGAAGTGTTTGTTTGGAGGCTGTCTTGTTTATCACCTTGCTGAGGCTTCTCTTCTGCCGTCCCTTCCCTTCGCTCCTGATTTCCAAAGCCGTAATTCTGCCTTCTTGTTTTTGAGACAGCAGAGCACTTCAAACGTGTGTTTTGGTAACGGTTCTTATAAATGCATTCATTCAAAATAAACGCAGAGGGAAGCAGCAACTAAGCATCCTGTTGGGCAGCAGGTGCACGGCTGTTTGTTGCGTGCTCAGGATGGGGCAGTCCTGCAGCATGGCAGGGAGCTGGCTGAGCGCTGCATCTGCCAGCACCTTTCCTTTCACTGGGACTTCACAGCCTTCTTGAAGAGCCTTTTCCGCCTTAACCTTACAAAAACAAACTCCTGCAAGACTTCTTTGAAAGGTGAACACTTGGGTCGCTCAGCCTTTCCTCACAAGGAAGATGCTCCAGGCCCTTCATCACCTTTGTGGCCCTCCACTGGACTCCTCATAGGAGATCCCTGCCTTGTTTGAACTGGGGAGCCCAGAACTGGACACAGTATTCTAAATGTGGCCTCGCCAGGGCAGAGTAGAGGGAGAGGATCACCTCCCTCAACCTGCTGGCCACACTCTTGAATTTCAGTGTATCCCAGGATCTCATTGACCTTCTTGGCCACTGATATCTCACAGCCAACCTGTTGGCCACCAGCTCACTGCACGGGCAGCTATGCATATGGCCTGGTGCTGCAGAATCAGGTTAAATGAGCCCTGTGGCTCATTCCCAGAGTTGGCTGCTGTGGTTGGGGATGGAATTTTGAGGGTTTCAGAGACCCTTTCCCAAATGCAGCTCAACTCCGGGTCCCACTGCTGTATGGTCAGATGCCACGGTTGCATCTCTGCTGCCCACAGTGCCCAGCAGGCTGCCAGGGGTCCCCTGTGGAAAAACAGCATTGCTGAACTCAGGAACTGTGCATTACTGGGGAAGGAAAGCCAGAGCAGGTTCCTAATGCTGCTTTGTTATAAACCACAGCTTTAGCAATAACATTAAGCTTTTGCATTAAATGCAGGGTTAGAGAGCTTTGGAAAGCTGGAGAGGCTTTTGTCTTTTAAGCACTCTGTTTATTTTGACAATTAGTTGGAGCTAAATTAAAATTGTTGGCTGCAGAGATACGTAGGAGGGTGACATCTTAACGTGTTCCTTAAGTTTGTGCTCCGTGGAAATGTTTGTGTGCTGAGGTTTGGGCTGGGGGATTGGGAGGCATATTGGATTATATGCTATTTGCTCTGCGTAAGCAGTGGCAATTTATTGCTGCAGATACATGTGATGCAGTGCACAAAGATTAGTTCTATCCTCTCTAAAGCATGATTATTTTAGGGCCTCTTTATACCTTAAATAGATATTCCCCGCATGTGATTTCCATCTTTTTGTGTCAACAGCCCAGGCTAAAGTTGAAATAAACATTGCATCAGCTTAATAACGCAGCTCTGAAGAAATCTGCTTTCCATTATGGAGATTGTTTGGAAGCCTTTTAGTCTTAAATTTTTCAGATGTTTGATGGTGCAACGCAGAGGTCTCATGAATCCCAAAGTGCTCTCAGCCTCTTTGGGTCTGCCTTGTGCTGGGCAGGGTGGTGTTTGTAAGTACAGCTTCGAGCACAGCAGTTGGTCCTATTTTTGCACCCCCCTTTTTAGATCATTTTGAGGTTCTGCAACCTGTTTCAGGGTCATGTAGATGTGAGCAACACAGGTGGGTATGCAGCTCCTGACCTAATAACAGCTCCTGTTGGCTGGGTGGGCTTTGTCTCGAGCAGCAGATTTCCCCTTCCCATAGCAGCTGGGCAGGGGGATGCTGTAGTGCTGTGAGCCCCTGTGGGCCGTGTGGGATTTTTGCATGGCTTGGTAGGAGGAGGAACATCTCATCACGTGTGTGTCCTCATGTGCTCCGCATCCAGGCACTGTGCAGGAGGGGAACTCATGAAGGAGTGAACCTCAGGACAGCCATGTAGGCTCTGCTTCCCCTTTGCCTTGTTCCCACATTTTAACCATTCCTGCTTGCCCAGCTGTAGATGTGACGGCAGGGCATTAGCCAGCGTTGTCCAAGTGGTGAAGGATGCATGGGCAAGCAGCCACAGAGCTGTTTTCTGTCAAAACAAGCAGAATGAGTTATTTGTTGCCTTATTTTGTAGGCTGAAATCAGCAGGACAGGGCGGTGTGGTGGGCGATGTGCCATGTCCTGTCCCTAGAGATGTTCAAGGCCAGATTGGATGGAGCCCTGGGGGCAGCCTGGTTTAGTATTAAATGTGGAGGGTGGTGGCCCTGCCTGTGGCAGGGGGGTTGGAGATTCACGATCCTTGAGGTCCCTTCCAACCCGGGCCATTCTGTGATTCTATGTCTGCTTGTGCACTGAGCCACTCGGCACTCTATCCGCAGTGTTTGACCTCTCACACCTCTCTTACAGCACCACCATGACAACAGAGAAGAGCCCAGCGGCAGACCCCGAAAACTCAGAGCAGCAGCAGGCGAAGGAAGAGGAAGGGGCTGCCAACACACAGAAGCAGGAGGCATCCCCAGAGCAGGGGTCGGGGCCCAAGCAGAAGGCATCCAACGGCAACACGCCCACAGCTGAGGAGCAGGGCCGGAAGGAACGCCGTGCCTCTGAGGGCCGGGGCCTCTCCCGCCTCTTCTCCTCCTTTCTCAGGAGGCCCAAGTCCCAGGTGTCTGAGGAGGATAAAGACACCGATGTGCCCAAGGAAGGCGGAGGGGACCAGAAGGACTCGGGGGTAGGAGCCAACCCTGATGAGGAGGAGATCCTGGTGAAGGCCCCGATTGCAGCTCCTGAACCAGAGCTGAAGACTGATCCATCTCTTGACCTCCACTCCTTAAGCAGTGCAGAAACACAGGTAAAACACCCTGCTCGGCCTGGCAGTGTGTCTGCTTAGGCAGAATTATAGAACAATTCTTATCCATTGACAGTAATTTAGAGAAGAAAAACCCCTGAGATGCTGCAGAGTCTCTTTGTCATCTCCATGTATTGCATAGCTTGCTCTGCCATCAAACCATACTGCCAACTACCTGAAATTGTACTCACTCTTCAAAGCATATCTTAAAACACCCTGCACTGGCTCAGTGCTCTGCTGAGGTGTGGAAATTCCCTCAGGAACTTAGGTTTGAATTCATCATTCTCAGCAGAGCAGTTTCTCATTTGGATGCCCTTGGTGTGTGCAGGTTAAAGGCAGGTTAATGGTACAAGGTGAGAACTGCAAGAAAATGTGAACCTGTGGGGGGGTTTCTTGAACTCCAAGAGGTGTAACTGTGGCATTTCAGGACTTTGTCATCTCTTCAGTCTGGGCTGTTGCTGCAGTTGCCAAATACAAGTATTTTCTACTTAAGCATCATGTAGATAGAGGTTTCTGCACAGCACATGTGCTGAGCCCAGCCCCTAGCAGCTAAAGCATGGTAGGAACCGAGGGAGGGATACCCACAGTGAGACATTCACTGAGCAGCAGTTGGGTATTCGTTTAGGCTGTCAGTTGGCCTCTCTTACTCCCTGGTGGGATCTTTGGGGGATATAGCTCTTTGGGCACTGGTGTAGCTGCCTGGAGTTACAAAAAGGCAGGGGCCACAGCTCCTGGGACCTCCTAAAGCCCAATCAACCTATGTGTGTCGATGGAGACACAGCAAGTTATTGGTAAAGTCTGAGCTGTATACATTGCTGCTGGGTTTTGAATGGTCTCCAGTGATGTGTTACATTTGAACTGCAAACTCTGGGTTTTTAGAGACTTTTTGAGAAATACTGTCTGAGTTGGAGTGTTCCCAGCTGGAGACAGTAGCTGTAAATCCAACTCCTTAAATTTACAGTGTTGCAAAGAAGGTAGCAGGTAACGTGGTTTTATTTTTCCAAATTCCTGAGCGTGTTAAAAATATGGGATGATCCCTGCTAGAGCTTTGTACCTGCCAGGGTTGGGACGTGCTGGGCAGCTGACAGTTTTCATGCAGTTTCAGCCCTGAAGTTGCCTCTTTGGGAGGAAATGCATGATTTCTTCCTCTGTTTAACTTGCACGTGAGTGTGCACAGAGAGCAAACCCACAGTCTTCCTTCAGCAAGTGCCGTTTCAGATGAAGCATTCAGGGGTTTGTTTTTTTTTAGTTCTTATTTCAGATTGACGTTGGTGGCTTTTTGAACTGTGACACTCTGCAGATATTTCTGCCGTGAAAGCATTTGTGAGGTGCTGCCTGTTTGATAAATGCTGACCGATGGGCATTACGAGCTTTGATTCTCTGCTCTCTATTATCCCAGCCCTGCTGGGACAGAAGTCAGCGGCTTGTGGACATTATTGAGTTTCTAAATACCACAGCCAGCAGTGCCTGCGTGCGGCTGTGCCTGGCTGTGATTTCATGAGATGCGATGGGCTGAATTAACAGCTCACCACCAGCTCAGACCTGGGTTTGGCTTTCCTTTCCCCTGCCACAGCCGTGTGCTCCTGCTGCACTGGGGCACTTCCAGCACTTGTCCAAGCCTGCTGTGGACTCATTTAACCTGCTGAAATGGCTGTTTAAGAAAAAAACAACACTTCCTTCCTTCTTCTGTTCCCAAACTGTGTCATTTTCTGCTACTTGAGTGAGTTAAGCTGGCTCCTGAAGTGCTTCAGTGGGCAAAGGGAGAGGTTGTCAGGGCCAAAAGGTGACTTCCCCTTTTGGTGACCTGAAAATTGGCATGATCCAACCTGCCCCAATTTCTCTAATCAACCCCTTTTTGTTTTTTGCATCATTTATTAAATGAAGAGAACGACTTGAAGCACTGTACAAATTACCACTGCTCAACGTGCTTGTTGCACTCCAGGTTGTGGGTTATGCATCTGGGCTGATAACAAATGTTGGGCTGCAGTGCTTGTTTCATGGGCTGGGTTTTTGTTTGCCCCATCTAACTGGCTGTGTGGGTGTGCTGGGGTTTTCAGCCTGCACAGGAGGAGAGGAGGGAAGAGCAGGAGTCGGACAGCAAAGACCTCGAGGGCAAGGAAGGAGGTGAAGGGAAGGAGGAGAGTGCTGAGGGAGAGCTGAAGCCAGAGGCTGCAGAGCCCAAAGCAGACAAGGATCTGAAAGCTGCCCAGAGATCCATAAGAAGACACAGAAACATGTACTGCAAAGTTGTCTTGCTGGATGACACCATCTTTGAGTGTTCTGTGGATGTAAGTACATGCAGAGTTTGTTTCTTCTCTTTTCCCTTTCACTTCTCCTCCCCTCGAAAACCACCACCAACACTATTTAATGGGGATCCAATTTACTGCCAGTGACTTACACAACAGCCTTTACTGCACAGCCATCTTGCTGTAAGCTGCCGTAACTTATTCAGTGTGTTGTGAAAATCTCTGCATTTCACCCCAGGAGTTGGTTTTGTTTCTTGTTCTGTGATTTCCAGGCACCTTGTTTTTAAGGGTGGGTGGAAGTTTAGAAGAATGTTACCCCTCTTGCTGCTCATCTTCTCATTTTCATACCAGACGAGAGTTGGGTTTATTGTGCCGTGTTGGGATTGTCTAAATATCTTCTGCCTCTTTCATCTGAATAAAATGTGTTGTCGTGTTAATCTGTGCTTTTCTGTTCACCCACAGTGCCTTTGACTGTCAGGCTGCTGGCTATCTCCCGTAGCTTGGATGTAAAGAAAAACAAGCTGCGTTTAGCTCAGGGTTTGAATATGTTTGCAGTAAACAATTTAAAATTATTATGTTGACTTACAGCACTGCAAAGAGCTTTTATTCTGCTTTATTTTGTGCGTTCTCTCGCTGGGCTGCCTTGCTGTCAGGGCAATAAAAAGCGAGCAGAAATGCCTATTTCAGTATTGAAGTGCTTGCCCAGAATATTAATAATCGGGCACTCACCAGTGGAGCACACATCCACCAGCTTGTTTTCCTCGTCCCACTAGCTAAAAGGTATCTGGGCACAGGGCTCCTTGTGGGAACGTCACCTCGGGTGATCCTGGGCAAGTAGGTCAGTGCTGGCAGTTTGTGTAACAGCACAGCCGTTGTTGCTGAGCGGGATCAGCACTGAGCATTGCTGCAGCACTGGGTGTTTGTTGGGGATTTCATGTGTAGCCCCCCAAAAAAGTTAGCTGCTGTCTGCCAGGGTGATGCTGGCAGCCCCTCTGCTGTGCTGGTCTGGCACAGCCATCCTGCATGTGCACAGCATGGCAGTGGGCTCAGAGCAGCGGAGAGGCAGCTATCGATGAGCAGCTCTTAACTGCACGAGTACCCTTGGTTTTAATGCCAGTGTCATCTTATAGAGGGCTGGAGCATCTCTCCTTCAAAGACAACGGGCTGAGGGAGCTGGGCTTGTTTGGAGAACACTCTGGGGAGACCTCATTGCAGCATTCGGGTACTTAAAGGGAGCTTATAATGAGGGGAGAGACCATTTGCACAGGCAGACAGTGATAGGACAAGGAGAAATGGCTTTTAACTAAAAGAGGGGAGATTTGGGTTAGATGGGAGGATAAATTCTTTATCCACAGGCAGTGATGCCCTGACCCTGAGAGCTGTGGGTGCCCCATCCCTGGAGCTGCTCAGTGCTGGGTTGGATGGGCTCTGCTCAGCCTGAGCTTTTGGGGGGCAGCCAGCCCGTGGCAGGGGTTGCGGTGTGGGGGCTGTAAGGTGCCTTCCAACCCAACCATTCTGTAATTCTAATCTAGAATTTTGAGAATTCAAGTCTTAATTAAGAAGGATTTGCAAAAGTGTAGGCAAAGACCAGCACCAGTGCCTTTATTCAAAGAGAATAAGTGCTTTCAGACGTTCCTTCCAGCTGACAGCCATAGAAAGCTTTTAATTCCTACATGTCTTCAAGTGCCAGTTCCTTGAGAAATATCCCAGGCTAACACATGAAGTGCATTAACTGTAAAGCTGCAGCGTGTGTGCTAACAGCCTTACAGGGCTGGAATAGAACACGGCTGTGGGCTTTGATCAATTGCCATGCAAATATGACTAAAAGGGGAGATGCCAGCACAAGTGATGCATTAGTAAAGCTTATTTGGCGTCACTGGAACTGCACTTTCTTTTACCAAACCCTCCAATAGAATTCGCTGCTTTTGGTTACCATAGTTTTGTGCCTTTAGGGATGCTTTTCTTCATGCTTTGGACTAAAAGGGTATCAATTCCTAGGGCCAGCTCATTCACATCACTTCTGCAGGATTTTGGAAAAAGAAAAGAAAAAAGAGTAGATGGAGATACTCAGAGAGTATTTCTGGAGGCAAGAAGTTGAGTGCTAAGCAGCTTTCAGTGTATAAAGCAAAAATAGGGAAGCTAGGTTTAATCAGCAGATCGGGTTGAGGAAATGGCTTTGGAAATGATGGCCTTTTGTTTGATTTTGTTCTGAGCCACTGGGTCTTTCATGAAGCTGCTGAGCCTCCAAAGGGGGGCTGTCATGGAGGGCTGCAGCAGCTTCATGTCTCACTTTGGCTGTCATTTAATCAGCTCTTGGTTGTCTGAGAACCTGATTTCTAGCTAGTCGACACTTTTCACCTTTCTTTGTAGTGTTTACTGTTTGATTCTGTTGCCGTTCTGCAGACAAAAAGCAGCCTATCCTATGGAATCTCTTCCGTGTCTTTGCAGAAACATGCCAAGGGGCAGGATCTACTTAAGAAAGTCTGTGACCACCTTAATCTCCTGGAAGAAGACTATTTTGGTTTGGCCATATGGGACATGCCAACCTCCAGGGTAAGAAGTTACTCTTTTATGCTGGATTCAGCTCTGTGCAAAGCTGTCTTCCATGGAGATGGAGATGCATAAGCTGCTGATGCTCTTCTTAAAACTACTTTTGATCCCCTCACTGAGAAAGGACTAAAAGGGCTTTTTGTATTGTGACTTGAAGACAAGGTTAGCTCCCCTTTGGTGATATTAGATGGACCTAAGTGCTGACACACTGCAGAGGCGCTTCAGTCCTTGAGCCTGCATTCATGGAAGGCACACAGCTGTCAGCAGGAGTACAGCTGCTATGCTTTGGGCACGGAGGAGTCATTGCATGGAAGTTCATTTAAAGTGGGGGCAGACCTGGGCTGTGGTGCTCAGGGAGGCTTTGTGTTTGCTTTCCTGTTCCTCCTCTGACTTGTGACTCCCCTTCCTCTTGTTTCAGTAACAAATCCTGGGCTTTGAATTCATGCTGGATTTATTTTACCCTTGGTGTCCTCCTCCTCCAGAACAGTGCCAGCAAATGCAGCCATTCTTAATAACGAGTGGTTCAGTGCATTCTTTGAACGATAACATTGAGCTGGTAGCTTTATCACCTTTGTGATGGGAACACGGGCAGGGAAGTGGGAGTGAATCAAGGCTTAGAATGTCCAGTGGGTGAGCTTGTAGCAGCTGCTGGCTCCCAGCACAGATTCAGCATCTGCTACCTATGTGCCAGCCTAAAGCACACCCTTGGTGGTGCCTGGGAGGACTTCTGGGCTAAGATTTGAGGTTTGGGATTTTTGTGTTTGTTTTTTTAATCGTTTCAGTATATTTCCAGCAGGAAGTCACAAATCCCTAAAAGCTGTTAGGAATTTCAGCAGCAAAGTATATGTATGTCCCTTTTCCGTGAATATTGTGCCTTTGAAAAGGGAAAACGTGGCAGGGGCACGGAGCGCCAGCTGGCTGCCTTGGCACTACTGTCAGCATTTGGTAGGTTTGAATTGGGGCCTTTTCATACCAAAATTCTTATTCAGATGGTTTTGGTTTAAAGACTCCATTTGGTTGGACCAGAGCAGCACCTTATCTTTTAAACCCCTGGTTACACTTTAACTTGAGCAATTACTCAAACTTTGTTTAATGAAGCTAGCCAAAAGTATGCTACATTGAAAACAAGGGGCCACTTTTATGTCCTTCAGACCAGTTTCATCAGTCCACACTCTGGCTGCTCCCTTGCTTCAACTATAGCTTCCATGTTGGGCCGGTTTCCAGCGGCTACAAGATGTATTTGTTATTAAAGGACTAAATAATTGAAAGTCTGTATTTCTAATATGCAGGCAAAACAAAGCTCTGTTTGTCCTGTTTGTGCTACAGGCAGCAAGCTGCCCTGCTGGCTCTGGTTGCTGCCTGACCTGAGCTCAGGGGCTGTGCAGCTTTTTAACCATAGAGACAGAAAACAGATAGCTCTGTCAGATCAGTGTGTCAGGGCTGAGAGTGCAGGAAGGTAAAGTTGCTCTAGTGCAGAGAAAACTGCTCTCTTGAAGCCTGGTTTGTCCTGATGGGGGACCTGCCACCAGGTGACTGATTCACTGTTAGAACTGATCTCAATAGGAAGTCTATAGCTGTGCTTCTTCACTTCCCGGCAGCTTGCAGAGCAGCGGGGAGATGCAGGCCTGTGTTCAAGTTAGAAGGCTGTGTGCAGGTTCTCCCATACATAGGCAAGAAACCTTCCTGGTGATGAGTGTTTTCACAGTAGGAATTACAGAGGGTACAGGTGGACAGGACACTGCTTAGCACCAAGGCAGCCACAATGCCAGTGTATACATAGAGATGCTCTGCTTGAAACAGCAGCTGTAAAGAGAAAGCAAGTGCAGGAGCAGCATGCCTATTTCTCAGATGGATTTCCTATCACTAGCTTTACGGGTTAGGGAGGCCAGCATATAAAAAGATAAGATTGCACATAAGCATTGCTGTCTCCCTGCCACAAAGCTAACAGCCCTACTAGTCAAGAGAGATTGGTGCGGGGGTTGCAGTGTGTCAGTTCTTGCACCTCAGGAGACCCAGGTGTGTAAATCTTCCTCAGTCCTCAGCACTGCAGAGAGGCAGGAGTGCTGGGAGCTGCTCCCACTGTGATTGGCAAAAGCAGGAGTGTTGTTCTGAGCCTTCTGTTGCACCATCATCCCACAAAACCCCAAATTACAGAGGGGGGAAAGGGGGGAAGGATATATTTCTAAATTTGTAGCTGAGATAATTACTAGAAACTTGAGTCATACTTTAAAGAGACTGAGTTTATGTCATGCTCTCCAGCTGCTGGATGTTTTCTCTCCCATTTTAGTGATTAGGTCATTAAAGAACACAGCTAATAATAGAAGGTCTTTGCAATCTTTGTTCTCAGGAGGGTAAGTATGCAGATAAGGGGCATAACAAGAAGACAGACACACAATTTGTCTGTTTTCAAAGGTCTTTGAGGAAAAATGTGTTGCACAAGTGCTCTCCTTGGCTGGGTTTGCCTGAGACCATACCTGCCGGGATGCGATTGCAGCCTTTTCTAATATGATGTTTTTAAAAAAGGTAGTGAAAATAGGATCTGACAGCGCAGAATGTGCTGTGCTGAGTTCCCTCAGATGCTGTTGCTGTGTTTTCGAGAGCCAGCATAAATTCATTCATTTAAACCCTTTTCTGTAAAGGCTGCCTGCATGGTGTAGGGTGCTCATCAGCTGTGTGTGCTGAGCCTCTGAGTCAATGGGGTCATCTCAAAGGAGACAGAACAGCTTCATATTGGAAACTGTTCATTCATATTCATTGTTGGATTGGAAATTCACATGCTGAGGCTTCAGACTGGAGTAAAACTTCTGAAACATGCTCTCCATCTTCAGTTTCCATGGTTGCATCCGTGCCTGGTGTTGTCTTTTTGCTGCGCTGTTCGTGACTTGCAGTTTGCTGTGGTGTTTCTGTAACGTCTGTTATATTGTGAATGCTTTTACTCCCTTACAGACATGGCTGGATCCTACCAAAGAAATAAAAAAACAAGTTCATGGTAAGTGGATGGGATTTATCAGGTGGGTGTGTGTGTGTGTCCTCTCCCCTTCCTTGCACGCACATGGCTCTGGTGTGTGGCCCTGACTGCTGGGCAGGTGCTTGGGCAGAATCAGCACAAATTCAAGGCACCTGTGCTTTCTTTCTCTTCTTCTTAAGTATTTAGTTATGCTCTACATTTAGGAAAAGTGTCATTTCCTTGCAGAAACATAGCTTTGAGTCTGTTTGCCCTATGCAAGCCGTGCTTTCCTTACTACTACTAAATCGGGTGGAGAGGGAGATGTCAGCAGTTGCCATGTAAAATCTAAGAGGTGGCTGTTGGAGCTGAGCCCAGCTGCGTGCTGGAGTGAGGCACTGTGGGCTCTAAGGTGGTTTTAGGGTCCAAATAGGGATACTGGAATGATAAACAAAGGCCTCAACAGGATCGGCACAAATGCCATGTGCTTTCTGAAGGGTTTTAAGCTCTTCTAGCGCTGAGTTCATTCAAGATGAGGGCAGTGTCAAAGTTAAGTAAACTTGTGAGGCTTTTGTTTTCTTTCAGGGACATAGCATAGCATAGGTATGACTGCTTCATGAGTAAATGCTGTTCTGTGGGTGTGCTTGGGGGGCACAGAATGAAGTGTATCACTGCATGACTGAGGTTTTAATCAATCTTAGCAAGTTAGCAGCAAGCACGTATTGTCTTCCTGAAGCAAAGTTGTTTTGGAACTACAGTGCTAAAAGGCACAGGAGAAGGGAGTTCCAGGGTTGCTCTGTGATGTGATTAGGAGTTGCATTGCATGAGCATTGGGCAGCACACACAAGTGACCTGCTCAGCTGCGTCACTGAGCCAGGCAAGCTAATTGTACCACAAATAATGCCACTTCTCAACACAATTACAGGGGTCCTCGCTGTAATGTGTGCAGCAGTGCTGTTTGCAGCAAGCTTTATTGCCACGGCTTGCTCTTGAGTTGTAAAGCTCTTCTTGCCTTGGTGCTTGCTGCTCCTTTCAGATTGTTGCCTGTGTTATGTTGAAGTGTGCTCTGCCCACATGGCTGCAGCACATTAGGCTGTTGAGTGAATTAGCACATCTGTTCCTTATGAGACATTTGAAAATTGGGTTGAGTGATGAAACACTAATTCATTAACCTACAGCACGCCTGACCTCTCTTCATGAATCTTTTTTTTTTTTATCACTAAAGAAGTATTTGAGTAATTTAGCCTCTTGGGATTGAATTTAATTGTTTTTTTCGCCAGTTGTGGCATCTTTCACATGTATTCATCTGCCCTGCTTTGTTTTCTCATGTGTGTATCCTAGCTCTTGTAAATGGGATTGTATCTTTTGCCATCTGCCTCAGCAGCAGTGAGCTGTGTGAGGAGCAGTACTGGAGCTCATGTTTGGGTCTGATAGCTGGCTGTTGCAGAGCTCTTCTGCTGGATTTATTTTTCTAAAACTTCCCTTTGTATTTTCAGGAGGCCCCTGGGATTTTACTTTCAATGTCAAGTTTTATCCTCCGGATCCTGCTCAGCTGACGGAGGATATAACGAGGTGAGTGCCCCATTCATCTTGCTAGCAGATAGAGAGCTTGCTGAGCAGCACTGGGAGCACCTTCAGGAAGCTGCTGGAATCAGATCAGCAGTGGATAGATGGATACCCCATCCCTGGAGGTATTCAAGACCAGGCTGGATGGAGCCCTGGGCAGCCAGCTCTAGTACCAGGTCAGGAGGTTGGTGGCCCTGCCTGTGGCAGGGGTTGGAGCTTAATGATCCTTAGGGTGCCTTCCAACCCAAGCCATTCTGTGATCATAAGATTCCATGATTCTTTGAAACAGAAGTTTTTAATCCTGAAGCATTGCACCATCCTTCAGGGCATCCTGAAGAACTGTTTGAAGGGGTTCTGTTTGTTTGGATTGAATGTTTGGGTGTGTGGGAATGCTCCCTCCCTTCATCAAAGTCCACGTGCTGAAAGCAGCATCTTTGTAGTCGTGTTTTTGCATGGGAAAGTGCAATTTTATTTTAAAAGAAACTTTTCTGATGATAGAAAGTGTCCTCTGTTTTTTTCCGGAGTGGAGGTGACCTGAGGTCCTCTTGTCCTCCAACTATGGAGTATTGTGATGAGCATCCCGTAATTAAAAATACACACGAGAAAAAAAACTGTGCTTAATTCATAGTGGTGCAAAATAATGACTTTGTTCAGTGCTCAGGAGCAAATTTCCTCAGGTCTCTGTGGTCTCTGTAAATAGCATTGTTTTTTTTCTGCCAAAGGTATTACTTGTGTCTTCAGCTTCGGCAAGACATCATCTCAGGGCGGCTGCCTTGTTCCTTTGCAACTTTGGCTCTGCTGGGTTCCTACACAGTGCAGTCCGAGCTGGGGGACTATGATCCTGACCTACACAGCACAGATTACATCAGTGAATTCAAACTGGCTCCAAACCAGACCAAAGAGCTTGAAGAGAAGGTTGTGGAACTTCATAAAACATACAGGTAAAGCGTGGTGGCACCTAAGAACTGTCTTTTTAGCTTGCTCTTTTTTTGACAGATGCCCCATATGAGTGCTCCTTTTCAACAATATAGCTGTGAGAGTGGGTTTTATTTCATATAAAAGCACAGATTTCCTTGCTTTAACCTTGTTGTTTCTCTTTTCATGTGTTTGTTTTTGGATTTACACAAGTTTTGGGTTGTGATCTGGTTGGAACAGAGCCCATGTCGTTATGTATGTGCTGTAGTCTGCAGCATGCTTGGAGTTTTCTGCTGCCACACGTAACAAGTAATGTGTTATGGTGTGGAATTATTCCAGGTAATGCTTGAGGGAGAAAAATGCTTTATGCTGTCATCGTGTCCACAGATGCATTAGTGACCTGGGCAGATGTGTGTTGTTCTGGTGGGGCTGGAGGGCTCTGATGTCAGATCTGAGGGTCACAGTGGCAGACCCTCCTCCTCATCTCATAGTGACCTTATTTTTGTAGATGCTCTCAAGTGCTTTGGTTGCAAAAGCTCCATGGAGCGGTGTGCTCCCAGAGGGGTGACATGGAGAGCATCCATAGCCAGCAAGCAGCTGCACAGTTCTGGTGGTGCTTTTGGATTTTGAAGGGAAAAAAGCCCGTAGAAGTGCTCCAGGGTACCAAGGTGTTGTGAAGGTGTTGTACTAGCAGCCCCCTGACATGTGGGAAGCTGCTGGCTGTGATACACTGATGGTGAGAGCAGAGCACATGGAGACCAATAACCAAAGTGCAGCCGTGGGGGTGGGCACAGACCCCTGGCTATCACCAAGGCTACAATTAATGCCTCACTCAACCATGCAAATCAATACTTGATCTTGATTCCCCTCCATTTGCACTAAGAGGAATGAGGGACAATAAGTACTGGGCCACTGACAGGCTTCATGACTTGGAGTCAAAGGCCGTCGGCTGTGCCAGAAGCAGCAGATCACGTTGCTGAATTATTCATGCCTTTGTTACAAGCTTACTTGACAGTGTGGGATGTAGATTTTTTTAAATGCACTCGTGTGTGCAGTAGGAAGTATATAATGTGTGTGCATCTCATCTCTGGTCTGTGTTCTGTGAACTGTCAGAGGATTTCCAGTGGAAAAGTGCTCTTTCTCTCCCTGCTTTATTTGCAGAGCAAAGGTGTGTGTTGGGAACAGTCACTGCTCTCAGGTCCTGTGCAGGACACTGTCCTTGCAGTGCTCTTTGTCCTGCACACTGCTAAGTGCTACCATTTACATTGCACACTGCATGGATGTGAGTGCTCGGCAAGAAAGATATCAGAACTGTGAACAAAATGAACAAAATGGAGTGTTTGCAACTGAATACTCTTCCAGCTGAGCTGCTGAATGCACCTTGCACAACTGAAACTTATTAACAGGGGCACTTCAGTAACGTTGATAATAGCCTCCATTATCAGGATGTTGCTGTTAAGCAAAGTTCTGCTGTGTTGCCTTTCCTGCAGATGGTACCATCTGTTCCCAGAAAATGTCTCATTCATCTCGTCTGCCCCAGCAGGAATATCTGCGACGTGGTTTCAGCTGTCCTCAAACAATAGCTGGGTTTGGGAAGGTCTCAGGCCGTGTGCTTACCATGCACAGTACCTGTCACTCCTTGCCTTCAGCTGAATTGGAGTGTTCTCCGCCTCGAGTTTTGAACCCTGTGCCACACTTTTTTCACAGATCAGTTACTTTCTAGTCTGGTGTCAGTAGCACTCAACTGAAGAACGATGCTTCTGTTTTATGAGGGTGTTTCAAAATGCAAACTTGTGCATTCAGAGCAACTTAGTAGTTCATCATCTGGGCACAGGTTTGCTTGTGCTCAAAGCAAAAGATCTAAGGAGTAAATGGTTTTGTGAGATCTGATGTGTCTCCTCATAAAGGCAGCACTTATGGAAATGCCAAACCCTTTCTCTCTTTCCCCAGATCCATGACTCCAGCCCAAGCAGACCTGGAATTCCTTGAGAATGCAAAGAAGCTGTCTATGTATGGAGTTGACCTTCACCATGCCAAGGTGAGAATCAGTGGGAGGAGTGGAGATTAATTAAGAGCTTCAGGGAAAGACTAAAGGAGTAATTTGAGGGACACCCCATAACCCAGTGTAACTGTGACTCTGGTCTCTGCTTAAATGTACATGTACTTTCTCAGGACTTGGAAGGAGTGGATATCACTCTGGGAGTCTGTTCCAGTGGCCTTCTTGTTTACAAAGATAAGCTGAGAATCAACCGCTTCCCTTGGCCCAAAGTCCTGAAGATTTCCTACAAACGCAGCAGCTTCTTTATTAAGATTCGCCCAGGGGAGGTACGTTATGGCTCCTTTGGGGAGTTTTGTTAAATTATCTTCTGATATCTTTGGGAAGGAAGCAAGCTTCCTACTGACTTGGCATTTTATACTCTCTTGTGCTTCTGATATTGGCTTGACCCTAAGTTCAGCTCTTCAAGCAGAGCCCAGTGACCTTGCTGAAGTGCTGAGACGAGGAAAACTTTAATGTGTCATCCAGCACCACCTCCTGGCACAGTCTGGTATTCCCACATCCAGGCTGAAAGCTGAAATTGTTAGAGAGCCTCCTCCTTTTCTGGAAATGTGGCAAGATATGGGGCAGATCATTACTTTTCTCACACCTGAGCTCCTCCTGCACATCCGTGGAGTGAGCTTAGTGCTCCTGGGCAGGGCAGGTGGGCTGGAGCTGCACTTCTGTAACAGTTGCTTCTTGCCAAACCTAAATCACTTATGTTTCCAACAGCAAGAGCAGTATGAAAGTACAATTGGATTCAAGCTACCAAGTTACCGGGCAGCAAAGAAGCTGTGGAAAGTATGTGTTGAACATCACACATTTTTCAGGTGAGTTTCCTAAATGATAGGCTTCCTCTGACTAATCAGTGCTGAAGATGAGTGGCTGAAAATGAGCACACCTTCAGTGTTCCTTAGGTTCCAACAAAAATCAGAGTGAAATGATTGCAGGGAAATGGAATGCTTATATTGCAATACATTTCCAGGCAGCCTCTGTGTGAGGTCTTCTTTCTCATGCAGATGTGTGATCCGGAGTCACGCTTTTAACTTGCATGTCTGCTTTCCAGACTGACTTCAACTGAGGCCATCCCCAAGAGCAGATTCCTGGCTCTGGGCTCCAAGTTCCGCTACAGTGGGCGGACGCAGGCGCAGACCAGGCAGGCGAGTGCCATGATTGACCGACCTGCACCCCAGTTTGAGCGCACAGCGAGCAAGAGGGCCTCCAGGAGCCTCGATGGAGGTTAGTGGGCAGCTCTGTTTTGTGCCCCTGCAGCATCCTGCCTGGGTTCAGCTCGTTGGCTGTGTCTGATTTTGCTTTGATTTGGTGAACTTAGGGTTTTGATCCCTTTGAAAACTTCTAAGTATTCCCTGAATGCTACAAGAATTTGCTTCTTTATTTGAAAAAAGCAACTTGTTTAACTTCTCACTTCAGTGCAAGACCTGGATGTAAAAGATAAACCCTATAGCAGTGTCACCAAGAACTGATTGTCAAAAAACAGCTGTGGATGTTGGTGCTGAAGGCTCCTTGCAAGGTTCTGGTGTAACCACATTCAGCCTCAGGACATATTCCTTTTGGGAAATCAAGAATTGTAGGATGTTGTTGATGTATTATAGGGTGGGGTTGAAACTAGATGATCATTATGGTCCTTTTCAACCCAGGCCATTCTACGATTCTCAATTTATTTAATGTAGATTCTTAAGTTACATTGCTTTCCTTGAGGGGGAGAGATTTGCCACTAGTGCTTGAATCTTGGTCAGTGTCTGTTAAGGGGATGGTAATACTGAAGTTTGTGGCACACCCATCAGATGGGCTCTTTCCTGGCAATTTTAAAAGGTCCTGATAGCAGCAGACAGAGCACAAGAGGTGAAGTGTGAAAGGGGGAGTGGTGAGAGTTTGCTGCCCTGGATCTGAGTCAGAGGGTGCTTGTAAAATTAGGACTCCCAGCTGCAGTGCTGTAACCCAATGTCAGGGCATGGAAAGAGCATCCCGTGAACGTAACGCTTCCGTCCCCGTTGAGGTCTGCTGCCTTTTTCCATCTGCTGTGTGGGCAGTTGTTAACATGTGCACCATTTCTTCAGCTAAACGTGCGACTCAAAAAGTTGAGTTCAGAGCCGTAGAGGAAGAGAAGCAGGAGGAGGTGGTGGTGGTTGAGGTTCCCGAACCAAAACCCGTGGATCAGTTCCGAGAGAAGCCAGGTATAGCTGTGGTGGCTACAACTCTCTGCAGTGCGTTTGCTATCCTTTCCCCACTGAGATGCCTTTACATGCTTGTTCCTGACAACTCTGACAAGTTTCACTGAGCCTGGCGGCTTGCTTTCTTGCTTCTTTTCAAGGAGAGTTTTGCAGACAGACGACAGGCAGCCTGGGAGAGCCCCAGTTCTCATTCAGTTCCTGCTTTGCACCCCGCTAGGCAGCAACCTGGGGAGGTGGGGAAGCGGGCAGGATGGATGGCACTTCAGAACTGTCTCCTTATTAAATCTGGGTGTTTTTTAAAATATGGATTAGAAAACTCCCAAAGTTCTTTTCTTGTGGTCATAATACTTTTTAGAAAGCTTCTGGAAGACTTCATTCCTGGAACAGCTTGGATTTTTTTTTGAATGTGTTTTGGTGGTGTGAGAAATGCCTTCCATTTTGGTGCATGGAGCCTAGATTTCTCTTTATTGCTAATAAATATTAACATCGTCTTATGCATATTTAAATACTACTGATGATGACAACAGTGGTGATGTCAGATATTGACTTTCTTCCTCACTTAAATAGGCAGTGCTTGCAATACATTATGACTGAGCGTAATTCATATGCACTGTGTGCTGTTCCATTTCCCTTCTTCTACCCTGAATTTTTACAGTGAGCGTTTGACATCACTCATTTTCAGGTCTGAAATCCAGCTCAAGGTTTCACAAAGTGATGTGGCAGATTTCCCCCCCCCTGCCACCGTCTCCCCTCTGTTCCTGCAGTCAGCACAGCCCTCTGCTGTAAGAGCAGAAGATGGAGTTAGCATGTAGCACAGCAGGGTGGATGGATGGATGTTCTTATGAGGTGCTAGAGAATAGTTTTCATGTCCCCCCAAAGCTCAGCTGTGCCTTCAATGGGCGAAAACCCAAAGAGCTGATTAGTTTTGGTTTTAACTCTTCCCCAGTATCCTATTGGGACTGTCAGATCTAGGAGGACTGACAGGCAATTGCAGCATGGAAAATTATTGCTGAGCAATGTTGGTTTAGAAACTCCTTGCTGTTCTGAGGCTGTTCTTGGTGAGGAACCTCCACTCCCTGTCTCTGTGCTGCCGTGTGCCCGTGGGTGCCCAAATGCTCCATTAATGCATGCAAACCTTTTTCTAGCCAAGCACGCGCTTGAAAGTTTTGAAATGAAACCCATTGCAGAGGAGGAAGAGGAGGAGGAGGAGAAGGTAGAGGTGGCTCAGGTTGCCATTGCTGAGCCAAAGCTGCCGGACCTGGTGCAGCAGCAGTCAGGTACCGCCACGGCTGTGCATGGCACCTCAGGTGCCCACTGCAGTCACCTGTGCTGGGACTGCTGGGTTGGAGTGGTGCTGCAGGGCAGGCTGCCTTGTTTGCAGTGATGTTCATTGCTGGTGAAATCACCACCAGCTTTGCCAGCGTGCCGGCCCTTGTTGTGTGAGTGGAGTGGCCTTGATGTGGCTTGGCTGTGTGCTGCTGCAGTGGAACTAATGCCAGCTGTGTGTGACAGCCTTCTAACACTTCTGTGCCACTGTGCCTCCCTGTAGGATTAGTTTCCATGAGTGATGTGCCGTGCCTCAGACCTGGTGGTGTTCTCTGGGCCCATGGAGGTCATCTCTTCCTCTTCTTGACACTTTTGCTCCCAGTAGAGACCGTCTTCTTGGCCAAGGTGGTGATGATTGCTCTTTTAAACCTTGGATTTTAGGGAGCGTTTTTGATTGTGTTTAAATCTAGAATAGTATATCAAAATAGTTTAGGTTTGACTCGGTCTCCTATCTTATTTGATTTATTAGTCTCAATTTCAATAGTTAAATGTCATTAATTGAGCAAACCTGAAGTACCACCATTCTGGATGGAGTGCACCTCATCACTGAGAGGCAGAGGAAGAGCTCGGTGTCTTTTTGTCATTTTTGCTGCGTGTCCTGGAGCTCTGAGGCACCGTGCGAGGAGCACCAGTCCTTAAGGAGAGCTGGCCTTGCAGCTTTACAGGTGGCACTGCTTCCTTTTCTGTTTAACCTTTGAGGTGGCATTTAACACACACATAACTTTTTTAGCCACACATGCCTCTGGCACTGTTGAGATAAGCCCAGTAGAAGAAGAGGAGGAGGAGGAAGAAAAATTGGTGGTGATGGGAGAGCTAAAACCAGCCCTGAAGGAGCCAGGTACGACTGTGACAGCTTTTTCCCCCATGCCTGCCATGTCACAACCCCACATACAACTCCTCGGGCAGCTGTCACCGCTTCTAAGGCACAAATGCCACCCAGGTCCTGGAGCAGATGTATTCCTGGAAGGACAGCAGCATGCCTGACTCACTGCTGTGCTGGAGGGTGGGAGGGGGAATGCAGACAGTAGTGGTAATTGGGTGCTCTGGTGTGGGTTTCAGCAAGGCCTGTGTCAAGGACTTTGTCTTAAAGATATCACTTCAGTGATCAAGGTCTTGCTTTTTTGCCCATCTGCCTTCTGTGTTGCTGACCCATGGATACTCTATTCCATACACTTTTTGGGCACAGATGAAATGCTGTTAGCTCCTCGGTGAATGGTGTGGCATGAACTCTCACTGAGGAGCCACTTAAAACTACCATTCCTTCTTGAATTGCAGAATGATGGTGTCTTTGATTAGCCGAATGGGCTTGGAAGAAATCCACGCAATGTGACTCTTCCTGACCACATGTATATGATGTTTTAGTGAAATGGCAATCCAAAGGCAACATTGGGAGAACTAAATAGTTTGTTGTGCCTGTAGATAAAGATGATGAATTAATTGGGGCTTGCTTTGTTGCACAGCATGAGCTTGAATATTTGTGGAAGTTTCAGGCTTACGGAGCTCAGGGGCTGTCTGGGAAGTCAGAACTCAGAGGAAGAAGCAGGCAGTTGATTTTGTGCACACGAAGTGCTTTTATTTCAGACTCATCCTCTCAAAAGACGATTTTTTTTTGAAGCATGTTATTCATTTGTGCACTTGCACGGATTTGGAGATGCTGGATATCTCCTTGCAGCCCTGCCTTGTGCTGCAGCAGAAGATATCCATCTCAGCACACTGCGTGAGTCTGCTTTGGAAGCCACCTGAAAGTTGCTGTGAAGTTTTATTGTGAAGTGCTTGTCAGGGTATTTCCTTCTTATTCTTCTTTGCATTGCTGAAGAGATCAGGGCTCTGGGGAAAAACCTGGGTTACTCTTCCAGAAACCACCCATTTCTGATTGAGGACATGCAAAGGAGATCCAGAATTCACTGCAGCTCTAAGTGTTGCTATTTTAAAGGTTGTGTTTTGATGGAGTTCTGCATGAAGGACCCGGAAATCAATGGCACAATGTCAAAAATAGACTAGCCTTTCTGGTGTGGCTTCTCTGCGGAGTGCAAGCTTGCTTTTTGTAAACCATCTCTTGTGGGGTTTTCTTTTTATTTTGTTCCAGCCATCAGGAAAATAATCTCAACTTTCCCCATACTAAATGCAAAAGCTGCTTTGCTCGACATCTTGATTTCTTCTTCCCTTTTTGCCTCCTTCTCCCTCCTCCCTTACAACTACAGCGCTGTAATTTGGAAACCCTTTGTGTGGAGCTGTGGAAGCGTTGCCCGCTCTGACCCTTGTGCTGTCTGTCTGTCCCCTCAGCTGTGGCAGTGATAACACCTGAGAGGAGCCCCCGGCCCACCTCTGCTCCTGCCATCGCCCAGAGCCACGTGGCTGAGGCAGCCCCAGCTAAGCCTGATGCCAAGGAAGCCCTCGCTGCATCAAAAGTAGAAAAGGAAGCACTGAAAGTTGAGGCGAAGCGTGAGGAGGTCCTCCCAGAGCGAGCCAAAGCAGAGCAAGCTGAGGCATCTAAGGTATGTTAGTCCACATCACTTGGGGAGAGGCTGGTGCCAGGCTGGAGCTGTGGCTCTGGATGCCTTCCCAACCTGGGCAGCGGGTGGAAAGAGGCAATAGGACCTGGATAGCAGGGAAATGCCAGCCCTGACCACAGTGCAAGGAGGGGGGTGGCCAGGTGAAGGCAGCAGGGCTGGCTGGTGGGAGCTCTGGTGCAACTAAACGCAGCCGGCTGACACATTTAAAAAGTTGGCAAGAATTGCACACAAACAGATGTTTGAGTTTGTGTTAACTTGAATTCGGGGCTCGCTCTTTGCTAAGCTCTATCTGCTGTTTCCTGATAGGACAGCGTGAACAATTCTGGTGCAGTTAGTGACCCAAATATGGTCCACAGCCCAATATCTGAATGCAAATGCTCTTTAATTTATATACTTCATCTGGATGTTTCTGAAAACCAGACAGAAATTTTAGTAGTGAACGGTGCTGTTCAGACCTTGGGGGCATTTATTATTTAAATGGAGGTTTTTTCAAGAATATTCACACTCTCCACAGGTGTCTGAGGCTTCTGCTGGTGTTGATGTGATAAAGATACTCGTGTGTTGGTATTTTAAGTCAAAATAACGTGTAAAAATATTGTTCATAGCAGAGTGTCCTTAACGTCCTGCAAATCCTATTGACTGAAAGCTCTCAGTGGTGCAGCATTGGTGCACGCCCTGAGTTACCATTTCCATGTCAGCCCAAATGTTTAGTTGTTCCCAGCTGTTCCTGGAGCCAGTTTTTGGTGTGACGTGGGATGTATGTGGTCTGGTATGCACAACAGACGTGAGAAATGTGGTCTCATCTGACACATTCATGGGAGATCGCTGTCAGTTACACCTGGGAGATGGAGATTCAGAAAGAACGGTTGAGTAGTAAATTTCTTGACCCGTGTGGATGATAATTTCTAACGGAAAATACCAAAGGAAATCTTCAGGAGGGTGTATTTGAGAATCACTCTTCTTGTTACACCACTCAGACCCAATAGCTTTTAAGTGAGGATAAGTAAATTTTATTTATTCCATTTCACTTATTGCAGATTTGTTGGTTTGTTTGTTTGTTGTTGGTTTTTTTTTTTCCCCTAAATGCTTAAATATTTTTTTTTTCCCCTTTAAACGTAGTTGTGGGGGGAAATGGTGGATTTGAACACATCAAATGTGCCGTTTCTCACATGTAGAACACCTTCTCACACTTCTTTTAACACCAACTGATGCTTTCACCTTCAGAGTATTCAGCATCCCAGTTTCCCTGAAGTGCCTTCCTTAAAACATTAAGACAATCTGGGCTCTCTGCTCACGTTCAGTAAATACCCTAATTTGTGATATTAAGTCCATTTTTATGGGTAGGTCTCTTCTTACTGGCTATACAAACACAATACCAGAGCATCCCATCTGTGCCCATGTGAACATGTTGCTTTTGGTCATGATTTCATGGGAAGATCCAGTGAAAACATGGGCTGACAAGTATAACGCCAGCAGGAAGGCAGCCTACAGCAGCACTAGAGAGCACTATTGCAAATGCACATCACTCTCAAGCTGAAAGAATGACCTGAAATGAACTAACAGACTGCAAGAGAGCTGCGGTGTCATTAACTCCTTGTGGAAGGCTGCATCTTGGTTTTTTGCATGTGCACCCAGCATTTCAAAACCAACCTGATGCAGCTGTGTTTGGAAACTAAATTGTCTCTGGAGAAAAAGGCTACTAACAAGAAATGTTTTTACCCATTTATTTCTTAAATGTAGGTGAGGAAAACGCACATTGAGGTCACAGTACCCACTACGGCTGGTGACCGACCCCAGGTTTGTGCCAATATCTCAGTTAGGACACTCACTGTTTTTTAAGGCTGTACGGTGAGGTTCGACGCAGTGAAATGAACCAACCATTTTTGTGGTTTTGTTTTTTTCCCTTCTTATCACGGCCCAAACAGAAGCAGCCTGCAGAAAAAGAGGAAGAGCTGATAAGAATGAGGAAGGTCAGCCGTTTTACGCTTTCACAAAACAAATTTTGCTGTATCACTCATGCATACTTGACCTGTTTAAAAAGACAGTGCTCCAATTCCTTTGTGTGCTTTGGGTTGGGTTTTTATTTTCTTTTTTTAAACCAGAGCTGTCACATGCTTGATCTGGAAGTCTGGTGGCTGAAATGACCCACGTTGAATGTCAGAGAGGCACCAGCAATCAGAGCAAAAGCCAATGAAACCCTGGGAGCTGTCTCTTTAAAGGACTCATTGCACTCATTGCATTTTCCCATCCCCATGAGCCAGACCTTCCATTCACTGGTGGTGACTGTGGCCCATCCCTCACCGGCACAGCGCTGCGCTCCACTCATTGAGTTAACTTTTTAATTTGCCAATTTGTCGATCCTGCAAGAACAACCTTTTAATTTTTTGTGCTTTTCTTTTTTTTGTTCCCCCTTTTCTTTCATTTTCACAGAAGAGATCAAAGAGACTAGATGGTGAAAACATTTATATCAGGCATAGCAATTTAATGTTGGAGGTTTGTATGAACTCAAAGCTTTTTTCAGTTGCGTTTGCCTAGATCTGTGTTCTGTGCTCAACTTTTTCTTCCTCTTCTGCTGCTGCCTTTCTTTTTGCATGCTACTGCATGAAATACTTTTTTTTAAGTACGCTTTTGCATGTTGACAGTAAACATGACGATGTGCAGGCATTCTTCCTTCTACCCCTTCTGACTTTCATTCTCTCATACTCCCCAAGATATATGATTGGCAGAGCCACGTGCTCAGCCTGCTCTGTTCTTGGACCATGGCACACGTTGTGGGGGGAGGCTCCTCTATGAGTTTCTGGTAGCTGGAAATAAGTTATTTCTGGTGGGCAAAGGCAGCCCAGTGGAAACAGGGAAACATGTCCTGGGACAGCCTGCATTGCAGTACATCCCCTCGGGGCTGGCGGTGACCCAGGGGCAATGGATGCCCATCCATCCATCCATTCCCATCGGCTTTGGGAGCCTTTTTCCCTTGGCTTCACCCAGCACAATCTCAGAACAGAACACGCCAATCATATATTTACCCTTACACCATGTTACAGAAGACTTTGTGGCTTCTGATATTCTCTTCTTGTGTTATGTGTTTCTACTCCAACTTGCAGCACCAGCAGCTGGTAGTAGGGTTTTCCTCTTGGTATTTCTTGAAAGCGAAGTGTACTAACTGCCTTCTCCTAATCTGAATTTTAAAAGTTTTGCAGCTTTTGGGGATTTTCTTTCTTTTTTTTCTTTTTTTTTTTTAAATGACTGCTACAGTTTAAGCTTTTGGACATGAGCACCCACGGGCAGAGTTTGGCCACCGCTGCGAGGACAGTGCCTTGTCGCTTCCTTTAGACCAATAGAGCAGCTCCTCCTCCCCAGCTCCAAGCAGAGCTCTTACCCACACCCTGCTTCCAAACAAGCTTTTTCCTGTTAATGAGGGACCAGGCTCTGCTCCCCCCACCCTCCCGCTGGTTCTGTTGCAGGTGCTCCAGTGGCTCACCTCTCTGCTCCTCTTTACTCTGCGTGCGTGGCAAAGCAGGTGGTTTCCAGCAGACCTCACAACTGCTGGCAGAGAAATGCTCCAGGAGCTGCTGTTTAATTGCACTGAGCTGTTCAATGCTCGGTGCTCCATACGCTGCTCTCTGCTGATGTAGAAAAAGGCAGAATGTGGGGGAAAGCTTGGTGGTCATAGCATGTTCCTTAAGATGCTTTCAAGAACAGCTGTGATCTCCTGGGTCGCTCTGTGGCTGCAGCCTCTCTGCAGGCTCACATCAGCCCTTGGGAGTGGCAGCAGGGATTTGGGTGCTCTTCCTCTCTTCCCTAAGCCAGTTGCAGCTGTAGGACTCCTGACCCCATGCCCAGATGCAGTTTGCATGGAGTCCTCAGCCCACCTCTCCGTGCCACTTCCCATAAGCAAATCCTGTGCTTTATCTGGGACTGATGGCAGAACTTTTGTTTCCCCAGAACTGTGCCAAAAAGAGCAAATTTACTAATTAGGCACTGGGGTCTGTCACCCTATATGCTGCAGGGATGCAGGTACCAGAGTGGGACGTCTTCCTCTGGGGAGGTGTTTGCTTTAGGAAGCGCTTGCTCTCCCATCTTCTTACGTCTATGGGCTGGCTACCAATTCAAAGCATAAAAGGAGTGAATTTTGCCAATGATGCTTTTCCTGACCTTACTTTCTCCTTCTCTATGGAGTGAGGCTTGCTGTTTTCTGGCACTGTCCAGAAAAGTTGTTATTTGGCTTAAGCCTGTTTTATGCAAAAGCTGTATGTTAAACTAACTGTTTGCTTGCAAGGGGAGGCTATTTCTAAACATAATAGTTGAACAGAGCTGACTTGCCTCAAAGTCTGTTCATTTATGCTGTAAACTGGCATTGCAGAGAAGAAATCTGGCCCTTTCCAGATCAGTAATCTAAGCAGGAGTTTCCTGCTTGATCCAGCATGAAGTAAATGCTCAGCTAAGTTTTAGAGGTCTGCATCTCATCTTCCGCTCTGAAGTCTAAAGCTCCTATGGTGGCTCCTGGAGGGAGGAAATGAGATGAGAGGAAGAAAGGTAATGGGATAATCTGGAACCAAAGATAACTTCTGTTAAGATGACAGAGAATAGGTATAAAGAGAAGAAATGAAACTGGAGAGATGTTTCTTAAACATTAACTATGCTTATATCCTTGAACATTCAGGCTAGCAGAGGGAAAAGAAAGCAAATTCAAAAGCATGAAAGAACCCAAGCAAACTTAGACTTGCAATTTGAAAAGTCCCATGTGCAGAAAGGCCATGAGGTGACAACTCAGCTGGAGATGAGCTTATGTCAGGTTTGGGTCCTGGAGGAGACACTGCGTGGTTCTGAGTGTGGTTTGCTCAATGCAAGACCAGAAAGAAGGGAGAGGTACATTTACAGTGTGAGCACCACTGATGGAAGTTGGCGACAACTCTGCTGAGTGCAGCTTTGCTTTGTGGCAGCATAGGCAAACTGTAGGTGCCTGTCTCCGTGTCTCTTCATTTATTCTGTCTTTCCGCCACTAGGATCTTGATAAGACCCAAGAAGAAATAAAGAAGCATCACGCCAACATCAGCGAGCTGAAGAAGAACTTCATGGAGTCTGTCCCCGAGCCTCGTCCGAGTGAATGGGACAAACGTTTGTCCACTCACTCCCCGTTCCGAACGCTCAATGTCAACGGGCAGATTCCGTCGGGAGCGGATGGAGTGAGTACCTGGGGTCAGGAGGGTGCCCAGGGACAGCTCTGCCACCCGAGGTCAAGCCCCAGCTGCCCCTGGGTTGGGTGTATTCAGTGTGACCGTTAGATGGGCTCTGAGAGAATCAGCGCTTTTGTTTTAGTGTCCTAAAACTGTGGTTTTTATTTAGCTGGATGAAGGAACGTGGGCATTGTTCACCTGGTTTTGGTACTGCTTTTCATAGCGCCGTCCGTGCTGACAGTGCACTTCGCATGGCTGCTTTGGGGTTTGGTTTATTCTTAGTACCAAAGAATGCATCTCCCCAAGATATTAAACAAACAAACAAAAAACTACCCAACAACCCAGCCCTAAATTAAAAGAAATTGGCACTGTGAAGATAATATTGCAGGAATCCAGTGGACAAACACTAGCGTGGCATCAATTGCGGATGTCACTGCTGTCTCCATTTAATCCAGTCCCTGGGTTTGGTGTCACACTGGGCTCTGCTAGTGCATGTAGGTGTGCTGTGGTGGGAGTAGGACTGTCTGAGACGGCGGCCTCTGTCCTTGCAGAAGCTGTGTCTGCATGTTGAGGGCTGCAGGCATTCCGAATCTCCCTGCTTGTTTCCTCAAAAAAAGGGACTTTTTAGAGAAACCGAGATGGAGCAGCGATGTCTGCCAGCTTGTTTCTCCTTTGATAATGGACAGCTTCTCCCTTTGTATTAATGCTGGCACTACCTGGCTCAGGTTTGAAGCTTGTGAGTGAAACTGGTCATCAGTCCCTTCAGTAACGAATGAGATTTTCATTAAAAGTGAAGAAGTTGAATCCTGGCTGCAGTGAAGGCAGCCACAGAATCTCTCCTGGCTTCACCTCAGCTTCTGCCCTTCCTGCCCACTGCTTTGCAGAGAGACTTGTTTGCTGTTCATGCCATTACAAGGCTGGTGGTAGTCCTTAAACAGAAGTAATTCTGCAATGGGTGGAGGGTTATCAGCAGAAGCACAGGGCTTCAGTGGACAGAAGTTCACTGCAGGCTCCTCAAAGCGTGAACAAAGGCCAGCGCAGAGCTTTTTTCCTGTTAGAAACGCAAAGCAAGCCCACCAAAACAAATCTGTTGTCTTGCTTGGAATTACCCTGTTTAAGACATGGATGAGCTTTACACTTTGGTTGCTGTCTCTTAGTGTAAATTCTGTGGGAGTTTGCAGAGCAGAGCACTGCAGAGCTCAGCCTGCTGCTTTGTGCGCGTGCAGGTGGAATAGGGCAGGGGCCCTCCAGCTCAGCAGCTGCAGTGCAGAAATGCAATTCTTAGTCATTCAGAAATGATTTTGTGGTGGCTGCATGTGGGGTGATTGGGGGGCTGCTGTGCACAGCAACTGGATGGTGTGGATTTACCCATTGAAGGCTGCAGTGGTCCACAGTGATGTGAAGATTGGTGTCAGCTCTTGATTTGCATTTCTGGAAATGCATTTAGTTTGCGTTCTGCTGTGGATTTCCAGAAATGTATCTTTGCCACATACAAAGAAGGCACCTCCTGGGGCTGTGGTTCACTTGATCTGCACATCAGTGTAAAAAGCTTGGGGATGGGGAAAATAATGCAGATAATTCGTAATGCAAAGCAGTCCTGTTTCGTGGTGGTATCTTAACCCTGTGTTGGTGGCAAAAGGATATTATTCTGCCAGGGGCTGTTTTTTGCTCTTTCCATATTGCTGCAAGACAACTGAACCTTACGTGCTTTGTGTGTCCAGGTAAAGAAAGCCACTGTCCTATCTTCTGAGAGACAGGTTGGTTGGTGGGCTTGAGGTAAAGCTGCTGTTCTGATATGTGCTTCTGAAACAGAATTCTGCTATCGCAATGGCACCAAGCAAAAACTCAACAGCAGCTGCTAAGTAGCATTTTTCTTTTGGCTACATGAAGTAGTTTCATAACTCACAACTTAACACCGAGAGGACTTTGTGCACTGCTGCAGCTTTTGCAGCTTTCGGTTTGCTGATGTTGGTGCATGGCTGGTTGGAAAAAGCTGCATGAACGATGTGATGGTGTATTCGGAGAGAAAAGCAATGATGAAAGTTTAACTGTACCCTGTTCTTTTCATGTTGTCTTTCTTTCCGTTTTTCTTTTAATGATCATGTTACTCTTGCATTTTATCTTTTCTTTTGCTGCCCAGTCTCCCAGCTACTTTCTCCCTAATACTCATCACTTAGGGGTGTGCAAAGAGCCAGTCCCTAAATACCACACTGATCAGAGGAGGCTGGCTCAGCTTAGGGAGCTCAGAGCCAAGTTCTTCCTTTCATAGCCTCACCATGGCTGAGCAGAAGGGATGGAGAGCTGCCTGGATGGGTCACAGCAGCGTTCCCACAATCTTACAATGAACACACCAGAACCCTTGCATGATCCTGTGTGACGATTGACTCCTTCTGTTTTACATTCTTGAGAATCCAGGAGCAAAAGTACTGAAATGCAGAGCAAAGTTTAAGGAGTTTGGAACTGTTCCACGCTCAGCATTTCTAAGATGTAAAGATTTTTCACTTCTTCCAGCAGAATTTTCAAAGCGATGGAAATTTTGATACCGTTGTCTGAATTTTAAAGAAAAAAAACAAAAAGTTTTCTATCTGCACTGAAGTATAAATGTTCACCGTTATTTAACAGATGCTATTTTTAAGGGCACTGTAGAATAGGGGATTGTACAAAGTGTGGTCTTTGTCTGCACCGTTTCTATTTGTAATGCCACAAAAGCAGACTCTCATCCTGGACATTGCAAACACACTGTAACAGGCTTTGACCATGCACTTTTCTTGGAGGGCAGGCACAGAACACACGTGGATCATGACTCAGAGACCCTCAAGCTCTGTCATATAGAGCTGTGCTTTGTAGCTCAGCCAGGGGTGTGAGCTGAGCTCCCTGGGGCTCTGCTTTCATAGCAGTGCATTTCCACGCTGATGTTTGGACTGACCAAACACTTTGCACACCTCCAAGTATCGTTTTGGGCACTTCCCATCTGTCATTTTTGTTCATCTCTCTCTGTCTTTCTTGATCTTCTACCACGAAAGCAGACACAGGAACGTCCTCTGTTAGTGCAGGATGAAGACAAACTAAAAAAGCAGCAGATCCCTACTGAGACAACATTGCCCCGGCAAGCAAGCGAAGAAACTCTTCCAAAGGTTTCTATTCCGATTCCTGAAGAGCATAAATCACTCAGAAAGTGCCAGCTGTACTCTAGAATTTTTCCATCTCCACGTATCCCCTTTATGATGTCTTTTCTTGTGGTGGTAGCACTGACTGTTTGGTGGCTGCTCTTTCTCTGAGTGGGAACAGGGTCACGCAGAAACCTCAAGACCAAAGCTCCTGAATCTCTTGGCCGTGGCATCAGCTGCATCCTCCTTGTCCTGGGCTCTGATCTGCGCAGCTCGTTGCCCCTCGGGGGGACACCCTGTGACATTTGCTTTAATCCTGCTGTTCTCTGTGTGGCTGTGATCTGGGGCCTGGCAGGAGTGGTAATGGATTGCCGAGGATGTTGGGATGGCTCCCGGTCTCAGAAATATGTGTTCCCAATTGCAGATGCTCTGGCTGTACGAGGGCAGGCTGTGTGGCAGGAGGTCTCCCTCCATGCAGCCACTGCTGAAGATTTGCTGTTAGGCTTGTTTCGAACATAAGGTGTTCACAAGCAGGACGTCTGATGGTGATCCAGAAACCCAAAGAAGCTTTTCAGCAACCTACCGAATCTAATCCATAACCACTCCTTCTCCAGGAAACTAAGTCTGGCATTGAAATAAGTAGCACTGATCATCAGTGCTGCTATTAGTGTTAACTTAGAGACAGGGACAGGCAGCTTCTCATTCTCCCTTGGGAAGCCCTTGACAAAGCATCACAGCTTCCATCTTGCGCCCGTGTTCTCATTTCAAAGCAAATGCATCATTTTGCAGGAGAAAATGCATTAGAAGGAAATATTCATTGTAAGCATAGATCAATTATTTTTCTCTCTCTGGTGGTCTTGGTACGCCCCAGCTGTGTTCTTTTTAATTTGTGTTGAACTAACTGTTGCATGTTTGCTTAAGTCACGGGAATGGGATAACCAACCCACTGTTACACACGTCGCCTTTGGTAGCATGTTGATGTTCCAACTCTTCCATTTACCTGAACTGTAATAAGACCACTGGGCTCAGGCCATAGCTCCAATGTTAAAGCCATCTATTGTTTTGACTTCTCTAACAACAACAAAAGAAACCCGTTGCATGCTGCTTGTTGTTTATTGCCTACCCATGTAATTGTCTGGGTGATGCTCTTATTTATCCAAGTTAACTCAATAATGAACGTGGTCCGAGCTGTGTAGGATGGGCAGAACAAGGTCTGCAAGCTGGAGGGAGGATGGGGCTTTGTGTCCATGGGGTTTCTTTGTGTATATAGTAATTCTGTGAGTGAACTGAGCCACCTGCTTCTCCTTCAGCAGCAATGTGCTTTCTGTTGCTTTCTGTATAGTGAGAGTTACTTCTGAGAACAGCCTCCAGTGCCATCAGTGCTGGCAGCTGCTCCAACAGCGTAGAAGAGAAAGGAGGACAACTCTATCACGGGCCAAAATATGTGAATATATATAAATACCTGTATTTATAACCCTTCGTAGATCCGTATCTGTGTGAACAGTGTTATTTAAGAAGTTAGCAAATATGCTTATGGGAAAAAGGCGCAAGGCAAACTAGGTATGTGCACAACTTGGCAAGTGCTGGCTCATCTTAAGGATCCCTGTATGTGTAGAGGCTGAGCTCTCTAAATGCTGTCTCAGAAATATAGGTTACGAGTGAAACCCTCCATCTGATCTCCTGGAATCCTTCTGATCTGTCTGCTCTCTTGTAACACGCTCCTATTAGTTCACCAGTTTGTGCCTTTAGGACTTAAGTTTTCTGCTGAATTCCTTGGAAAGTATTCTTCCCGTTACAATACACTGCCTTTAATACACGGTCTTCCTCTTTCAGCACTAGGAATGGCAGATGGAAATTTGTTCAGGTGTACCGCAGCCCGAAGGAGAGCTGTCAGCAGCCCCAAGGAGTCCAGCTCAGGGTACATGTGGCTGAAATTCAGGGGCACTGTGTTGAGATAAGTGGGCCTTGGAGAGGAGAGGTGGGAGAGCCTGGATGTGGAGTGCTCCTGCAGGGCAGAAGATGATGGAGGGAAGAAGTTTTCCAAAAAGCTCTCTGAAACTGGAGCATGAATGACGAGATGTGGGAACCATTCATCCTCCACAGCAGGAAGGGACAGGGAAGGTTTTGTTCTTCCTCTGCGTGTTCTGTCCATTTTTCATGGAAAAGAATTAACCACATGCCTCCTGCTTCCTTCCAAAAGCCTTTGCTTGGGATAGCGATCACTGAGCACTGCTTGAGTTATTGGCCACTGTCTTTCTGAACTGATGATAAATACTCTGAAGCCATGGCAGTGGCTTTTGCTTGCTGTCTGTCTACCATTTCCAAAGGACCTGAAGTCTGAAAGCTTTGCCTGGTGCAGTGTTTGTACACTGCTCAGGGTGATCTTCCAGAGTGCTGAGAGATGCACTCTGCTGGCCATTGCAACTCACTTCTTTATTTAAGATGGTCTCTCTCTTTCACATTTGGTTGTTGAACCTTGAGATATGGCTGGATATTATCAGCACAAAAAACAACCCCTTAAACTGTACATTCAGAGAATGCTCAGGTACGTTTTTGGAGTTTATTGAACAGTTATCATTGAAGAGCTTAAAGAAACTGAACCAATGCTTTGTATTTCTAGGGCAGCGTAGGGGCCAGTTGTCTGTATTCATTCAGGTGGATATGGTCTTTTGTGGCAGGGAAGGATGGGAGCTTATCAAGAGCAGAAACACCCCCTGGCTGATGCTGAGGTGTGTTTTGGGGATGTCTGCAGTCCGTTGTGCTCCAGTCTGCTCTTCAGCCACTTCTGCCTCTTCTCTGTATGGCAGATGGAGCTACAGCAGTGCCCCAAAGCAACCTGCTAGGGTCTTGTTTTCGTGTGTTATGTGTATGGTGTGCATTGTGCTGTGCTGGGTGATTCCTGCTCTCGCTGCATTTGCTGGATGCCCATTTGAGGCATGGCACTGCAGGAGGACTGCAGGGCTCTGGAACATCTGGCTTAGTGCAAGGGCAGAGGTCTCAGGTTTTCATTAAGGAACTTATGTGTGTACTGAGCTCACTTCTTCCTCAGGAATAAACATGCTGCAAAGTATTGACAGCCCATGTGATTCTTACTTCCGAAAGGAAGCTGAAAATATCTGCAAATAACCTCATCCCGGTTTGCATGGGAAATGCTGATTCTTCAGCATGAGGTGCTGCAGAAAGTGACATCTCAGTGACTCTGACGTGCCAGAAACATGGCTGCTATGGGACTGCCAGCAGCGTTGCTGTTCAATAGACTTTCCCAGTGCTTTGCAGCCTGCCTTGTTGCAGTGGGACTCATTGGTGCTCACATGCGGGTCCCAGTGGCTGCACTAAGGGACCAGCTGAGGTTCAGCCCCTTCGTCTTGTTCCATCCTGGAGCTGGTGGTTTGCTCTGTGCTGACTTTCTGAGTCTTCTTACCCTGATATCAGCTTTTCTGATCTCCGGATAAAAGGCAGAATAGTTTCTTGGGCTTTCATGCTTTAACATAGAGTGGCCATGTTTTCTTTTCCATTATTAAAAGGGACAGCTGGTATTGTCTGTACCTCCTGCTTTGCCCAGTGGGTTAATGGACAACGAACTGAGGATATTCTCTATGAGAGGATGTGTTGGGACTTGGAATTAAGGACAGGAGCAGTTCCCCTTCCATGCAGTTTATACAGCAGCTGGCAAGGACACTACAGGGTACATGCTCAGTATTTGCCTCCAGCCCTATAAAGTGGAGATGTGGGTTTCCTCGGCATTCCTCCTTTGTAGGAATGAGGTCAGACTGCCCTTGCCACATCTGTACCTTGGGGTTCCTCAGGAAGTTTCTAGATGAAGCATCTTTCAGTTTGCTTAAGCGTTGGTGATTCATCACTCTGAGATGATTCCACTGTTTCGTTGGGTTTTCTTTTTCACTGGCCATAGGTTGATCATGCCTGTTGTGATCTGCAGGCTGAGGTAGGGTGCTTTCCAGAAAAATGTATGCCAAAGCAGGGGGGTTATTGGTTCGTTTGGAAATGTTAGGTCTCTGCTTTCTCATGCTGGTGACATGGGAGACCCTGATGTGGTGCTTTCTCATGTGTCCCTGTTGGCATCTCTTGGTTTATAACACTGGAGGGAAGGGCTGCAGGCTCTGGGTGAAGGCTGTCTGTCCTTGGGGCAGTGATTTGTGCCCCTCTGTGACCTTCTAGCAGTGGTACATGGTAGTGTTGGATCAGTTTGTGGGGACTAAGATTACTTTCTTTTTAACTACAATGCTCTCTTTTGGAACACTTTTTTGGCTTTGTATTTTTTCTCAGATTTTTCTTTGTAAATATGTACATTTATCATTAATAAATGTTATTGCAAATCAGATTCTACTTTCCACTGCTTATTAACACCAAAAGGCTTATGACCTGTGCTGAGACTCCTGGGGTAATCCTCAGTATTGCCAAGCACCAGCAGCCCCTGAGCACGTGCAGCTCAAGCAATGGGATCTAGGTGTGGGTCCATGAGCTGAGCCCAGTTGCAGCTGCACACATCTGGTGTGTGCAGAGGGGCACAAGGGCTGTTGCTGCTAGCTGTGCATGCTTACAGAGTGGCCAGAGTAATTTTATTTGGGGTTAAATCCAGCGTGACGCAGAATAGCTTTGTTTGCAGAGGAGCCACAAGCTTCAGCCCTCTTGGAAATACTTAATGTGCCTCTAACTTCTCACTTCTGAGTCTGAAAGATAGGTCCAGTTGTTTGCTGGAAGCCTTTGGAATGCAGAAGCATCACAGGTCATGTGTCACTGCTCTGCCCATCCCAGCACCCACACTGCTCTGCCCTGAGGTGAGGATTGTGTTGCACCATTGCAACGGTGGCACAGTGCATCTCTGGGAGTCTTTCCCCTGATGTGGTGTTAATTTGAGGAGAAAAATGTTCCCTTCTGCTTCTGTAAGTGAAGCAGCCACATTTGTAATGAACCAGCATCTTTCTGCTCGGCAGTGCAAGTCTTCACTTGGCTTCCAACTGTGTCCATGGCTGGAGGTTATGCAGAGTCATTTTAACATTACCTCCCAGCTTGTGTTCTGTGAGGTTATTTCCTTTTGGAAAATTATTTGGCTTGTGCTCTGCCAGTGAGCCCAGTGTCAGAACAGAGCCTGGGCACAGCGAATGGAGCAGGCAAAGTGCAGCAGCACAGAGCTGATCTGTGTTGGTCATAAACCCTGACAGTATCCACATTCTGTCTTCTGCTGCTGCTAAACTGAATCTAATGCAGTGTTTGTATTGCCACACGTGGCTTTTTTTTTTTTTTTGCTGCAGAGAACACTTGAAATAAGAAATGCACAGCACTGAAGAGGAGCTGGAGCCTGAAGGAGATGGGGAAGGAGCAGAATGTGGGGGGAGGAAATGCTTTTGGAACCGTCTTTCTCAGCAGCCTGAGTTTGATAACGCAGTGCTGATCTTGGGCTTGTTTCACGTTGCAGGGTTGATGCAGTGCATTGGAAGTGGCTGCTGTGTATCTGGAAATACCTTGGGATTCTGCTTCACAACAGCAATTTGACCTTTTTCTTCAGCTTAAAGCATGCTGTGTGTTTTCTTGCTTTGCCTTTCACTTGGGTCAAATTCTCTTTCCCCTTTCTGTTGTCTGACCAGGCTGGTCAGGACATTGTGATCACAGCAATGGCAACGGAAAAAACAGTGCTCCAAAAATTGAAATCCGTAGGGAATGGCAGTCACTTTCACATGCCAAGCTTTTCTGAACAGCTTCTAAACTTTCTAAGTTCTACCTTTAAGGCAAAGAAGTTCTATAAGATGCAGGAGGTATGGTAAAAGAAGGATGTCTTGTTTTCTGCTATATAATACTGTTTACTCATAGTGCTTTGACAGCTGTGGGATTGAGCATTCGCCATTTGATCTGGGAGTTCTTACTGGTGAGTGTGGTTCTCTGCAAAAGCACCATTATCTGCTCGTGCCTCTGTAGCCATCACCCACACCACTGGCCTGCGTGCATCTGTTTGGGGATAACCTAATAACATGCACCTGGTAACTGCTGCAGTGCCAGGGTGTGTAGGGAGGTGATGGGAAATAGACACTGGGATTTAGAGCATGAAATGTGGTTGTTACAGGGAGTTAGCAGACACTGCGATTTCATGCAGGAGTTTTTCCACTAGAGGAAAGGTGCAGACAGCAAAGAGTGCTCGTCCCAGGCAGTGCAAGGAGCTGGGACGGCTGCTGTTGTGGTTGTGTCCTGAGCCAGAACTGCAGGTCCTCTGACAAACGCAGGCAAGCATCACTTTGCACAAGAACACTTCCGAAATAATCCTTTCTGCCTCTGGTGTCAAAGCCTGTTATTAATTTATCCCCAGTCTGAGTTATTCTGTGTCACTTCTTACACTGCGGCTTTCGGAATCATCTCTGTCCTCAGTTTCTGCCAACATCGGGTGTGCAGAGGTCTGCATTCAGCAGGGTGAATTTTAGTTGCGTCCGTGTGTGGTTGAATTTGTTTCTTCTGGGCACTGCATCCCTCCTTGTGTTTTCTTTATGCTGTGTATGGCTGCAAGCACTCCATGTAGCGGGGTTGGTTCTGTGCCTGCGGGGTGGAGCGGTCTGTGGGCCTCCATGAGAACGTGCAAATCCGAGCCCTCGAAGTAGGAATGCTTTGGCATTTGTAAAGTGAAGCAAAATCATGATAAGATCAGAATGTGTAACAGATGGCCAAATTCCGAGTGAGGTGGATTGCTGTGTTTGGTTTGGTATGAAGGTAATATTTTCTCGCCTACATGCAAACTTCATTTATAAATACAGAAACAAACAGTCATATTGGAAAAAATTGTGCATAAATAGCTAATTATGTATAGAAAGAAATAGCTCTTAATTAGCCTGGCTTCTTAATAGCGGCGCAGGAAGGCAAGAATAAAAGTACTTCTGCTTAGTTGATCTTATCAGGATTTCAGTCCGCATGTCTGTGGCTGCGCTGTGCTCTGTTGCAGATGTGTATGGCCACACCATAGAGATCATCCCAGCTTTTCTGCCCTCCTGTGCTTTCACTATGCGAGATGCTTCTAAAATGCAAATGGTTTTTCTGTATGTGAAAGGGAGCTGTGGGGTTGTTTTTATTGTATGCAGATGTTTGTCTCTTCAGTGGATCTGTGTTTGTGTGGCTGCTTGATCTGCTTTGTTTTAACTGTGGATTACATTCCTCCTCTTGGCTGAACGGGTGCCCTGGCTGGTATGGAAGGAATCTTGCTTCTAAGGCACTTCCCATTTAAATCCAGAAGATAGACTGCATCATCTCAAGATGCCATGATTATTTTGCAAGCTTTGAAATGTAAAATTAAGATGTCAGCGTATGAATCGAGGTTTTAAAGCAAGATTAAGTCATTGGCATTCAAATCTGCTAACCTAAGATTGTCTTCTGTTTTGTGAAGCATTGCAGTATAATGTCTTCTGTTACACAGCATGAGGATGGGGCCTTTAAAGGTCCTCTTCAACTGAAATGATTCTGTGATTCTGTGATCTGTACCTTCTGGAAGAGCACGTACAGAAGAGGTTTGTAATCAGAAACAGCACTTCCACATTTATGCAGCCTGACCTGCTCATCACAGCACTGATCACTTTGCTCCTATTAAGTGGATTTCCCTAAGCAATAACCCAAGAACTTAACAGAAGCCCAAGAGGCTGGAAATGGGAGTGGATAGAATCTTACAGGTAATCTGTCTGTTCCATAAAGAAGCTGGGCACTGAAAAACACCCGAGAGGAATGGGAGAAGAGTCCTTTCTGGGAGTTGTACAAAAATAAGCCTCTATTTGTTCTACACAAAGCAGTTATACTTCTTAAAATGCTATTGAGCTGTGCCATTAGGTGATGTCGGTCAGGCTGAAAGCTTCTGATGGATCACAGATGCGTTGTACCAAATAACCCACGGCCTTCAGACGTCACTTTTTAAGTGCAAGTTTGTTGGTTGCCCAGAGAGTCTTCGTAACAGAAGGTGATGCAATGCTTTCTGTTCATCTTCATGCCATCACCAAAATTAGAATTAAAGGTGACAACAGTGGACAAGCCGTACTTGAACGAAGATGTAATCGCTGTTGGATATACAGATATGTGCCTGTTCTTTATAGCTTACCAGAAGTCATCTGTGAAGCTGTCAATTATGGGTAAGAATTAGCAGTAGCGTTGATTTCAGTGGCATCTCATTGTTTTTTTTCTCCTTGTTGCCTGATGCTTAATGAGGCACACGTCTGAAATTGTACTTGCAGATTATTCTGCCCTCCCTTGAAGGCAACCTAGCATATCAACAAGAGAAACACCATTTCTGGGGCATGGCTGAGTTGCAGCCATCGCTCACAGCTGGCACTGAAGATGCTCTCCTAAGCATAAGTGTGTATAATCACTTGGGCATTTGGAAAGACAGCCCATTTGTGCTACAGCTCTGTTTTGCTCATGTTTTAACACTTCTCTTTTTGTCACTGTTGCTTTCCTGCTGGCTAGAGGGCTCCCGGAGAGAAGACCTAGTTGGGAACTTGCTAATGAGCTGAATGGAAGGCAGAATAGCACCAGCCTTCACCAGCTTCTCTGGCTTGTGACAGTCTTCTGAAATATCCCAGGTGCTATCGATGTGCTTGCTTGCTCCTTGGAGGGCTGCATTGCTTTATTCTGGTCTTCTCAACTGCACGCTATCACCGATGCCAATGATGCTGTACCTGCAGGAGGTTTAGCTATTGCAAAGGTTTCTGTTATCCCAGAGACCAGCAGCAAACTGGTTGCAGGGAGGTGGCATTCCCAGGTGCTAGGAGCCCAGCAAAGCACGGGCTCTGCACATTGGTGATGCGTGATCCTTCTGGGTTTATTCTCATAAACTCCATGTGCAAATTTAAACAGCGTAAAATATTTCAAGGAGTTAAAAGCAGAATTGATGCCTGGCTGTAGTGTCACTGGTGGTTTTGTCTGTGTACAGAGGTCTCCACTTGCTACACTGAAATTATTCTTGTTTCCAAACCGGGCAAAGAATGCAAAGTGGTGGTTCTTCATTTAGTTTTAATGTTAGTTAATGTTTAGTTTTAATGTTCATGCATTACACCGTCGTTGCATGGATTGCTGACCTACCAGGAGGCCTGTGTCAGTAAATCCATCACATTTCAGAGGTTTTCAAGCTCTTAAATGTTCAGAATCCACTGCTGCTGCACTCACTGATGGAGATGCTGTAAGAGACCAATGTTTTGCTTCATGTCTTCCTGTTCTTCCTAACCCTCTCTCTCTCTCTCTCTCTCTCTCTGGCCTTCTTGTGTATCCCTTTCTTTGTAGAATATGAATGACTTTCTCTACAGAGAGGATGTGGCTGAAGAGCCAAAGTGGAAAAGTGTTAACCCTGGCTTTGACTGGGAGGGCCCAAAGCAGTCGGTAGCTTTTAGCCAGACCCCAGTGCCGCACACCTCCGAGCCTCCTCCGCGTGGTGCATCCCCCGCCAGCAGCCAGGACCACGAGGAGGAGCTGAGCCGTGCCCAGGGCCCCTGTGCAGCTGTGGAAGAGCTGGTGGCTGGCTCTGAGCTGCCTGAGCCCACCGCAGTCCCTGCTGCCCCTCTGCTGCAGCCCCAGGGAAGAGCGGAGGTGGCGGAGGCCGGCGAAGACAGATTGGTGGGAGAGCTCGATGGCAAATGTCATGGCTCGAGCAGTGCCAGCGAGCTGCCCGTGGTCATTCGCTGCTTCCAGGTAGCCCTGCTTTCCCCACACCTCCCTGACTGGATTGGGAGTGGAACCCCAAACACTGCAGCAAGCAGGTGCTCCAGACCCACGAGGAGAAGTTGTGCTTCCTCGGCTTGGGCGCTGCCTTGGCGCTGAGGACACGGCCCACGGCCCGCAGTTGGTGTGCGCCAGCCCCTCTCAATTGGTCTCTGCACTAAACACAAGCTGTGCTTCAGCACAATGCCGTTTGCCTTTCTGCAATGCAAGTGTCCTCTGACATCCCCGAAAGAGGAGCGTTTAGGCTTAAGGTTTTTGCCATCTCCTGTACTGCAAGGCTGAGCCTTAGTGCAGCACAGCAAATTGGGTGCGTTGTCAAGCGTGCTTCCATGAGACATTGACATCCTTTTCTCCTCCCCACCTTGAGAGGCATTTTTGCCTGCTTCAGTGTTCCTGAAGGTGAATTGCTTCCATTCAATAGATGTCTGCTTCCCCTCTAACAACTGTGGTGGCAGCGGTCAGATTTGGGACAGCAAACAGCCATGGAGTGATCGGGGCAATCACTGCGGGGCTGAACTAACTCTTCTTTGGGATGATTATCAGGTGGTGGACAGCTGATTTCTTTCCTCCCCATTTCTCTTCCAAGATGTCACGCTTCTGTTTTGTCTGACATTGATTTAATAAAAGTTGAAGGTCTAGGATGGGATGAGGGTATTTTTAATGAAATATTCCACTTGTTGTCAGGATGAAACTTCTCAGCTGTGAGCAAGTCTCCATTTGTCCAGGGGTTGTGTTAACTGTATCAGTAAATGAGGGTCATCTCTTACTGGCAGCTGGCCAGGAAGCTTCTAGTAATTAGAAAGTTCATAATCGGGGGAGATGTTCCTTATGGCATGGTGACACTGCTTGGAGCCTCACTGGCTTTGTTGGGCTGAGTTGGTGCCGTGGTATCTGAGGATGTGGAGGATTTCTGTCTGTTAAATCCTTACACGTGAGCTTTGACTTGTTGAGAAGTGTGTTGGAGCAGAGGCTTAGCAGTGAAGGTTTCAGGCTGACCTTGGTTCCCACAGAGCTTTTATCAGATCAGTGTCAGAACATTTGCAGACCACAGTTGTGATGTGAAAATGCCGAAGGGCACTGACTGAGCTCTTTCACACCTGTCTCACAGCCACCCCTAGTGAAGACACAGACAGTCACCATCTCAGACGTGTCCAGTGCTGTCAAAAGTGAAATTCCAACAAAAGAAGTTCCCATTGTTCACACGGAGACGAAGACCATCACCTACGAAGCTGCACAGGTAAGGTGTGTTCTGATTAATTTTCCAGGAGCTTAATTAAAGCCATCCTAACGTGCAGCTCCTTGGGGTGATCCTGCAGCACCACCTGGTGCTGCCTGCCTTCCTCTGAACAGCTGAGCCACAGCACAGAGGTTATGGTCGATACTTGCAGACACGCAGTGATTTTGGAGTAGCAGCATTTTTAGCATCCCTGAAGAATAATTACCTTTTCAAGATGCGCAATTACTTTTCAAGATGTGCATGCAAACAGAATTTATCTTCAGCTCTGGGATGCAGATCAGGCTGTGCACATTTGGCTAGAGCTGGCTTTTTTTGTGGAGGGGCTGGCTTGGCTTGGTTCCCCCAGTTCCCCTTGCTGTTTATGCCTCTTCAGAACTCTATAAACATTTCTGGAAACGTTTGAAGATTCTCCTTTAGTCCTCAATACTGAAACAGGTGTTGAGGTGGTAGTTCTGTATGTTTCCAGTCCTGGGGCTTTGTGCTGAGCCTCCCAGGATCCACGAAGTCCTTGTTGTGCAGCTGAGAGTCCTTCAGCCAGCTGCAGAGGGGATCACTTTGTCTCTTAATCCCTGCAGTCTGCTTCTGAGATGGGATTTGTACTCAGACTGCAGCCTGCTCTGTTGAAGTGGAGCCCCTGTTTCCATCACTGCTCACAGAGGTTGACGGTGTTTGTTTTTGTCTCCCACAGACAGATGGTGGCAATGGAGATTTGGACCCTGGCATCCTGCTCACTGCTCAGACCATCACATCAGAGACCACCAGCAGCACCACCACCACGCAGATCACCAAGGTAATGAGATGAAGCAGTGACAACAGAAACAACAAAGTAAAGCAACAACACGATAAAGAGATGGGCAGAATTGAATAACAGAAAGAAAGAAAGAAAAGCTTACATTCCTGTTCCTTTCCAAAAAAATATGACTAACACCTGAAACAAAGCTTGGGGTTCCCAGAACTCCCTGTGCTGTGTTAAAACTATAGATGATGTATTACATGGAGTCAGGTCTGGATGTTGGCTGTAGCTGTCCTGTGAGACAACAGGAGAGAAATGCACTGTGAGTCAAAGCTCTTCATTGGCACAGTTACAAGAAAAGATCATTGAATGCTTTACAGTGTTTGTCTATGAGCAGTGACAGTTTTCCTCTGTGATTTTGATACTCTGGTATGACAGCAGTACTTGGTAATTCTATTTTTGGATACCATCTTTAGGCAGGCAGCCCCAGTGTGCTCGAATTCCTTTTCACTTCTCAGCTAACAGCAGTTTTCCCTTTGTGGCAGACTGTGAAAGGTGGCATTTCAGAGACACGGATTGAAAAGAGGATTGTCATCACAGGAGATGCAGATGTGGACCATGACCAGGTAGGAGTCTGGAAGCAGTTCAGAAGAGCTTCTCAGCATTGGCACAGGCTGCAGCCATGCTGTCTTTCTGAAGATAATTTAAACAGAAAATAACCTAGGGATTGTTTTCTGGGGTAAAAATAAAGCTCTAAAGCTGATTTCAATAATAAATTCCTTTCTGACAGTAGGCAGTTTCATAACTGGGACAGCAGAGCTTAATTCTGCTCTGAAACTGGTATTGGCAACAGTGTTTTGATAGAATTGCTTTGGAAAATCGCAATTTAAAAAAAATCTGCAAGAAAATGAAATAAGTTTTCTGTGGTATCTGGATTATCTGCATTAATTTTTTCAAACCTTACAAGAGAGATTGCTGCAGTGTAGTGCCAGAAGTTGTTTTGTAGCACTCGGCACCACTGGAGAAGAGATGCCTGCATTAAATCTCGCAGGCTTTATATGAGAGCCTTTCTGATGAGTCAGCCTCACTGGCCTGCAGCATGTGTTGGAAGTGATGGTTTTGTCATCAGAGAATCATACGTTGAATTTAATTTTAGTTGCAGCTATCACGGGCCTGGAAAACACTTGTACAACAAGAACTAGTTAGTTAATTCTGACAGCAAATGTCTGAGAACGTCTACAACGTGCTAGTCATGCTTGCTGGAAGAATAAACAGAGTTTGCTTAATTGCTCCCATCCGTCTTCTAACAGGGGCAGCTGAGAGATGTGATGTGTTCTTAGAAAACCATCTTGCCTTTAACAAATAGCCCAGTGCCACTGAAAGCCATGCTCTGCCCAGCTCCCAGAAACGTGCACGTTTCCTCTGCATGGAGCTCATGGCCAATTAGTGCATACAGATCCAAAAAGGCCTAATGATTCCAGCACCTCGTCACCTTGTGCTCCCATTGGGATCAGGAGTCTTCAGGACATGAGAATTCTCTGCTTGGTGTAATGTGCACCATTGATTCCTGCCTTGCCTTTAAAGCATGGTTTCTTGCAAACTGCAGCCAGGTGGCTTTGCTTTCCTTTCTTTCTGCCCAGAGTTAGAAATAGGTTCTTGTTACCTTGAGCTCCCCCTGGCCCTTCTCTGAGATGTGCTCTCTTGCAGGTCCTAGCTCAGGCCATAAAGGCAGCGAAGGAGCAGCACCCGGACATGTCGGTGACCAAAGTGGTTGTGCACCAGGAGACTGAGATTGCAGAGGAGTAGCAGGGCTGAGTAAGTAGGGAGATCACGTACCATAAAGGACAGTGCTGCTTCCTCTTCAGGGCAGGCAGCTGATCTCAGTGCAAGGGATGTTTGGCTCAACACGGTCAGAATTTAAGGAAAATTACTGTTGTTCACCAAACAATCCTGCTCAGACTGTTCTATTGAATCTTCTAAGGCTGGTGTAGCAGTCACAAACACAGACTAATCCTGAAGTGGAAGTGAGCCCCCAAAAAAGGTGTAAAAGAAGAGAGATGGGTGATGGGGCTGCTCTGTCATACCACTCATCTCCAGCTCCTCGAGAGCATCCTGAACTGCAGGTTCCACAGATCCCTGCCTGTGTCATCTCTGGGCAATGGGCTCCTGCTGCTCCTGACCTGCCTGAAGCATCACTTCTTTGGTGGCTTTTAGAATTGGTGCTTTGGGGACAGGGCATTGCTGGGACAGATGCCCAGCAGTGCAGAGCCCAGGTTCACCCATAGCACTGCCAACAGCTCGTCTCATCTCTCCAGTGGCTTCAGGGAAGCACATTCCTTTTTACAAAGAGATGACTGTGAATAGTCATAGCTTACCCTGTTTCTCTTTCTAGGAAGTGTTCTTTCCAGATGACAGCAGGAAATAAAACGGAGCAAAACTACAAAGCAACTACCTGGAGCACAGAGACCTCAGAGCTACACGACTTTACCCTCAGAGACTGAACATTCATATCACTTAGCAGGATTTACGCTTCAACATTTTACTTGGGATTGTCCAGAATGCACTGGATCCTATTGGATATAGTTTGTTGTTTTTTTTTTTTTTTTATATATATATATATATATATATATAGTGACAAACAGTATGCCATATTTCTAACTGTACTAAATATTTTTACAGGTTTTCAATTTTGCATTCCCTCTCACAGCTTCTTCAGATGCAGGCTCAGACACAAGCCGCAGGGCTCTTAGGGTTGCTTGGTGGGTTTTTCTTGGTTGTTTTTTTTTTTTTTTTTAAGTCTTATTCCCTCAGCCTGGTTAGGCATCATGGAGGTACAGCCACATCAGAGCATATCCTGACTGCAGGATTTGTACACACGTTCAGAAAGCAATGGGTCCTTCTGCCAGAAGAGCCACTTGAAAAGGTCAGACTTGAGTTTGTGCAACATTTCCAATTAATTACCTCCATTTGTAGCTCTAGGCAGTGTGAGACTCCTGCAGAACACCCGGGCACAGAGCAGAGTTTCTGCCTTCTGCCTATGAGCTTCATAGAATCATCAAGGTTGAGAATCTCAGATCATCATCCCAACCCCCCCATGCCCACCCAACCCTCATCCTTTGGAGTTTCCTCAGCCTTGGGTGTTGGACCCCCAATGTCTGAATGCAGTAGGGTTGTGTGATGTAACATATGCACACATCCTCGTAGTTGGCTAGCTTAAGGAATACTGGAAGTTGCTTCAAGTACCTTATACTGTGAATTCTAGAGCTTTAAGAGGACTGTGGTAGATACCTCCCCTCCTCCCATGCGTCCCTGCTGAGTGCTCCCTGCCTGGTTGTGTTTTCTAGATGTCATTAAATTAAAAAGCCCTTAGAAGCGTGCGTTTAGGATATTTGGACTCTGGATGCTATTAAGATAGTCTTATGCAGCATTCACAGTAATTGATTATTTTTTTCAGTGTCATAGTTTTTGACTTGTTGGTGTTCTTAATTTTTAAATGAGTTTTTTTTTCCCCTGTTATGGGTTGTTTTTGTTTTTTTCCCCCTCCTGGTGCTATTTAAAGCTGAACGCATTACCCACGTATCAGGGCAAGGTGTTGCATCCTGCTTTCATTTATTTAAAATCCTGTAGCCAGTCCTTCCCCAGGCCATCAGGCTGCACTGGGAGAGGGAACCTTAGGAGGTGTCACATTGCTGGTTGCAATAAAGCCAATTGTGGAAAGCAGTGCAGCACTCTGGGAGTGCTGCCTCCCCTCCTGAATGCTAGGGGAAGGATCTGTGCTTTGTGGCTGCCTTGCTGGAATGAAACACCAGGGCTCTTATCGGCATCTTTGGGTTGAGCTTACAGACCACATGCAAAATATCTTAAAAATATATATTTAAAAAAAAAAGAAAGAAAGAAAGAAAAGCACATAATGTGAAGTTTGTTTGTGGAAGCCCCAGCCACCCCTCACATCCATTCCCAAACCCTTGGCCATCCCCACTCGGTGGATGTGACCCAGGTCTCACTGCTGGTCCCTCCATGGCTCCCAGTGCTGAGCTCCGTGGGAATGCTATCACCATGCCCTGGTTTCTCCTTCCAGCATTTAAACATGAAAAAATAAAGCTGTGTAAAGTCTGCCTAACGCTTGAGAGCAGTAAGATTTGGAAGATGCAATTTTTTATTATTTTTTATTTAGTGTAGTGTGGCACATAGGTAGCTGAAGGCGTGAAGCGCTCTGCTGCCCCTCCCCAGTCAAGGATGGAGGAAAATGGCAATAAAAAACCCCTGCTCTCTGCTCTTTTAAACTTGAATGATTTGTTTCTGAAGTCACTGGAGTTAGCTGAGGCTGCAGGGACAGCAAACAGCCCTCAGACTGCATTGTGGCTCCGTGTCACTTCTCAGATTCAGGTACACGTGTTGTTAAGCTGTCAGTATTGATTGGAGCCCACACTGAGAACACTGGGGCTGCTGGATGTGTGCTGTGAGCCTCATGACTGGCTGAGCTGCAGCCTCTCCTCCGGCTGCTCCAGGGCTCAGTGCCCTCCTGGAGCATCCTATGCTGCCCATTAGCTCACACCTTCCTATGTCCACCTGAGCAGCCCCTTCCGTGCTTTCCCTGCAGCACAGCCCTTCCATAACGCAGCATCTCTGCTCCCTGTCCCTCTTCCAGGAGCTGAATTCTTTGCTCCTGCCTTCCCAACCTGCTGCGTCTTGTTGGCCGGGAACTGGGTGCGCATTAAGAGAATTTCAGAGCTTTACAGTGGTGAATTAAGCACTTAGAGACACTCAGCAGTCACAGGAGTTGAGGGGAGCACCGTGCGAGTCTGGTGCTTGGCCAACCTGCAGTCATGAGGTGTTACCCAAGAGGCTGCACGAGTGTGCACTAACACAGCTGCATATGCCCCTTTTTAAGAGGTCACAGAATAGAATAGCTATTCTTTTTTCCCTATCTTTTTTCCTATTTTTTTTTTCTATTTTTCTTCCTGCATTTTAGGTGGTTCTTTTCAAGCTGTTCATCCTCACGCTTCCCCCTTTTCACCTCTCGCTTTCCTCGAGCGCTTCAAACAAGACAGAGTTCCTCCCCATGGCGAGAGCTCTTGCTGGGGTGGCTTTGGGCAGCAAAGTGCTGCTGGGCACCAGGCAGCTCCTGCCTGTGGAGCTGAAGGCAGCAGCAGGCAGCATTGCTCTGTGCAGCATTGCTCTGTGCAGCACTGCTCTGTGCAGCACTGCTCCAGCTGGCAGCCCCGGTGTGCAGCCCGCACCCCTTCTTGCACCAGGTTGTTAAAGCTCACTGTGTTAGGGACAAAGCAACTAAGGTCTATTTTTATGAATGTTCCCAGCTCTTCCCACTCCACAAATTCACCCAGAGACTGTCTTGATTGTATAATATACATTATATGGAAGCTATTTATATATGAATGAATGTTTTTATAGAAGGAGCGGAGCTCGTGACCCGTGCTCATCCATTAAATCTGGCTCCAGTCACCAAACAGCAATTTCTGGGGTGTTACCCACGGACTGTCTGATTTCTGGTTTCATGAACTGTGGTTTGCCGATTTCCTAATTGTACAATTACCTGAAGAGGTGGTAGTGCCCTGACCTTAGAGATTAAACTTGTAAAAAACACAAAAAAAAAGTTAGTTGAGATATGAAGGAGCTTTGTAAAGTTTTTAAGGCAATGGTGAATTGTCTAGGCTAGCTGTTTACACTCTTCTTTATAAAAATAGAAACTTATTGGCAGATCTTTATAGATTGAATAGTGATGGGAGCTGTTATTTTGGACTTTCATAGTAAATCAAAGGGAAAGTTGCCGTAGCATTTAGACAGACGTAAGTGTTCGGTATTGCTTCTTGTATTGCATTTTTCAATAAATTTTCAAACAAAACCACATCCTTGCCTCCCAAGCAGTTTCCTTGCCAGGTTTTTTCCCTGCAGTTCATTCCATGCCCTCTGCAGCCCCGAGTTGGGATGGGATCCCCAAAGCAGAGCCTGAGCGCCCAGCTTCCCCCACAGCATCACCATTAACAGGTGAGCGCTTCTGCAAGGCAGCCACTGCCAAACCCAGAATGGCTGTGACCGAACCGGAGCAGAGATGTTGTCTGACACCACTTCTGGCTTTTTTTGTTTGGCTGGGGAGTCATCCATCCCATCCACAGCATCCTTAAGAGCAGCAGAAATACCAACAGGAGTGCCGACACGGCGCGCTTGGCGGTGCTGCATGGGGGCTGGGGGCCAGTTGGCTCTCGAGCTGCTCCGTGTTTTCAATTGCAACCCGCTGCAGGCAGAACTTAAAAGAGAGCCATAGAAATCAGCCACAAATAGTTGGGAAACGGCCGCTGCTGGAGCTGCTTCTTCCATCAGTCCTCAGCACAGTGTGACTGACCCAGCACAAAGATGAAGCTGAAAAGCGCATCGGGTCGCTGAGCCAGCGGTGCCCCAGGCTCTGAGGTCTGTCCAACCCCATTAGGATCGCTGTGTGCGCCAGCGAGCCCAAAATGCTCCGTAAATAACCCTGCCCTGGAGCTGGGGAGGGCTGCTGAAGTCCCCAGTGCACGACCCAGACAGAAGCCGGTCCCTGCAGGAGCAGCCCTGTGCCATAGAGGGAAATGGAGAGGGGTCAGAAACACGAGTTTGGGGCAGAAAGAGCAAAACTTGGCACAACATTCAGCTGGTGAGGTGAGGAGTTGGCCCTGCATCCCTTTAACCCCTGCCTCAGTTTCCCCCCCATGCACAGCCTGCCTGCAAGGGAAATAAAAACAGGCAAACAAACACCATGGAAATGTAAAGGAATTCCAATAAAAAGGAAAACCACCAAACCCAAAGGAAAACCACCAATCCCAAAGCAGGCCTCCTGAGAGGCCCCACACCCAGGCTCTGTCTCAGCTCCCATCCGTTTAGAGGAGCCAAAGCCACTGCTCCCCCACTCCCACCCCTTCCCTGGTCCCATTGGGAGCAGAACGTTCCCATCCGCATCCCATGGGGATATTTTTAGGCTGTTGATGCCATTTGGGGAGCCAGAATGTGGCTGCTGTGGGCAGGGTCAGTGCTGTCACTTGTGACCCCCAGCACCCACAGGCCCTCTCCCTGCCCAGGAGCCACAAGGGGCACTGGGGCAGCCCTGCACCCCAACCCCTGCATCCCAGTGATGGGGATGGGGCTGGAAACACTCCTATTGCATCAGCCCCACCAAGATACATGGGCTCCATGCACTGTAGCGCCAGCACCTATGGGTGCTGCAGCTCCAGTGCCCTCATAATTGCCTGGTCTCTGTTCCCATCATCAAAATTCAGGGCTCAGAGCATCCCTCCTGCTCTGCACAGCACACAGCCCCGTGCCAGACCATCTCCAGGAGGCCCAGGCCAGAGCACACCAGCTTTTTGGCTGGTTGGGTTATGCACTCAATGAGTGCTGCATCACCTGGAGGTGAAGCAGGAAGCCAACCACAGCCCATCTGCTTGTTGGGGTGCTTTGTAGCAAAGCGGAGACAAAAGAGCATGAAGCAGACACTGCAAAGAAACAAACAATGCCAAATTTCCCAAGAGGGAAAAAAAAAAAAAACAAAACCCTGACTGCTCTAAAATCAGTGGTTTGAGCCTTGTAGGCATTCATCTGCCTACTGCCAGCCCTGGTGCCATGTGCTATCACCATCACTAATCAGGGTGGAGATTCAAGCTGGTGGTGAGCAATGGCAGCTCCTGCCCTCCCCCTGTCCCCAACATCAGCACGGCTCTGCTCGGGGACAGAAGGGGCTTTGGCAGTGACAATGCAGTGCGTTTGTGCCAGAGCACAAGTCTGCCAAGCCAAAATGTTCTGCAGAGATGGTTTGGGCTGAAGAAAGACATTGTCCTGCAGCTTCCAAGGTCCAAAACTCTGTGCTTGTTTCATGGGGAATGGATCAAAAGAGAAAACAAAAACAATTTCATGCAGCAAAGACATATTTCAGCAGCTGACACTCAGCCCCACACCACAACTTTGCTCTTGGGATAGGAGAGGCAGGGATCCAGCTCATGCAGCAATGCCGTGCTGTTGTGCCTCCCGGGTCACTGGCAAGAGCAGCAGCTCTGAGTGGGGATCCACTGCAGCCTGCAGAGGAGCTGGGAGGTTTGGGGACATGTCCCCAGCTGCTGCTGCTGCTGGAAAGAATTTGGGAGGAGGGCCCTGCTGAGCACTGGAGCAGCAGCAGGATGACCAGGCATGGATCGCAGCGCTGCAAAACAACCTTCTCTGGTTTGTCCTCGTGGAAGCAACGTGGTGCCCCTCAGCAGCTCCCATCTGCAGCCGAATGGCACCAAGTAACACAAGAGCAACCAGCAGCACCATAAAACCAGAGCCAGTCCCTTCCTCTGCCCCACTGCATCCTCCTGTTGCTTGCATCCAAACAAAACTATCGTCTCCACCCCAAAGTCAGCTTCGGAAACAATCACACCGCAGGAACTTTTCCATTTTGTTGCTTGAACTTTGCAGCTGCCTGGACAGTGTGAAGTGGGCAGCAGCACCAACATCTGGATCTCCCCGGGCTCTTTATGCATCACCCTGAGCTCTGTGCACACACAGCAGCAGGGAACACAGCATTCCTGCTGCCATACCTGCACAGAGAGGCTGTGAAGGAGCTGAGTCCCGGTGCAGGCAGTTGGATCCCATATGGCACAAACCCCACAGGACCGCCCAATGAACACCTCTGCTTTTAGGACAGCAGCATCCACACTTACCCCTTTGGCATTCCCTACGGGAAACCGAGTCCTCTGAGCACAGAGGCTCAAGGAACAAGGGATGAGATGGGTCTGCACCCAGGTTTGAGGCAATTTCAGGGAAAGCAGAGGTTTGCAAGGGCTGGTGATTGGCTCCAGTGAAGTGGTGATGTTTTTCCAGGAAAAGCTCTCCCTGTCCACCTTCCTCACACACATTCCCACACTGCCCAGAGCCCAGAGTGGTGGGGATGTCACACTCCCACCCTGAGTATGAGACAAGGGAGCACTGAGTGGCATCAAGGTAACGTTTAATCGCCCTGTCAGGCTCTGCTCAAGCAAATTTCCCTTCGGGTTGGGCAAGGGGACCCATCTGTGCTTTGCTCACCCCGACCCCATGCCACGGTCCACGGTGGGTCTACAAGTGAGGGCTCCTCCAGGAAGGCTGCCAGCAGAAGGGCTTTGTAAGGCTGAGAGCATCCCCAGGGAAGGTGGTGAGGAAGAGGAGGCAGGCGAGGAGGAGCAAAGGTCCCAACCCAGGAGCCCTCCCCAGGCTCGGGGACCTCTCAGCATCGAAAGTCTGCTTCAAACCCTCAACCCCAGGGCTGTCAGACCCGTGAGCCCCCCTCCATGCCCACCACCCAGGAGCTGGGCCGGGGCTCAGCGTGGTGCGGTGTCCCGCTGGTCTCCAGTAGCCGGTCCAAGGATTCTCCCCAGTTCTCCAGTTTGGCATAAGCCACCGCGTTGACGTGATCAAGCCGGGGCCAACTCCGGTTTTTACGGTCCTTGATGGGAGCCACCAGCAGCACCCCCGGCCGGCCCAGGTCCAGGGACTTGGAGTGCCCCGGGTTGTGGGGCTGAGCATCGGGGCCTACATCCACCACGGGGCCACCGTCCTCCATGTTGATGACGACATGGCCGCCGTGGTTCTCCAGGCCCCGAGGTGCGACGCTGCTGCCGCTGGGGGACAGCAGGGCACGGGAGGGCACCGGGCCTTCAGCAGGGAGGTGGGTTCCCTCTGTCACCACATTGGCCCCCCGTGAGGCGGCATCCAGCAAGCGGTTGTTGAGCTTGATGATGGGCAACGCCAAGGCCCCGACAGTGGCGGAGAGCCCGAGGTTTGCCTCCGAGTGGAGGCTGAGGAGGGAGGCTGCTGGGGATGCCCCTGGGCACTGCATGAGCTCAGCTGTGGTCTGCAGCCTGTTGGGGCCAAAGCCGTCAGCCCACTTGCTGCCCAAGGACAGGTCCACATCATAGCAGCCCTCCAAGCACTCAGGGCTGGCTTTGGGTGCCAGTTGGGTGTCCTCATCCTTGGGGATGGTCTCCTTGGGGAGATCCGTGGCCATGCAGTAGAGGCCTTTCTGCATCAGCATGCGGGTCTCCATGTCCCTATTCTCGTAGAGCATGGTGTTGGCACAGATGAAGATGAAGAGCCCGATGCCCATGATGACAGGGCCGATCAGCTTCAGCTTCTCATTGTGGGGCGTGGGGCGCCCAGCAACCACCTCCCTCCTCATGTCCCCCGCTGTGCTGGCGTTCCCTGCCCCAGCCCCAGCGCCTCCATGCCCCCGGTGGGGCCAGTAGCCCACCACGGCAATGGTCATGCCTACCAAGACCACCGAGATGCCCACCATGACAAAGGCTCCCGATGGTGAGCGCATGCGAAGCTGTCCCTTCACCGCCACCTCCGGCAGTGGCTTACGTCGTAGCCTTCGGCCTCGGCGTCGCGATGGGGCAGGGGGGGCTGAGGGCTTTGTGCCCCCCACCGTCGGCTCCCGCATGGGGCCATTGGGTTCCGTGCTCTCGGCAGTCATCGTCGATGCCTTGGCTGCTCTTCCTGCAGGGAGAAAGGTGTTATGAGCTTCGTGTGGTGATCTGGGGGTCCGGGTGTATGGATGGAGGGGATGCACGGGGATGTGAGGACAGTGGGAGCATATTGGGAGCACGGGGACGGTGAGAACACGAGGATCATAAGGACGTTGGGACCAAAAGGACACTGGCAGCATGGGGATGCTGAAAACTTGGGGACCAGAGACAACAGGGGTGTTGGGAACACGAGAAGAAAAGGGACATTAGGAGCACGGGGACACCAGAGAATGGGGACCACAGGGACATTCAGCCCACAGGCTGTGCCATGCCTCAGTCCAGCAGTTTTGATCTCCTATCTCACTGCCCGCTTTCCTCTGCTTATTTCTCCCTCCCTGCTCAGGATCTTGGTGGTGGTAGAAAAGCTGAGGGCTCCTTCAGACCCACCAAAGCCCAACAAAGCCCAAGCTGTGCAGGGCAGCCACGATCCTGCCATGTCCCATGCTGCACCAGCACACAGATGAGAGAAAATGAGCCACCCGTGTCTCCTGCAACCAGGTGGCAGCAGCCAGCTCTGCCTGGTGGCACTGAAAGGGGCTCTTCATTCATGGGGAAACTGAGGCACGGAGACGGGCAGCTGCAGAATGGCTTTCAAAAAGCTGTCAGAGCTCCGCATGCAAATGTGCTCCAAAGGTGACACAGCAGCAGAGGGGAGCTGTGCATCACACAAGCAGCCCGACAGCACCGCGATGAGAAGCCAAAAGTAAAACTGATTGGGAACACAGTGGCACAGGGCAGGGAGGGGAGATGGGCAGTCTCATTTACTCCCTGAGCTGAATGAAGTGGCAGGAGCCAGCAAACAGCATCACCAACGGGAGGAGAAAAATAAAACACGAGGGCTTTTTCCAGCCTTAATCATCTTAAGGTGTCATTAGCATCCCAAGGAAGGAATTAAAGATATGAGTTTCAGGATGACAGCGTGTTCCCAGCACGAGGCTGTCAAGCTGTGACCATTTCAATGGGAGGGATTTAAGGGAAAAAAAAAAAGCCCCAAAGAAAACAAAACAACAGAAAACAAACCCAACCTACAGCTGACAGCTGAGTGAGATCTCAATGTTTCTTTGGAACCAGCTGGTAACCCGACGTCACGAGGCGGAAAGCAAAACAGACACTGCTATGGAGGAGACCAAATGCAACGGTCACCCAAAAGGAAAAGTGACCCGTGTTTCTGCTCTGAGCACTCTTAGGTTCCCTCCTGAGTTTTGTTGGTTATGATCTTAAATTCGACCTCTCAATCGTTACACTAAACCCTTTAAACACCTTGCTGGCATCTTAGGGATTAAACGATAGCAAAAAACCCTAAACCCAGAGCCACGCAAAAGCTGCAGGTCCCTGCCCAGCTCCTGCCACGGCCGTGCAGCCAGCTCCTATTTTTGGCACCGAGCCCTTTATACCAAATTCCTTCACTATCTCCCTTACCCCCCTCCCCCCCCCAGCATCCCCTTCGGGTACCACCACGGGGCCGGGATGCTCTTCCCACGATTTCCCATCGGAAATGGCTCACAGCCAAAGCACTGTGCTGATGAAGCCTGGCACACAGCAAGGCACAAGCACTGCGTGCTCTGGGCGCTGCCCCCTCCCCGGGGGTGGGCTCCTCATTGGAAGCCCCTGTTTATCCCTCTGCCTCCCCCCCCCGGAGCCGGAGGTACCGCTGCCCCTTATCTCTGTGCCACCCAACAGCTGCCCGTGTCCAGAAGTTGCGGCATCGCTGGAGATGGTTGTTCCCAGAGTTCAAAACCATTACTTTTATTAATAGAATCCCCAAGGTTACATAAGCTCAAAGAGGGGGGGGGACACACATAAAAATTCAGCGTTGCCATCAAATTCAGGAGCTGGCAGACACCGACGCGCCCGCAGTTGTGTTAATGCAGCGGAGGCAGCTGAGCCAGGCAAAGTTTGGGTGCAGCAATGGGGGTCGTGGTGGCACCGCTGGGGGAGCACAGCCTGAGCACGCAGGGGATGTGGGGCAGCCCCACTCCCTGCCACCGCATCCCTCCCCTTGGCCAAACCTGCTCGGTGCTGAGGGCTGCCGTTCCCTCGGGGAGAGGTATAGAAATGTAAATGCATTTAGCGTTGTCACAGAGCGCTGCCAGGTTCGAAGCTAAGCTTCCAATCCCAGCAACAAGGCTGTCGTGAAAATAAACGCAAATATTTTTCTAATCCACCTCACCACGAAGGCACATCGCCGGCTCCATCCTCCCACCCCGATCCTCTGCTCCCTCCTTTGCGTGGAGATGCTTTGCACCCAACTGCAGTGCATCCGATGGCAGCGGTGCTGCCCGTGGGCACAGCGACAATAAGGGATGGTCCCCGGGGGATCTGGGTGCCCCGAGATGCTCTGCCCTGAGACAACGCTGTCCGTGTGAATTTGCAGCGTGCCACAGTCTATCAAAAGTCATATTTAGTCCTCAAACCTCCCCCCGGGCAAGGGGTGTGCAGAAGGGGATGGCAGTGTGAATAGAATCAGCATCACCCCCAGCTCCTGGGATTGCACCACGGACCCTCAGCAGATGGGGAAGGTACAACCTGTGCCTTCATGGGGAGGAGAGATGCCTCTGCCTTTTGCAGGTGGGAGACATCAGGATCTGCCAAGCATCGCATCTGTCCTTTCTCCGTGGTGCTTCCTGTAGGCTGGCACAGCCCAGGTGATCCCCATGGGCATGGAGAGGGACGGAAGGGGCCCAGGTGGGAGCAGAAGCTCGGGAAATCACCAGCAAACTGAAAACGCATCACTTTCCCATTTCTTTTTTAGAAATATTGTGGCACTTCCAAATGTTGCTCTCCCGACTTCTGCGACTTTAACGCTGCTTTCCCGATTTTCAGGAGCCGATGTTGAAACCCATCACCCCATCACCCAGCAAAGCCCATTTAAAGGCTGCTGGGATGGATGAGATTTCCAACACACCCCACCAACTGCAGGGAGCGCATGCCACCGCCCTGAGCCTCCCCAGGACCCTGAGTATCCTCTGTGGGCACAGCAGGGCCATCCTCCCACAGCCTGCACCGCACCGCTGGCCACGTGCCACAATAAAAACAGCTCAGATCACTTCTCAGCTCCTGTGGTCCCAATGCCTGATGAGGCTGAGCTCCCCTCCAAGGCCCTCTGTGCAGCAAAGGGGCAGCCGGGCAGCACGGACCCACGGGTGCAGGGATGCACAGCACACCCCAGGGGCTTCCCACCCAGCAGTGGAAGTGAGGAGAGAGCAATCTGCTCTGAGAAACGATGGTTAAAAGCAACGCACGTCTGCATAACCTCCAGTTCTACCCCAGCACTGGGATCTGCAGAGCAGTGCCTGCTGCCAGCCCTCCTCCTCCCATCCTCACCTCCCTCCCAGCTCCCATGCACAGCTTTCACCGTGGCTGCTGTGCCTGAGCAGCACCTGCAGGTGCCCGAAGCACTGCAGGGTCCCAACCTCTGCTGGTTCCTCACCTCCAGCTGTCTCGAGGCAGAGCTGCTCTCCAGCAAAGCACCCCAGCTCTTCTGCTCCCAATTGCCAACTGCCTTTTTTTTGCTCCAGCAGTCCCGGTTTGATGAACTCACTCCCAGCCTGGCTACACCCCACAGTCACATCCCTCCCACTTTCCTATTCTTCTTCCTCCAAATCTCTCTCCTTAGCTACACAGGTGTCCGGACAGCAGCAAAAAGATCAAAAGCAGCCCTGCATCTTTCTGGGGCTCTCTGAGCAGAAGAAATCCCTCCTCACCCCCCAGCCCCACTCACCATCCCACCCGCACAAAGCCCCCTCCAGGCTCAGTCCCTGTGAGTAAATCTCCACACCCTGCCCACATGTTCCCAGCACGGTGACAAAATCCAGCTCCCCACCTCCAGCTGTTGCTGGGGCCACCCATTAATCAATCATCATTAATTGAGTTCCCCCTGTGGAAGCTTTCTGTGATAATCACAGCTTGGAGTGAAGGTCCCAGCTCCAGCCCTGGGCTGGGGTCCCACCTTTAGCCGAGCTCCTGAGATGCTGTCAGGACTCACAGCCCCCAGATGTGGCCATTCACCCTCTGCCCATGGCTCAGAGGTGGCAGCTCATCGGTTCCCAGTGTCCCTGGAGGCACTGTGGTCACCGATGTCACTTGGAAACAGGACATGGGACAGCAGTGAGCGGACACACAGCTCTGTCCCCTCACCCATCCCAGCCCCTTCGCCTCTACTTCTCTCCCTGCTCCCAAAACGGGGCCATCTGCTCCATTCCTCCTTACCCTTAAGGCGAAGAAGGTGCGTGGAAACATCCCACTGATTACTAATTACCAGAGCTCGCCTTACCCAGATTTACTCTGCTAATTAGACTAATCTCCACAGCGGGGAAATGAGCGGCAGCCAGCCGGAGCGAGGCGGTGCTGCGGGGTGGATGGGCACTGTGCTCAGGGCAGGCCTGGGAAGGAACTCAGACCCGTTGTGTAATGAGACAACGAAGGGTGAATTCCGTGCAAGCCCTCCGAGCTGATGCTGAAATCAGGACATCTGCATTGCTCAACTTTTTGATAGGAACCAGATGCAAATAATTAGTAAATCCAAATTCGAGATCATGCAGGCGTCTAAATTTAAACGGGGAACGGATTTCTAATGTCAGCTTTTCACTACCTTGGAGAGGGAGGAGGCGTGGGGAGCTCGGAGGGATTTCCTGGGAGAATTCCTGCCTCTGTGAAGCAGTGCAGGGTAGCAGGGTAGCAGGAGAAGGGACCGCAGCCAGGCGCCTTGCACATCAGCCCAGAGAAAAGGAAGGGAATCCCCCAGGTCTTTGTTTTGCACGGAGTTGGGATCAAACTCTGAATTTGGCTCCTTTCCTTTTGTTCCTCCAACAATCCCTGCCAAAGTGGAGGCGGGGAGGGATGCGGGGGCTGCCAGGAGCTCAGTGCTCTCAGCCACAGTGTGAGGGGTCTGGCAGTGCCGCTGGCACATCCCTCCTTGACCCCGGGATCCCTGACATGCAGAGCGGCGCTGGCATTCGGCGTTCCCAACGTATTCCCAGCTGGGATCGCTCTTCCCTCCAGCATCTGAACGCTCACATCTCCGCTCTGTGCCCTGCTTTACTTTGCTCTGCCCTGCGGCCACGAATGCAAAGCTTCTGCTCGTGAGCAGGAACTCCAACCTACTTGTGAGCAGAGGTGCGGGTCCCCACCGTGCTGCTGCTGCAGAAAGGCCCTCCTGATCCCCACCACCAGGAGCTCCAGGGCTCATTTCCACTCATTGCTCCTCTCCGGAGTTCCTAAATCAAATCCGTGCGGGTATTTGCTCTGTGACCACCCCTCAGGTCAAACCTCAGCCAGGAGAAGCTGCAAAAAGTACTGCAGTTTGGCTCCAACAGCACCGATCCTTCCCGGGTCTTGGGTCCCGGCTGCGCACGAGTGTGTGCCTGTGTGTGCACGTGGATGCGTGCACGCGTGTGGATGTGCAAGCGTGAGCGGCGTGCACGTGAATACGTGCATGTAGATGTGAGCATGTGGATCTGCGCGTGTGTGCGTGTGTGCATTTGCTTTTGCTCCAAGCAGCCGGCTCCGACCTCCGTGCAAACACACGCGTATGTGTGCACGCAAACGCGTGTCCGTGGGTGCCCCGCGTGTGCGCACAGCGGTACAGCGTGAGCCCGGGGCCGATGTCTGTCCCTAAGTCCGAGCTCATAGCGTTGCCCCGACCTCGCGCTCCCTCCCATCTCCGGATCCGCTCCGCTCCCGTCCCGCTCCCAGCCCCGCACTCACCGGCGGCCGCCTCCCGCCGGGGCCGCTTCCCCCGGGCCGCCGAGCTCTGGGGGTCGGGGCCATGGAGGGGCTGCGGAGCGGCGCGGCTCCCTTC
>JAOWBP010004597.1:3391087-3406941 GCA_028571105.1 Tragopan temminckii
CCCCCATCCACCCAGCCAGAGACAACATCATAGAAGGCTACCAGGTTGGTCAAGCACGACCTCCCCCTGGTGAACCCGTGCTGACTAATCAGACCTGATTGATGTTAGTAGGCTGAACAGGCTTCTGCAGAGAGCCTCACCTTTTTGGAAACGTTATTCGTGGAAAAGTGCACTGACAAGTGGTCCTCTGTGGTTATCCCATGCCACAAACTTTCTTCCCATAAAGGAGGAATGGAAACAGATTCTCTTCTCGGCTGCACTGGTCGTGTAACACTGCGGATCTATCAACTCGAGGAAGTTAATCTTTATTTAGATTAAAACCAGCATTGGTTTACAAAATGTAGAATAGACTTTTCCTGCTGGATTCCCTGCTGCATTGGTTACCCCAGTCACTAGTTAGAAACTTCTGCGCTGGCGTACTTGGGAGGAGGAGATCGCTCCATTACAAACCGTGGTTTGAAATATCTTGGCTCTTGTTGCTGAGGAACGTTATAAATACTGTTCCCAGGACAAACATTCTCCATATCTGAGAACTAATGAGCCAAACAGCTGCTCTGAGGCTATCCACCTCTGACACCAGTAAACACTAAGCCATGTGAAAAAGATTTTAACGTGCCCAGACACTCCAATATAGAAGTTGTATGTGTGTCTAAAACACAGTGTTCTCACCACATCCATTTTGCACCTTCAAAAGAAAAAACTCTTTGTGACACCTGCAACCATCAGAACAAAAGCTCCACACCCCATCATCCCTTCGACACCGGTGCAAATCCAGCTGCTCTCAGCCAAGTGCACCATGTTTAAGGAAAGGAAGAGAGCACAAAGTGGCACAAGCATCTATCTTAGGAAAGTACGTGCTTTTTGTAAGGGTCCACCTGCAACATGCTGGAGTATTCACTGGTGTCCTCTGACTGTCTGAACAGCTTCGAGTCAATAACACCAGTAAATCCATGCATTCTCCTTTTGGGCTTTCCTGGCTCTTACCCTTTAAATTCAATGGAATTACGCCTGATTTACACCCACGTGAATGGAGCAGAATCACTCCCTTTTCTTCGGCAAAACAAACATTTGTTACTTAGAAAGAAAAACAGCAGAATCTTAAAATGTGATCCAAAGCTGAGCGGAAATTCTCAGTAACGCAGGAATTTGGGTTTGTCCAGTTTGTAAACACAGAAGGGGGGGGGGCTGATGATGAGTGCTGCAGGGGCTGGAGTGGCTGCAGTTGGGGTTGTTCTGCCATGGGCACAGCATGCAGGGCAGCTGAGTGGGTCCTGGGGGAGTTGTAATGGGAGAGGACTGACCTCTGGCAATGCAGGTTGTGGTTTATCCACCAGCTAAGCCCTCGGTCAGGCCAAAATCTTGATGCCAACAACCCCAGATCCTGGAAGAGAGTGAGATCCAGAGCTGAACCAAAGGAAGTTAGGGGTCTACAGATGCAGACAAACTCTTAGAATCATTTCTGAAAGCACCCTAGTGGTCTGAGTGCCCAAAGCCTGAGGGACTCCACTTGTGCAGACCTGCCAAGGCTCTCTCTGGTCAGCCTTTGCTAGCTCTCTCCAGACTCAGGTTCCCACAGCTCCCATAAATGAACTCCATGCTCAACAATTCTGGATAGTTTCGTGTGCATCCCCTCCATAAATTATTTTCAATGCCAGTTTAGCCTCAGCTGAGCTGCAGAGCTCCCTGAAGCTGTCAGTCAGGTATGGAGAACCCAGTGCAGCTTCTCTCTATCTAGAGACAAGAAATGCACACACACATTCACACTCACACTACTTGCTTAGCACAGCCCATTGAACTCAACATGAACCCCAGACCCAGCAGTAACCCATGATATTTATGGAGTGAATAACTTCCTGTGAAGGATGTGGAAGAATAATATGGCTGCTGTAGAGCCCTTGCCCTTCCTCGCATTCACTTTTATCTCATACATGTGATCCCACAACCATTTCACTTAGCTGGGACTGGAAGAGTGGGGTCATATCCTGGATGCTTTTTCCTCTATAGGAAAGGACGGGAGACCTGCTGTTGCCTTCCTTCCCAAGTTCTGTGGTTCTCTAAGAAAAGGGCAGGCATAAGGTACCTAGGAAGGGTTTTTACTGCCTTGTGCATGGTCCCTGTTGTCATCTGAAGAGAGAATCTGACAGACAAGAAACATGGGGATGGATGATTGCTGTCTGCTCTGGCTGTATGCTCTCTGAAACCCAGAGGTTCCTGTTGAGCTCTTACCTGGGGCAGAACAACCCAGGATAGCCCAAAACTGGGAGCCCCTGTCTTCAAAAGCTGTAGAAGGAATGGGTTGTCAGAAGGCCCAGGTGCAGATGTGTTTCTTGGGAAATAGAAGGGGCCTGGTTCTGATCTTGTATTTAGGAGAAAACTGACTTGTGCAGAGTTGGAGAGATAGAACAGAGCCATTCTTCTTTGGTAGCTGTGCTCTGCTATGAACTGATGGGAGGTGTTGCTGGAAGGTGCAAACGTCCACACTCAGAAAGGAATGCAACCACAACCAAACACAGCTACGACCCTTGCACTGAGATGGGAATGGCCATGCCCCAGCCTCACTTAGCAGCCACACCTGGGAGACCCCAGCAACAAGATGATCTTGAGGTGCCTTGAGATGCTGTCTTCTGCCTTCCAGCTCTCAGCCAGCTTCCTTGCCAAGCTCAGTGTGATGTCCCACATCGCTGCCTCCCTGCTGTGCCAGTCACCTTCCCTAGCAGCAACCACAGGGCACAACATCAGTGGGTAACTCTGGGAGGGAAGACCCCAAACCCCTTCCCACTGCCTCCTTCTCACTCCTGCTGTGCCCCACATCACTTTGGAGTTCCAGCACAGACCAAGAACTGTCCCTTTTGTCTGGTAGGTCACTGTGTTGGAGGACTTGGAACAGTTCCTCTGCAGGGAAGGGGTAAAAAGGTCTGCTCTATTTCTCCTTCTGAATGAGCTGCAAAGAGCTTCAGAGCCGTCCAATTAAAACAACTCTCTGACAAAAATAGGATGAGAGGGAGCTACTTTAAAAACAAAACAATTCAGCACAGCCCTTCCCTTCTCAGGGGCTCCTATGGAAGTGCCAGCTTTAGATCTGCTTTGGGTATTTCTTTCATTGGAACCCACAGCAGGCAGTGACCTCCTGGCGCTGGCTGGGAGTACATGGCAGTGAGTGAGAGCAGGCTTGCAGGCACCATCACGTCTCCCCTAAAGGCTGATTTTGCTGCAGCCCAAAGAGCAGAAATAAGATTCTGAGTGTGGGAAAGAGCAGAGCAGATGTTGGCAGATGCAGCACCAGCAGCCAGCCAAGCCCGTGGGAGGCCGTGCAGTAAACACCACTTCAGGCCCTGAGACTACAAACAAGGGAGGATGGGTTTGTTCTTGAGCTCCCAAGTCTGAGTCCAACTCCAGGTCCCTGCAGCCTGGAGCTGACACAGCTCTGTGGTCATGGGAACCCCTCATCAGGAATGGCTCTGCTGTCTGCGTGCTGCTATCCCTGCTTCACTCCTCGTGGCTCGGTGCGAAGACCAGCTGCTGATGGAGAGGCACGCAAGCAGTCGCTGCACTGAGCAGGCAGGAAGTTTCAGTGGTGATTCAGGAATTGAGAATGATCACAGCAGTGCTGCTGATCACAGTCTTAGGTCTTAGGTCTTCATCGTGAGCCTGGTTTGTTGGGATTCCTCCTGACTCAGCACTGCTTTGGTTCTTCCCTGGGCTCTTCAGGTGAGATCCCATTGAAATACACCTAAGGCTTGCAATAATCCCACGAGCTCTTCCCCATATGTGTTTTGGTAAAGTGAATACCCCAGTGCAAACGTGGGAGTTTGTCTTACTCCTTCTGTTTCTCCGTACTCAGTGCAGGATAGCAGAACAGCTCAAGCTGGTGTATTATATTGAGCAGAATTTGAGAAGCTGGAAATAATTGTGTTTGTTTCCTTTGTTCAGGGCAGGACAAGCAGGGCTGGAGGGAGAAACCTCACTGCTCCAGGGGGTCTGCGAAGGGAGAGTGTGTTTCACTGCTTTAGCAGGAAGGCAATGGGATGGACGAGCCTGTGGAGCTGGCTGGTTGTTTCCCTGCGTAGCACACCAGGAACACACGGAGCTCCAACAGTTAATGCCAGAGCTGGGAGCATTTCTGTGGTTTTTGGAGGTGGTGAGCGCCAAGTGACCAAGAGCTGCCCTGGCAGGAGGGCTCCTTTTCCTTACCTCCCTGAAACACAGCCAGGCTCCACAATTTCCATTCTTCCTATCCCCTTTTTTTGAGGTCGGGACACCTCAGGCTCAAAGTTGTAATCGTTGTAGAATCCCCCCCAAATTGTTTTTTATTAACAAAGCCTTTTGACCTAAACAGATTGGCCTGTCTCTGCCAGGCAGGTCATTACTTTCCAGTCTAATGCACAAGGGAGAACATTGTGAAATGACTGCATAAAGAGGCATTAAAGTAGAGATGATTCGGGGCTATTTGCCTGGTACAGAAATTGAACCATCCACAGCTCACTCTTTTACCTACCCATGACTGTCCTGCAGGATCAGACTGGAAAAACAAGGGAGTTCATTCACCTGCAGCCTGCTTTCAGTCCCATCTCCATGCCTCTCTGATCCCAGAATGACATCACGCTTCTGGGGGTGAAATGATTTAAACTGTAGAGAAGAAAATCAGCAATTCTGATTATTTCCTTGGGAGGCCACAGTGAGCAACTTCCAAAATGATGTATGTGAAATCCAAGGAGGATGGGGATGGACAATGTTCCATTGGATGGGAGATGCACTTTTGGGTGCAGAAGATGAAAGCAGCCTGCTATGACTGCAGTGCTTCTCGTGAAGCAGAATCGTTGAGGAGAACGAGATTTCACACAGATTGGGATAAAACAGGGCTGTTCGCACACCAAGCAAAGCTGAGATGGAAAGTTTTAGGGCTAGCACTCATGGATTCCTTTTGTTAAACTAAGACATTGGTCCTCAAACCGACATACTGATCCCTATTGCTAAACAAGCCAGCCTGAACCACACCAGAAAAAGCACCACGGCAACAGACTGAAGTTCTGAATAATCTCCCTGTGAGGACCAGATCCCATAAAGGACTGGGTGCTTCTCAGAGGTGTTCACTGAAAAGTCTTCTGGATCAAGAAGCTCCCTTACATGAACCTACCCAGCTCCACCTTAAATCCACCCCCACACACAGCCCTGGAGGTTTCCTTCAGGGTAATTAAGCATGCAGTGAGTTAAGAAGTGGAACAAATCTGAGGAGGTACCCATTTCACAGGTGGGTGCAGCCTGCTGCCTCCTCCCAGGGCCTTTTCCTCCTGCATCTCCATGCACACCACTCGCCCCAGCATTCCTGCCCATGGCAGTGGTTCACGGCAGCGGTTCACAGTCGTACCCACGTTTCTCAGGCAGCAGAGACCTCAGGGCTCATTGCATTACCAACTGCACGCCTGTCTGCAGGCTGTTGCTACAACCCAACGTGCCCCTGGAGGCGTGGAAATCGCTCTCAGCTTTGCATTGCCCACGAGCTCTGATTTTAATTGGAGGACCATTAAGCGGGATGCTGGGCCCGGGGCAAAGACTTCTGCCTCCTGTACGAGCTGAAGAACTGTCCTCTGCTCACAGTGCATGTTCCACTCCTTCTGTATCGAGGATCCTTCAAGAGCGGTAGCGTTTGGGAAGGTTGAGGCTGTGCCACGTTTTTGCTGCTGCCTGCCAGTAGCAGAGCACACAAGCAGGGCACAGGAGTGTTTATTGCAGGATCTTCTTCCCTAGGTGAGCAAAACCCTCCTGCCTGCACGGATGGGGCAGTGTGTGGATGGAGCTACACGTTAAGCACTGTCTTTTAGAAAGGGCACAAATAGAACACTGTGATCAGCCCCATTTGGTTTGGGGTGCAGCTGTGCTTTATGTCCTTGCTGCGTGAGCAGAGGTGTGTGCTGCTTTGTCCCTGCCTTATTTATGAGCTGAAGGAGGATGCCTTGTGAAACACGAATGGTTAATTTTAGGCAGTGACACAGTTTAAGGTGCCAAGCGTTCCAAAAAGGGAATAAATGTGTATCCAGCCAGGCTGCCCTCAGTCCTAACTGCTCCAGGGCAAAGGTCTGTGCCAGCTCCAGGACATCAAATCTGTGTATGAGACAGAATCCTCAGCTGTGCCACTACAGGTGGCTGTTGTGAAGATCGTGAAATCCCTCATCTTAGGTAGGAGGAAAAGAAGGAGATGTGTCTGGAGAGGTTTACACTGTGTTAATGCTTTCCAGCTCCCAGTCCCAAGATTTCCATGTGCTAATTAATTAAGAGTCAGATTGGTCTGTCTTCAGCCATGGACCAGCAGCAGCACAGGCGGTGTGGGAGCCGAGCTGATGTTGGGACTGGAGCACAGTGCAGGGCTTGGCTGCTGGTTGGCATGCCCTGTGCATGGAGGTGAGAAGGAGGGAGGCTGCACTCGCAGGACACACTGTGCGCAGTCCATATCGTTTTCTTCATCTCCCATCCAACTTCCCAGCACACGCTGTGCGTACCTTACAGCACATCCTGCAGCTGTTCCTCCCTCCTGCTTTATGATGGCCCAAAGTGGCCCAGTATAAACATCTTTGGGCACTTCTACAGCCACCCCCAACCCAGAGGTATGGCTCTGTGTGCTGATGCTGCTCCCTGCAGTGCAGAGCATTGCTGCCCACTGCCCAACCTGCTCCATCCCACCAGCAAGGGCTCACAGTGCCCTCTGCTGCACTCCTTCCCCTCTTCCCAGTAGTAAAAAATCACTCCCTGAGATAGGAGTGTGTGCTGTCCTGCATCAGTCCTGGGGCACAAATGAAGTGCTGGCAGGAACCGCTGTCCTTTCCCAATAACCTTCACCCTGCAGCTTTTTGTTCCTCCGTAAAACAAACAGCTCCTCGCTGCAGGAGTGCAGACGTCAGTCTTTGGATCTGCGCTTCTTCAAGTCCTCAGCTCCTGCAGCCAAAAAGGAATGGATGTAAGCAGGGAAAGCCGACCCAGGCCTCATACTTTTGGTGTTAGAGGGAAAAATTAAAAAATACTAATCTTGCTTTGACTGGGATTTGATTTCCCCACGCGGAACAAAACCGACCTGCAGGCTTGCAGCTGCCAGGGCCGCAGGAATCCGTTCGCCTTCCCTGGAATCTGGGCATTCCTCTTGCACCCATCTGGGGCTGCTCTGCACATTGTCACTCAAGGGCAGGCACGCCCCCTCCGAGAGGCTATTTAAGGAGAAGCTGATGTGCAACTTTCTCCAAAGAGAGACGAGAAATCCCGAAGAAGAAGGCAGTGCGTGGGTCAGCGGGCTGAGTGCCTCCCTTCCCTCACTCGGGATGTCTGGCAGCACAGGGACAGCTGCCCACACTCTGCTTCTTCTGCTCCTTGCCCCTGCCTGGGTATGTATGCACGGATGGCTGATTGCTCTCTGGGTGCTGCAGCTTCTTGCTTCGGTGCATGCGATGCTTTGGGGATGTCTGTCCACCGCCGCCTGCCTGGAGCAGCGGGGCTGCAGGCAGAGCCCTGTGGGTGCACACAGAGCTGCACTGTGCAGAATGCCTGAGGGTAGCAGGGCTCGCTTTGCTGAGCTGAGAGCCAGCCCTGCTTTGGAAGAGGATCAAGAGGTGACATCGCTGGGTTTGCGGCGCTGCGAGGAGTGGGTCTCATAGCCCACATCGTTACCATCATCATCCTCCTGCCCCGAAAATCCATTTGCCCCTGGAGTAGTGACCCGAGGAGGAAATCAAACCGCAGCCCCTGCAGGGCTTTGGGTCTGTTCTGTGTCCAAGTGCACGCACAGAGCAGCTGGTTCTGCTTGGGACGTTTGTGTGCAACACAGTGCTGGTATCAGCGAAAACACTGCTGCATAATTAATGTGTTTGTTAGCGTGAGATCTAATTGCAGTGTCATTTGGGTCGGTGAAGAAGTTGAGTGGGCAGCTCTGAGTGCCTATTTGTGCTAATAGGTGCAATAAGCTTCTGATCAGGTTCCGTTGCTGCTGGCAGCACTCACAAGTGTGCTCTGTCCCCTTTCCTCCCGAGAACGGTGCCCTGTGCACCTGGCTGAGATCCGAGGGTTATTTCTGGGGTTTGGAGTGGTTGCTGCTCCTTTCCCTGCCTCAGCATTGGCGTTACCATAGCCATCCTACAAACGATAGCAAACCCTGGCTCTGTGCCACTCCACGGTTATCAGGGACGTCGTCTTTGTCCCCAAACCTGCTGCCTGGGGAACGGCACTTCGGATGCTCGCTGCACACAGCACAGCACCACAGCTGGCACTGCTGCACCTCGGCCATGCAGGGTGCTCAGCCCTGCTGCTCTTTGGGGCTGGGACAAACTGTGGGGCAGAGCTGCAGCTGTTGGATGGTGCCCCAAGCGCTGCGATGGGAGGAGAGCAGGAATTACCCACAGTAATTGGCTGTTTGCAGTGTGGGAATAGCCGTGTTCTGACTGCTTTATCTTCTGCCAGTCTTGGAGCGTGGAACAGAACCAATTCTGTGCTTATTGAATTAACCCCTGGCTCCCAAAGCAAACAGCCATCCCAGCTCCCAGGCACTCCTTCCCCAGCTCTTTGAGTGCAGGGCTGAGCCCAAAACTATTGTAAAGGCACTGCCATGCTGGCTCCCTACACTGCAAACTGACCAGGAGCTGCAGAGCTGCTGCAGTGTGAGCCCACATCCCATCCTCACACCTTCAGAGGGTGCATGCAAAGCAGGGAGCACACCTTGCCTCTTTCCCCAGGCTCAGTGGGAGCTGCCAGCAGAGCTAGCCAGGAGCAGGGAGCATCAGCATGCCAGGTTTGGGCTCTCACTTCCCTGAATCTTCACCTCGCTCTGTTACGCTGGTTCTGCTGCTCCTGAAGTTCACAGCAATGCACTCTTAGCGGAAAGAAGAACAAAGCTGTAGTGAATCTGTAGTTGGGATCCCACTCAGTGAAGTTAAAGGGTGATTTTAAGGACAGACCCTTCAGCAGAGGGGAACCAAGTGCTGGTCCTATGGGGAGAACCCCTCTGCAGCTGGGTCCATGGCCATGGTGGGGAAATGCCTTTGTGTTATTAATGGTTGGTAGGGAAGCTTTTAATGTGAGTGAGGAGCAGGAGATACAAAAAGCCCCAACTGACTTTGCTTGGCAATTAAAGCAGCAGCCAGGAGTCCCAGCACACCCTGGGCCAGGAGGACTGGGTGAGGGAAGGAGCTGACAGATAGGAAAACCTCCAAAAAATGAGAAGAGCACTGCAAACGTGGAAGAGTTGGGGCTTTTGCACATGGATGGGGGAAATGAGTCCGGGGTCTGAGCCTGGGTGCTGTGCTGACAGCAGAGAGGGAAGCAAAGCTGGATGCTTTCTGAGGTGAGTTCTTAAGGAAACAAACAGCACCAACGATGATTCACGATGGCAAGAAGGAAAATTCAGCTGGCTTTGATTCCCTTGGGTTCTCTGTTGTGCAGAAAGAGGTTGTTTTGGTTTGCTTTGCAGTGGGAGAGATATTTTGGGTGTTTCTTTATATGGCCTGTGGCTGATGCTGCGCTGGAAAAAGCTGCTTGTCATCGTTTCTTTCGGTGCATGGATTGCAGCTTAATACAGGCCCTGTGCTAGGATGCTTTGCCCCTTCTACCACCTCATCCCCCCCACCCACTCACCCATGGTTAAATAACATCTCATGCATGGAAACCAGCAGGACATCACTGCTGCATTTTCACTGTGTTTAATGCTTTACTGCCATCATTGGTAACAAACATGGCATCGAGGAAGCTGTTCGCAGGCAGGGCTGGATGGCACCCAGTGTGACATAAAAGCCATGCTGAGTTCCAGCTGGAGCTCACCGGGTGCCCAGGGTGGCACTGCTGTATGAAAAGGGGAGGGCAGAGAGGATTTCTATGGGAACAATGGGGGCAGCGGACACAGCAGTCCTCAGGCACAGCAGTGCTGGCTTTGGGTGCATCCTCTGTGTGTTCCTTGCTGCTTTCTTCTCTGGATGGGATCTAGCGATGCTTTTTTGCAAGCAGCGCTGGGAATCGCTTGCTGCTCACGATTGCTGTGTTCTTGCCTCCAGAGGGGAGGCTGAGCTGTGTGTGGGACTCCATGCTGCTGCCTGCGCCGTCGGTTCTGCACCTTCTTCCCCTGAGCTCCAGATGTGTTTATGCAGAAGACAAGCCGGCTGCTGGAGCTGCATGCACAGAGCTGTGTGCGGGCGGGGGACGAAGCTCCGTCCCGTCTGGTGGCTGTGCAGACGATGGGATGCCCTGAACCAATGGATGTTTTCGTTCCTCTGGCTGCACTGCGGCACACTCACTCTCTCTGTGGCTTCTCTGCCCTGCAGGTAGGAGCTCAGGGCTGCACCTACCCATGTCAGTGTCCTTCCCAGCCCCTGCAGTGTCCCGCTGGCACCAGCCACGTGTTGGACGCCTGCGGCTGCTGCAAGGTGTGTGCCAGGCAGCTGGGCGAGCTGTGCTCCCTGCAGAAACCCTGTGACCACCACAAGGGACTCTACTGTGACTTCTCCAATATCCACAGAGGCAGTGGGATCTGCTTAGGTGAGAGCCATGCGTTCTGTCCTCGCGTGCTTTTCTTTGTGCCTGCGATGCGGGTGGGAATGCCTGCAGCCCTGCAGGGGAAATATTCACAATGAGATCTTCGCTGAGAAGTGCTGCTGCACGCAGAGCCTCACCCAAACCTCACTGCCTTGTGCTGGAATTTGGCATTTTGTGCTCCGCTGCTTCCCTGCAGGAGGCAAGGCGTAATTCTGGCTTTGGCACTTGGGTGCAAATAGATGAGCAAACAGTTTGTGTACGCAATATTGCATGAGAGCTGCTGAGCCAGGAAATGCAAATGCAGACCTGTTCTCTCTCAGTTAGTGCTGGTGCTGCTTTTCAACCTGAATTGAATGAATTGAACATGTTGAAGGTGTTTTCTTCACTCTTTTGAGACACTGTGATAAATTCTCTGCTTAATTTTCCTCCCCTTGGTCACAGAATCACAGAACGGCCCAGGTTGGAGGGGACCCCAAATGAATCTCCAACCCCCATGCCTACAGGGCCACCAACGTCCACTTTTAATACCAGACCAGGCTGCCCAGGGCCCCATCCAACCTGCCCTTGGACACCTCCAGGGATGGACGGGGCAATCATCATCTTGAGAAGACACAGCAGCTTCCCAGTACTTTCCGTAGGCAGTCATGCTGCTGAGTGATGCTTAATGGGGTCAGTGTATGTGTGACCATGTCCAGAGGGTTTAAGATGCATGCTGCCCAGTTAAGGCTGGAAATGAGATGATTATAGCAGTAAAATCATTAGGATTGAGAGTAACGAAGTCGTTAGGATAGTTTACATGGGGGTGTGGAGAAGTCTCCGTCTCAAAGACTTTATAAGAATATTGGACATTTTCCTTAAAGAAAATGCTCTGTAATCACTGTGAGGTGTGGATTTGCAGCACAGATTTTGGAGTGACAGTCCCAGGTCTCTGCTGTGTAGGAAATCAGACCCGTGGTCTGAAGGTCACAGCTCTCCTTCCCGCCTGCCAATGAGAAATTGAGATTGTCATGGCGAAAACGGCAGCTGAATGTGGAGCAGAACATCTCCCAGAAGATAAGGGTCTGGGATATGATGTCCTCAGGTGGTGCTTCTGTCCCATCCATTCTGTTGGAAAGTGGGGAATTCTGGAAGCGTTGTGGGTACCTGGGTAGGAAGGATGTGATGGGAACAGGAAGAGCAGAACTATTACAAACTGAAATGCTTCAGCCGTTTCTCACTGAAAGCCTTCACAAAATGGGCTTTGCCTGTGAAACACTTAGGGGAAAAAAATGGGCTGGTACAAATGTAAGAACGTGTGAGCGCTCTTAACGCTGTTGCTATGGGTTAAATGTTGCTGCCTTTCCTTTTTTGCTCCTTTAATTTTGATCGGGAAGGAGTGAAAGGCTCAGAGGAGGCCTGGAGATGAGAGACACAGGGATCAGAGCAAACAAGAAGATGGAAACGCTGCGGCAGGAAGGAAGATGGCCATCAAAGGGGATGATCACAGCAGAGCCCCGGAGGTCATAAACTCAGTGCATTATTTTCCTTTTGCAGCCCGCCTGGAGACGTGTGGGGAAGCAGCTGTTCTTAGGAGAACGTTGCCTTTTGGTCTCTTAAGAGCAGCCGGGAGCAGAGCTCTGTGCAGGACCGGACCTTAGAGCATCACTGCTGCTCCCACACCTCCTTCTCCTCCTTCCTCAGCTCACGAGGGCGCAACGTGTGACCTGCTGGGCAAGGTGTACCACAACGGGGAGAGCTTCCAGCCCAGCTGCAAGCTGCAGTGCATCTGCCTGGATGGGGCCATCGGCTGCATCCCGCTGTGCTCAGCTGACCTGCGCCTGCCATCCCCTGACTGCCCCCACCCACGGAAGGTGAAGATCCACAACAAGTGCTGTGAGGAGTGGGTCTGTGAGGAGGGCAGCCAGGAGGACCGCTTAGAAACTGTCATGGCAGGTGAGAGGTGGGCAGATGGAGCGGTTTGCTGGGGGATGGAGCAGACCCCGACTGCCTGCAGTCACTTTATTTACAGCTGGTGGCTCTGGCTTGGTGCAGGGGGATGAACTGTGTCCTGCTCAGTGTCCCGCAGGGGTGTTGGGTGTTTGGTGGGGGTGGGTGGCCACTGCAGCACCCTTGTGCGAGTTCCTTGCAGGCATCAGAACAGCAGAAGCAAAGCCAGGTCTCGGAGCAGCCTGCAAGAGCTGAAATCGAACCGTCAGAATTATAGAACACTTTATAGAATTACAAAGATCACAGAAGCACGGAATCACAGAACGGTTGGGTTGGAAAGGATCTTAAAGACTCCCAGCTTTGCCTCCCACCAGATCAAGCTGCCCAGGCCCTATGGGGTACCTGATCTTTGTGTCTCTTCCTCTCGGCTCAGTTTTCAGGGAGGATCCCAAACTCGAGCCGGAGCTGAACAACCTGCAGGAGAACTGCTTGGTGCAGACCACCGAGTGGAGTGCGTGCTCCAAGAGCTGCGGCATGGGCATCTCTGCTCGGGTCACCAACAACAACCCCCAGTGCCACCTGGAAAAGGAGACGCGGCTCTGCATGGTGCGGCCCTGTGACTTCCCCTGGGAGAAAGCCAAGGTAGGGCTTGGAGGAGAGGTCCTTGTATTTAAGGGCTTGGGATTTGCTCTGTGCTTCCAGTCTCTCTCTGCCTTACTGCACAGCTGTGGTTCAGATTGAATATTAGGAAATATTTGTTCTCTGAAAGAGTGGGAATGCAGTGGCACAGCTGCCCAGGGAAGTGGTGGGGTCACCGCCCCTGGAGGTGTTCCAGAGCCATGGAGATGTGGCACTGAGGGTTTAGTGGGCATGGTGGGATGGGTTGGGGTTGGACTTGGTGATCCTAGAGGTCCTTTCCAACCTCAGTGATTCTACGGATGGTGCACAGCCCAGGTGAGCTTTGGTCTGACTGTCACACTCTTGTTGACCTGTTTGCTGCTGTTCTCTCCCTAGAAGGGAAAGAAGTGTGTGCGCACCCCAAAGCCCCGCCAGCGTCTTCTCTTCGAGTTTTCAGGCTGCACCAGCACCCGTTCCTACAGGCCCAAGTTCTGTGGCAGCTGTGTGGACGGGCGCTGCTGCACCCCATACATCACCAGCACTGCTGAGGTGGAGTTCCGCTGCCCCGAGGGGGATTCCTTCCATAGGAAGATGATGTTCATCAAGGCGTGCTCCTGCCACTATGACTGCCCCCGGGACAACGACATCTTCCTGACCACCTACCATAGGAGGATGAATGGGGACCACGTCAAAACAGACAGGCAGTAGCCCTCTGTGTGCCAGACCCACAGGACAGGGTGACACGAGGTCTCTGCAGTGTTCTCATGGCTGCATCCCGGGGCATCGCCGCCTCTCCCTGCTCTGTGAGAGGCTTTGTTCTTCACCACGGCACCGTTCGCCTCCTATGGTCCTGGTGGTCTTGTTAATAACAGCGGATGAGGGATCAGCCCCATCTGCCCCACGCTGCTGGCCGACAGCACACGTCTGCGCAGAGCTCAGCAGAGGAGCTGGGAGCAAGCTTGAGCTGCCACCTTGATCTGTTCTCCCATAGACTGGGTGGGAGAGTGGACTAAAGCCATTTGGCTCCAGCCTGGCTCCAGAGGGAGCGCAGTGGGCACAGCATCCTGTGCCATTCAGCTGCCCACACCATGCAGCCAGCCCAGAGAACGGGACAGGGGAAGCCCAGGAGGTCAGAGCCAGCTGGCACTCCCAGCCCATTGCCAGCAGCATGGGGCTGTGATGCGTGCTGCTGCAAAGCGACTCAGTGAGGAAAGTGCTGAGGCCCCATGCTGAGCTCCCACTGAACCTTTTAATTCTTTTTGGTTAATTAGATTCAACAAGTCAGCAAAAGCTCTCCCTACCCCCGTGCCCACCCTTCGCCCTGCCTCACGCTTTCCAACAGCAGCTCTTTGCTCCTGGAGAGGCCAGGATGCCCTATTCTCCACACAGCTGAAGGCTGTCTTTTCTTTTCACAGTTAAATTCCTTTTAGCCTCGTGTGCAGTGAGGATAGCAGCAAAGCCAGAGGCACACGGAGGCTGTGAGGTGTCATTGCTGGTACACCGCTGTCCTTCAGAGCCTGGGAAGTTCTTTCAGAGAGGAGAAGAGCCAGGTGTAGTTTCTTCTTTCAGACCCAAGGAGCAGAAATGGTACAGAGTGGGGCATAGCAGGTCTCCTCGTGGCAGCTGTCAGTGCAATGACCACGTCCCGTTGTCCCCTTTGTAGTCCCTTCAGAAGCGGCTCTGCAGGAGCTTTGGCTCATATGCACACAGCGGGGCTGGAGCTGCATGGTGGTGGGTCAGGAGCTGGAGGAGTAGAGATCAACTCCGAGCTCCCCGGGGGGAGCAGATCCCCTCTGAAGTTGGGCAGTGACGAGGAGAGCCCTTGGAGCTGGGGTCCTCCAGCTGGGCCGTCTCATGGCACTGAGGATCCAGGACCCGTGAGCCCACAGCCAGCAGGGTTCTCAGCAGCCTTGTGCATTTATTTCTACTGATTTCAGTAGAAACACGCAGGGAAAGGCCTGACCTCGTGCCTTCCATCCTCCCCACCCTCTTTATCCCCACTACTGCAGCCCAGCAGGATTATGGGCCGTGCTGCAGGGCTGAGCTCTTCTCCATCCCCACTCCCATTCCAAAGCAAAGCTGCGGGTCCGGGCTGATCCAAACCCACAGCAGCTGATCTCCCTTTGCAGCCATTGATGCACTCCTCCCCCCCAGGCTGCAAAACGCAGCCCCCATCTCAGCCCCCTGCTGCTCCCATCCCGTGACCCTTCAGCCTGCTGCGTACCATCGGTGCAAACTGTAAATAATTGATGTTTCTGATGTTGTTTTATTTTTTTAAAGGTATTTGTACAGGTTTTGTATCCTAACCGACTCGGGGCGTTTCCACGTTGTAGATTCTCCTCTTTGCCCTCCAGCTCAGTTCTGGGCTTCTTTTGTATTCCGAGCACTAAACTCAGCCGAGGTTGCGCTTCACACCAATAAATCTCTTTATTTTGTACGTCCCTCCCTTTGCAGGGCCGGCAGGGAGGGATTTCCGAGGGCTCCCGGTCCCGCAGTGGTTGTGGCGTCCCGGCAGCGCCGAACGCCGCTTACAAATAGAGCCGGCAGCAGCTGCGCGATGGGCGATAACGGGCGCGCAGCACGAGAGGCTCCGCGACAGCTTAGCGGCTTACACGGCCCTCGTCCAAACAGACGGGGGCCGTGGGGGGGATGGGGAGGAGCCCCCCCGGCGCCGTCCTCCCGTATCAGCGGCGGCCGCACGTGCGGCTGCGATAGCGCCGGGCGTGTCCTTATCAGCGCCCGCAGCCCCGCCGGCACCGCGGGGTCGTTCGACAGCGCGGCGTCCGCTGTGCGCAGGGACGGACTGCGCGGCG